>CM076573.1:290599155-291061630 GCA_034641835.2 Pinus albicaulis
CTTAAAATTCCAATAATGACCACTCACACTTGCAAATATGAACAATAATACCAAACTACCGAAAGAAACTGCTGAAAAAGATGCTCAAATCATTAAGATTATTCATATTTCTATCTACACTAACTGCTGAATAACCTACTCACTCAATAAATACATAATTTCCAATGAATCCAAGCAAGGATATGGCCATTCACTGAGGTTCTGCTCACACTTTCCTTAAGCAAGAAGAAAAAATAAGAGAATGGAAACTCCAATAAAAACTTGCAAACAAATTCAATTTTGATGGGGTTGAAGAAATTAAGCCCACTTGCTGATTTCAAGAATGTTGCAAAAGGATCCTCAAATGAATTAACTCTGAATTTTAGTTCATCTGATAGATTGCAATTTTTCTTTAAGTGGTCTACATACCATAACACAAATCTTTATCTGCAACCTTGTTTTCATGCAATTTCAACTTGTAGCTATCATGATAGAGTTGCAAATATTCATGTGACCTTTGTTTTGAAACCCCTGTTGGACAAGACAATGATGCTAGTTGCCGAACTAAGTATCTGTCACCCCTATTTTCTAAATCCCAACTAGCTAAAGGAGGAGAACTTTGACTACAGAAACCATCCAAATATTCAACTATTGGATCATTGAACACTGAAGAAGACTACTGCAATTTACTATATATTGGTTCTGAGTAGATTATGTGATCTTCAATCTCATGGTTACTCAATGGTTGCAATTTTCTATTGAAGGAGTCTTAAATGTAACAAATAACAATTCATCAACTATATAAGAAGGTTGTTTCCAAGTTATGCTAGTTTCAACTTTCTTTCCTACTTCCTTAGTGATCTTATAATTTTCTATTAACAATTAAAATGCAGCATAACATAAAGGTAGATATTTACTATCAATAGATTCATTGTTTTATTTATGTTCAAAACTATAAGAATTATCACGTGATTCAATACTTTCATCATATTCTTCATTGTTGTCATAAGTGACACATACAGGTTGATTTCTTTCCTCAAATTGATGAAATTGAAAATACTCTTGCTAAGAACATGCCACTTATTACTCTTCAGGATTTTTTTTCAAATGAATAAATAAAACAACCATTTTCTAACCTATGGTGACATAAATCAACAACCTCTACTTCATCTACCAAATCTACTTGGAGAGGAGGTCTTCTTTGCTTCCCTCTAACAATATGTTTGTTTTGCATAGTGAATGTGTCCATCAACCTTTTCATGGTTTTCATCAATGTATCCAGCTTAAGGTCTAAAAATGGAGAAAGCTCCTCCTTAACCACTTCCCTTCTTTCAGCTTCCATTTTGGCTCTTTTGATCAACAAATTTTCTTCTACATCAACAACACTTTTCTGCATATCCTCCAAAGTGGCAAGATTCCTCTCCCTGATATGATAGGTGTTGTATATTAAGAGACAATTCCTCGGTTGTTGAAAGGAATCAGTGCTTAATACATTTTTAAAAATGTGTCACAAAAGTAATTATATCAAGTGGTCTTCGTTCATTCCCTTTGGAAACTAATTTTTTAAAACCCTTCATAATATGGTATAATGAAAGACTCTACAATGCCATTAACTGCTGATATATGAATGGAAAATAAGAACTGTAGAGGAAACTCAAAATGATATGTTATAACACATAATCTATCACTTTAAATTTCAGAATGAATTTATGGAGAGAGAGAGAGAGGAAACCCAAAATAACATGTTGTAAACACAAAATCTATTACTTTAAGCTCCAGAGAGAATTTGTGAAGGGAGAGGAGTTGGAGTGAAGGAGCGCAAACTAAGGTTATTTAACTCTTACTCAAATATGTAATTAAGAGACCAGAAGCTACTTTACTTCACTTCATTCCAGGAAGAAGGAACATAAAATGGCACAGGAAAAACGAATCACCATCAACAGTTGTAGGAAACTTGATGCTTCTTTCATTAATCCCTTAGAAAAGTAAGTACCAAGGTTTTAGTCTTAGAGAAGTCCAAAACTCAGAACCCCACTTCTTTCTTTCATGTCTTGCTTAAATACATCAAAAATAATTCCTAACTGCTAGAACTTCTTGAAACTACTTCGACTACCTAAACCATTAAAACTACTTATTACATTGCAATTGAGGACATCACTATAGATTCAATATTAACAAACAAAGAAAACAAATTAAAACTTGAAATATTATTCCTTTTGTTGAATATGATTTGTTGCTGATTCATCTCCCTGAAGCGTTGATGTGTCTCCCTGACAGATCAGACATCCTTGCCCTGCATTTCTTCCAGAGTTCAATATTTGTCTTTTCTACTTGCTGTCATGTCTTTTATGTTTCTGATCTGGTATTCGAACAGTTCTGCAATAACGCATCTTTGCTTGAATTGACCCAGTTTTTGTGTTTCCAACAGTGCCACCATGTGCTCCCTTTGCCCGACTCTGCCTATGCCTCTACATTTCAAAAAATGTTATCATGTTTCCTTATGCCTGACTCTACCTCTTTTTCTCGTTCCTGCAGCATTCCATCTTTTCTTCTCCTTTGCTCTGCATTGGATCATGTAAGGTCCATTAAGCAATTCGTGTTTCTTCATAAGCACTTAGTGCATAATCTTGGACTTCTGAAAGTAATTTAAATTACCTTTAGCTTCTTCGATGTTATCACGTTTGTCCCTTCATTACATTTCGCATTTCGACATTTATAAAATATTCCTGAGCGCCATTCCTCCTGAGCTTGCGATGTGCGATGTGCAATAAAGGTAGGGATGATGTGGCAAGTGGAGGTGGGGTCGATCGCAAATCGCAACCAACGAGATGAAACCTTGTCGTATTTCATATTTCAGAATTTATAACATATTCTAAAACAAATTCCTCTAGCTTATAGGTATATAGATGTCGACTAAAGGTAAGGATGATGTGGCAAATGGAGGTGGGGCCCGATCGAAAATCGCAATTCGATATAAAGCATATCATTCACTAACTTCGTGAATGTTTATGTTTATTCCTAAGCGCCATTCCTCTGTGAGCTTACGGTATGCGATATGTCGATTAGAATATATTAAATCATATTTAAAGAATCGCGTCAGATTGTGTCGCACTTTGCATTAGGCATTCATAACATATTCCTGAGCATCATTCCTCCTGAAAGCATCAATCATCTTGACTCTTGAAATCTTTTGCACGTGAATAAGCCCGACTTGACCCTTGCTTCACTTTTTTCTTCTTTGCACTCCTCTGACTTAGATTACACTTGCAATGTTGTTGCTTCCCTAATTTTGGTTCCAGTGCACATATGATGATGAATCCTCATTTATCTTGTGGTTAACCTTTCGAGAATATTACAGGTCTTCTTGAAATTTTAACAATTGTTCTTCAACAACCTTGAATTTCTCAGAAACTCTCTTGATTTTTAGCTTAGTCAAATTATGCTACAACATTTGGCTCCTATTGGGGACATCACTTTGGTAGCAAAGTGCTGAGAACTTGTAGATCAATAGCCTTTATTGGGCATGGAGTCAAAGAGAAATTGCAGATCAATAGTCATTATTGGGAATGGAGTCAAAGAGAACTTGTAGATCAGTAGCCTTTATTGGGCATGGGATCAATCCCAAATGGGAGCTGATCCAGTATGAAATCCTCCCGAAACCTGCTACACTTTGGACTTCTTCTTTATTCTTAAACTGAAAATACCGAACTAGAAATACTACAACTAAAAATTCTCAACTTCTGAGCTTATTTATGAACAAATCCTCTATATGTATTCATGTATGAACTTAATCAGGTGGATTCAGCCTTCCAATGGCACCAATCCAACATCTGCATGTTAGACCTGATGCCTCCATATTTTTGAAATTTAAATATCACAATAGGGAGGTACCATGAAATTTTTTTAGATAAAAATCTTTGCACATACCTTAACCTTGGATTCATAGGTGGCTTGAAGGTGCTAGCTGCAACTGCTAAAGAATCTGCCAATCTATTCTCCTCCCTCGTAATAAACTAAAGATTGAAGGCTTCTGGCGATATTAGCAAGAATCCAACTCCCGTGCCTTTCTTGGCATAGGCACCATCAAAGTAGCATATCCAAATATTTTTTGAGTGCAACTCATTATTTACAACTCCTAAGGAGATATGCTTCCTTGCGTCTTTAGCAAATTCTGCATCTTCATGCAGCATGAAACATGAAAAATATTTTGTTTCTTGACTATAAATAGGGGAATTTCCTGCATCTTTCTTGGTAGTGGTCTTCACGAACCTTGTTTCCCTGTACAATCTCCTTTCTTACCCATTGAAAATAGGAAGGATAGCATAAGTGAAATCCAATTTTAGAACACCTCTGAAATTTTCTCCCTCAGATCTTGATAGGAGCATTCCAAACCTGGCTGGAATGTCAACAACCACTACATCCATGACTATACTCTTTGCTGGAATTTGTGCCACAGAAACTGCTACATATTTAATTAACCCAACACATTTCACCCTTTTGGAATCAAATGAATATAGATCCCTGTAAGCTTTGGTAATCTACAAGTTTAGTTCCTTCATAATAGATAATAGCATGAGATTATGGGATGCTCTTGAGTCCATCATACAATTATGGAGAGTAAAATCATGAAGCAACAAAGAAATATAGAATGGTGGAACATAAGGATCTACTTCTTCTACATGCCGACCAAAGTTAACCATTGGCTTCTCTTCTTGTAAGTTCACAATGTCACTTATATCTTCAATCTGTGTGAGATTAATAAATTTCTAAAATTTCTTTCTTGTAGATTGGTATTTTAGCTAATTCTAGAAGAGCTACCTTAATTTTTACCTTCTCCAACTCTTTTGTCAAACTGAAAGCAAGAGTTTGTTTAACATTCTTTTCAAGTTATTCTTAACTCTTTCTAGAATTTTCCACTTGTTCGGGTACAGGAACAACTCTCTCCAAAATATTAGTATCAACTGATTTTCTCAGACAAGGTTCACCCTGTTGCACATTTGTTCTATTAACTGAATTTACAGGTTGCTCCCCATTCCTGAATTTTTTTACAGGGTCCTTTTGTTGTGGAGTCGCCACCTTCATTATCCTTCACTCTAGATCTCTTTCTATACCTTAACTCATACTTTTTATGTAACCCAGCTTGCATGAAATCTGTGAATTGCCTACAATATTCATCCATTTCATCTTGATCAAAAGATACTTCAGCTTCAACATATTATCCCTCACAGTCTTCCTCTTCATCATCTTCTCTTGTGTATATAGCAAATATTTGGTCTTCATCTTCTTTTTGGTCATCTTATACTGACTGTTTGGGTGTTGCTTCTATATACAGTGGTGCTTGGACCTGCTCTTGATCTCTTCTTTCTCTCTAAAAAATTCGCAGGGGTTGTTTTCTGAATTGAGAATTAAATCCTCCTCAGGTTTTTTGTACTTGTCTTTGGGAGTGTTTACTTTCCAATTCCATCTTAACTAGCTTATTTGACAAATTTTTTATCACCTTTGTCATATCTTGAATTCTTTGATCTTGTGATGATTATTCTTTTTCTTTCCCCTTCTCTTGGACTGGTTGTTTCTCTTTCTCCTTCCTAGCTGCAGTCATATTAGCTTCAATTTCTAAAGCATCTGTCTGTATCTAATCTAGAGTAGGGTATCTCCTTTCTCTAAGTGTGAAACTAAAATCAGCTTCAAAAGCCCCTGTAAAAACCACCTTTGCTCCAAAAGGAGCGGGCTTAATTTCTACAGGAAAATTGTTATACAATTTATTGAATCTTTTGATAAAATATGATATATTCTCATCTGGTTTTATTTTTATTGCATTGAATTCTATTAGTGAATATCCACGATCCCTTTTTTTCACCCCATCTCTGACTGTATTTATTTTCCAGTTCTTCCTATTTATTAAAAGGATTATTTGGAAATCCCTTAAACCACTTTCTAGCCTCTCCATCCAGAGACTGAACAAAAAGGCTCATTACAACATCAAGATGTTGTACATTCAAATTTTCAGCAAAATTACAAAACATAGGCAAGTGCTTTTCTGCAGTTATTTCATCTTCTCCAGTAAAACTTGGGAGTAATTTAAAATACTCTTGAGGAATTTCATTCATTGGTTGTGGAAGGTTATGTGGAGCATATCTGTTCAATTAAAAGGTTATTTTTGCCATTTTTGGACCTTGATTGATTGTTCCTTGGTTAGATGCAGTCGATGAACCTGCTGCGAAAATGAACACAGGTGGAGCTAAAACTGATATGGGAGTGGGTTGATGGACAATGGTAGAGGGACCAACAACTGGAGTTTGTTGAGCTTGAGTAAAAGTAAAAGAAACAAACTCAAAGGAGCATTCTTCCAACTTAGGTTCTTGAAAATAAATTGGTGTGAAAGGTGAATCTTGTTCCAATAAAGGAAGTAATTTAGAGATATCTTCAAACAAAGGATTACTAGAACTACTGTTAGGAGTAGATAATGTACTAGGACTAGGTGTTGAGGGGGCTTTGGGTTTCTAAACCCTTTTAGAAGCCAATCTTTCATGGTCTGACAAAGCAGGGACCTTCTGCTGTGAGGTATTCGACCTCGTGTGAGGCATTTTGTGAGCTAGAATTCTGAGAATAACAAACACAACCAAATATTTCCTCCTCACTAATTAACGAGAGTAAATAATGTGAAAAACTCAAGGAAAATAAAATTCGTCTCTTCATCCTTGGAAGCAGTGCCAAAAAATGTTGTATCTTTAGAGAGAATTCATCGGCTATGGAAAGGAGTCAGTGCCTAAGACATTTAAAAAAAATTGTCATAGAAGTAATTATATCAGGTGGTATTCGTTCAATCCCTTTGGAAAATAATTATTTAAAACCCTTCATAGTCTGGTAGAATGAAAGACTCTACAATGCCATTAACTGCTGATATCTGAAAGGAAAAGAAGAATTGTAGAGGAAACTCAAAATGATATGTTGTAATAGAGAATCTATCACTTTAAATTTCAGAATGAATTTATGGAGAGAGAAGAAACTCAAAATAATATGCTGTAAACACAAAATCTATAACTTTTAAGTTACAGAGAGAATTTGTGAAGGGAGAGGAGTTGGAGTGAAGGAGCACAAATTAAGGTTATTTAGCTCTTACTCAAAGATGTAATTAATAGACCGGTAACTACTTTACTTCACTTCATTCTAGGAAGAAGGAACATAAAATGGCACAGGAAAAATGAATCACCATCAACAGTTGCAGGAAACTTGATGCTTATTTCATTAATTCCTTATAAAAGTAAGTACCAAATTTTTATTCTTCTAGAGGTACAAAACTCGGAACCCCACTTCTTTCTTTCTGTCTTGCTTAAATACATCAAAAAATGTTCCTAACTGCTAGAAATTATTGAAACTACTTCGACTACCTAAATTGTTAAAACTACTTATTACATTGCAATTGAGAAAATCACTATAGCTTTGATCTTAACAAACAAAGAAAACAAAATAAAACTTGAAATATTATTCTTTTTGCTAAATCTGATTTGTTGCTCATATGTCTCCCTGAAGTGATGATGTGTCTCCTTGACAAATCGAACATCCTTGCCCTGCATTTCTTCCAGAGTTCAATATTTGTCTTTTCTACTTGTTGTCATGTATTTTATGTTTCTGATGTGGTATTTGAAAAGTTCTGAAATAACGCATCTTTGCCTGACTTAACCCAACTGTTGCGTTTCCAATAGTGCCATAATGTGCTCCCTTTGCCTGACTCTGCCTATGCCTCTACGTTTCAAAAAATGTTATCATGCCTCCTTCTGCCTGACTTTGTCTCTTTTGCTCGTGCTTACAACATTCTGTTTTATCTTCTCCTTTTCTTTGCGTTGGGTCACTTACCCAAGTCCACTACTCGCGTTCACGTTTCTTCATAAAACAATGCAACTACACATAATCTTGGATTTTAAATAAATTTTCATTTTCATTTGAAAACTATCACGTTCGTCCCTTCATCGCATTTCATATTTTGGCATTTATAACATATTCCTGAGCACCATTCCTCCTAAGCTTGCGATGTACGATGTGCGATAAAGGTAGGGATGGCGTGGCAAGTGGAGGTGGGGCTGATTGAAAATCGTAACCGGTGATATGAAACCTTGTCGCATTTCTCATTTCGGCATTTATAACATATTCTTGAGTGCCATTCCTCCTTAGCTTGCAATGTGTGATGTGCAATAAAGGTAGGGATGACGTGGCAAGTGGAGGTGGGGTTGATCGCAAATCGCAATCGGTGATATGAAACCTTATCACATTTCACATTTTTGCATGTATAACATATTCCTGAGCACCATTCCTCCTGCGCTTGGAATGTGTGATGTGTGGTTAGAATATATTAAATCATAGTTCTGAGTTGCATCACGTCCATCCCTTGTCGCACTTTGCATTTTGGAATTCATTACATATTCCTGAGTGCCATTCCTCCTAAGTTGTGTGATTTCGATTTGCGATATGCGGGCAGGCCTTCCACATGTGATTGTGATTTTACCTTTGAACACTGTTCTGCATGTATATTTTCACAACTCGACCCTGACTTGTGTGCAATGTTTTGAACACATCAATCATACCGACTCTTGAACTTTTCTACATGCGAATAATCTAGACTTGACCCTTGCTACATGTTTTTCTTCTTTTCTGCTCCTATGGCTTATATTACACTTGCAATGTTGCTGCTTCCTTAATTTTGGTTCCAGTGCACATGTGATGATGAATCCTCATTGAGCTTGGGGTTATTCTTTCGAGCATATTACGGGTCTTCTTTAAATTTTAACAATTGTTCCTCAACAACCTTGAATTGCTTAGAAACTCTCTTGACTTTTAGCTGAGTCAAATTATGCTACAACATCTGGTTCCAATTTGGGACAACACTTTGGTAGTAAATTTCTGAGAACTTGTAGATCAGTAGCCTTTATTGGGCATGGAGTCAAAGAGAACTTGCAGATCAGTAGCCATTATTGGGCATGGAGTCCAAGTGAACTTGCAGATCAGTAGCCGTTATTAGGCATGGAGTTAATCCCAAATGGGAGCTGATCCAGTATGAAATCCTCCCAAAACTTGCTACACTTTGGACTTCTTCCTTTATTCTTAAACTAAAAATATTGAACTAGAAATACTACAACTAAAAATGCTCAACTTCTGAGCTTATTTAAGCACAACTCCTATATATGTATTCATGTCTAAACTTAATCAAGTGGAGTTAGCCTTCCAGTGGCACCAATCCAACATCTGCATGTTAGACCTGATGCCTCCATATTGTTGAAATTTGAAGATCACGATAGGGAGGTACCATGAAAGTTTTTCAGATAAAAATGTTTGCACATACCTTAACCTTGGATTCATATGTGGATTGAAGGTGCTAGCTATAACTGCTAAAGAATCTTCCAATCTATTCTCCTCCCTCGGAATAAATTGAAGATTGAATGCTTCTGGCGATATTAGCAAGAATCCAACTCCTGTGCCTTCCTTGGGGTAGGCACCATCAAAGTAGCATTTCCAAATATTTTTTGAGTGCAACTCATTATTTACAATTGGTGAAGAGAGATGCTTCCCCGCATCTTCAACAAATTCTACATCTTTATGCAGCATGAAACATGAAATATCTTCTATTTCTTAACTATAAATAGGGGAATTTCCTACATCTTTCTTGGTATTGGTCTTCACGAACCTTGCTTACCTGTACAATCTACTTTCTTCCCCATTGAAAACAAGAATGATAGCATAAGTGCAATCCAATTTTAGAACACATTCCAACTTTTCTCCCCAAGATCTTGACAGGAGCATTCCAAACCTGGCTGGAATGTCAACAACCACTACATCCATGACTATACTCTTTGCTAGAATTTGTTACACAGAAACTGATACATATTTAATTAACCCAACGCATTTCACCCTTTTGGAATCAAATGAATACAAATCCCTATAAGGTTTGGTAATATACAAGTTTAGTTCCTTCATAACAGACAATGGCATGATATTATGGGATGCTCCTGAGTCCAACATACAATTATGGAGAGTAAAATCATGAAGCAACAAAGAAATATAAAATGGTGGAATAGAAGGGTCTACTTCTTATACATGCGGACCAAAGGTGACCACTAGCTTCTCTTCTTGTAAGTTCATAGTGTCACTTATATCTTCAATCTATGTGAGATTAATAAATTTTGAAATTTATTTCTTGTAGACTGGTATTTTAGCTAATTCTAGAAGAGGTACCTAAATTTTTATCTTCTCCAACTCTTTTGTCAAACTAAAGGCGTGAGTTTTTTAACATTATTTTCTGGTTCTTCTTCACTCTTTCTATAATTTTCTGCTTGTTCGGGTATAGGAAGAACTCTCTCCAAAATATTAGTATCAACTAATTTGTTGTGGGAAGGTTCACCCTGTTGCACATTTGTTTTGTTAACTGAATTTACAGGTTGCTCCCCATTACTGGCTTGTTTTATAGGGTCCTTTTTTTTGGAGTCACCATTGGAGGAGGAATGGAATCTTATTGTTCACCTTCATTATCCTACACTCTAGATCTATTTATATATCGTAACTCATAGTTTTTATGTAACTCAGCTTGCATGAAATATGTGAATTGCCTACAATATTCATCCATTTCATCTTGACCAAACGATACTTCAGCTTCAACATATTCTCCCTCACAATCTTCCTTTTCATCATCTTCTCTTGTGTATATAGAATATATTTGGTCTTCAGCGTATTTTGGGTCATATTCTACTGACTGTCTATGTGCTGCTTCTATATACAGTGGTGCTTGGACCTGATATTGATCTCTTCTTTATCTTTACAAAATTCGCAGGGGTTGTTTTCTAAAGTGAGGATTAAATCCTCCTCAGTTTTGTTGTACTTGTCTTTGGGTGTTTTTACTTTCCAATTCCATCTTAACTAGCTTATTTGACAAAAAATTTATCACCTTTTTCATATCTTAAATTATTTGATCTTGTGATGATTCTTCTTTTTCTTTCTCCTTCTCTTGGACTAGTTGTTTCCCTTTCGCCTTCCCAGCTGCAGTCATATTAGCTTCAATTTCTAACGCATTTGTATCTATCTGCTCTAGAGTAGGGGATCTCCTTTCTCTAAGTGTGAAACTAAAATCAGCTTCAAAAGCCTGAGAAAAAACCACCTTTGCTCCAAAAGGAGTGGGCTTCATTTCTATAGGAAAAATGTTATACAATTTATTGAATCTTTTATAAATCTGATATATTATTATCTTGTTTTTTTTATTATATTGAATTCTGTTAGTGAATATTCATGATCCCTTTTTTCACCCCATCTCTGAGTGAATTGATTTTCTAGTTCTTCCCATGTATTAATAGAATTATTTGGGAATCCTTTAAACCAGTTTCTAGCCTCTCCATCCAGATACTGAACATAAAGCCTCATAACAACATCAAGATGTTCTACATTCAAATTTTCAGCAAAATTACAAAACACAGGCAAGTGTTTTTCTACAATTATTTCATCTTCTCCAGTAAAATGTGGGAGTAATTTAAGATAATCTTGAGGCATTTCATTCGATAGTGGTGGAAGATTAAGTGGAGCATATATGTTCAACAAAAAGGTTAGTGCTTCCATGTTTGCACTTTGATTGACTATTCCTTGGTTAGATGCAGTCGATGAACCTGCTGCGAAAATGAACAGAGGTGGAGCTAAAACTGATATGGGAGTGCGTTGATGACAATGGCAGAGGGACCAGCAAATGGATTTTGCTGAGCTTGAGTAAAAGTAAAAGAAACAAACTCAAAGGAGTGTTCTTCCAACTTAGGGTCTTGAAAATAAATTGGTATGAAAGGTGAATCTTGTTCCAAGAAAGGAAGTACTTTAGAGATATCTTCAAAAAAATGATTACTAGAACTACTGTCAGGAGCAGACAGTGTAGGACTAGGTGTTGAGGGGGTTTTGGGTTTTCGAACCCTTTTAGAAGCTAATATTTCAAGGTCCGACAAAGCAGGGACCTTCTGCTGTGAGGTATTCGACCTAGTGTGAGGCCTTTTGTGAGCCAGAATTATGAGAATAACAAACACAACCAAATATTTCCTCCTCACTAAACAACGAGAGGAAATAATGTGAAAAAACCAAGGAAAATAATCTTTGTCTCTTCGTCCTCGGCAACGACGCCATAAAATGTTGTATCTTAAGAGACAATTCATCAGCTGTGCAAAGGAATCAGTGCCTAAGACATTTTTAAAAATGTGTCATAGAAGTAATTATATCAGGTGGTCTTCGTTCAATCCCTTTAGAAATTGATTCTTTAAAACCCTTCATAATCTGGTATAATGAAAGACTCTACAATGCCATTAACTACTGATATCTAAATGGAAAAGAAGAATTGTGGAGGAAACTCAAAATGATATGCTGTAACACAGAATATATCACTTTAAATTTCAGAATGAATTTAGGGAAAGACAGGAAACTCAAAATAATATGTTGTAAACACAGAATCTATTAATTTTAAGTTCCAGAGAGAATTTTTGAAGGGAGAGGAGTTGGAGTGAAGGAGTGCAAATTAAGGTTATTTAATTCTTACTCAAAGATGTAATTAAGAGACTGAAAACTACTTTACTTCACTTCATTCCAAGAAGAAGGAACATAAAATGGCACAATAAAAACAAATCACCATCAATAGTTGCAGGAAACTTGATGCTTCTTTCATTAATTCCTTAGAAAAGTAAGTAGAAAATTTTTAGTCTTCCAAAGATCCAAAACTCAGAACCCCACTTCTTTCTTTCTGTCTGTCTTTCTTAAATACATCAAAAAGAGTTCCTAACTACTAGAACTTCTTGAAACTACTTCAACTACCTAAACTGTTAAAACTACTTATTACATTGCAATTGAGGAAATCAATATAGCTTCGATCTTAACAAATAAAGAAAACAAATTAAAACTTGAAATATTATTATTTTTGCTAAATATGATTTGTTGTTGATGTGTCTCCCTAAAGTGCTGATGTGTCTTTGTGACAAATTAGACATCCTTGCCCTGCATTTCTTTCGGACTTCAATATTTGTCTTTTCTGCTTGTGGTCATGTCTTTTCTGTTTCTCATGTGATATTAGAACAGTTCTGTAATAAGACATCTTTACCCGACTTGGCCCAGTTGTTGCATTTCCAACAGTGCCACCATGTGCTCCCTTTGCCCGACTCTGCCTATGCCTCTACATTTCAAATAATGTTATCATGTCTCCTTATGCTTGACTCTGCCTCTTCTTCTTGTGTCTGCAACGTTATGTCTTATCTTCTCCTTTGCAATGCGTAGGGTCACTTACTCGAGTCCACTGCCTACGTTTACGTTTATTCATAAAACAATGCAACTACACATAATCCTGGACTTTAAATAAATTCAAATTTTCCTTTGAAAACTATCACGTTTGTCCCTTCATTACATTTCGCATTTCGACATTTATAAAATATTCCTGAGCGCCATTCCTCCTGAGCTTGCGATGTGCGATGTGCAATAAAGGTAGGGATGATGTGGCAAGTGGAGGTGGGGTCGATCGCAAATCGCAACCAACGAGATGAAACCTTGTCGTATTTCATATTTCAGAATTTATAACATATTCCTGAGCACCATTCCTCTTGAGCTTGTGATTTTCAATGTGCGATAAAGGTAGGGATAAAGTGGCAAGTGGAGGTGGGGCCGATCGCAAATCTCAATCAGCGATATGAAACCTTATCGCATTTCACAGTTTGGTATTTATAACATATTCCTGAGTGCCATTCCTCCTTAGCTTTCAATGTGTGATGTGCGATTAGAATATATTAAATCATAGTTCTGAGTTGCATCGCGTCCAACCCTTGTCGCACTTTGAATTTTGGCATTCATAACATATTCTTGAGTGCCATTCCTCCTAAGATTTGTGATTGTGATTTACGATATGTGAGAAGGCCTTCCACATGTGATTGCAATTTTTCTTCTGAACATTGTTCTGCACATATATTTTCATGACTCGACCCTGACCTCTGTGCAATGTTCTAAATGCATCAATCAGCCCGACTCTTGAACTGTTCTGCACGCAAATAAGCCCGACTTGACCCTTGATGCACGTTTTTCTTCTTTGCTGCTCCTCTGGCTTAGATTACACTTGCAATATTGCTTCTTCCCTAATTTTGGTTCCAGTGCACATGTGATGATGAATCCTCGTTGAGCTTGTGGTTATACTTTCGAGCGTATTACAGGTATTCTTGAAATTTTAACAATTGTTCCTCAACAACCTTGAATTTCTCAGAACCTATCATGACTCTTAGCTGATTCAAATTATGCTACAACATCTGGCTCTAATTGGGGACAACACTTTGGTAGCAAAGTGCTGAGAACTTGTAGGTCAGTAGCCTTTATTGGGCATGGATTCAAAGAGAACTTGCAGATCAGTAGCCATTATTGGGCATGGAGTTAAAGAGAACTTGCAGATCAATAGTCATTATTGGGCATGAATTCAATCCAAAATCGTAGTTGATCCAATATGAAATCCTCCTGAAACCTGCTACACTTTGGAATTCTTCCTTTATTCTTAAAATGAAAATACCAAACTAGAAATACCACAGCTAAAAATGGTCAACTTTTGAGCTTATTTATGCACAAATCCTATAGATTTATGTCTAAACTTAATCAGGTGGAGTTAGCCTTCCAATCGCACCAATCCAACATCTGCATGTTAGACCTGATGCCTCCATACTGTTGAAATTTTAAGATCACAATAGGGAGGTACAATGAATTTTTTTCTGATGAAAATATTTTCACATCCCTAAACCTTGGATTCATAGGCAGCTTGAAGGTGCTAGCTACAACTGCTAAATAATCTACCAATCTATTCTCCTTCCTCGGAATAAGCTGAAAATTGAAGGCTTCTGGCGATATCGGCAAGAATATAGCCGTCGTGCCTTCCTTGGGGTAGGCACCATCAAAGTAGAATTTCCAAATATTTTTTGAGTGCAGCTCATTATTTACAACTGATGAAGAGAGTTTCTTCCCTGTGTCTTCAGAAAATTCTGCATCTTCATGCAGCTTGAAACATGAAAGATCTTATGTTTCTTGATTATAAATAGGACAATTTC
Source organism: Pinus albicaulis (assembly GCA_034641835.2). Classification (NCBI taxonomy): domain Eukaryota; kingdom Viridiplantae; phylum Streptophyta; class Pinopsida; order Pinales; family Pinaceae; genus Pinus; species Pinus albicaulis. Next base: position 290,614,203 of record CM076573.1, read on the forward strand.
TTGCATCTTTCTTGGTAGTGGTCTTCATGAACCTTGTTTCCCTTTAAAATCTCCTTTCTTCCCCATTGAATATAGGAATGATAGCATAAGTGAAATCCAATTTTAGAACACCTCCCAACTTTTCTTCCCAAGATCTTGACAGGAGCATTCCAAACCTGGCTGGAATGTCAGCAACCACTACATCCATGACTATACTCTTTACTAGAATTTGTGCCACATAAAATGCTACATCTTTAATTAATCCAACACATTTCACCCTTTTGGAATCAAATGAATATAGATCCTTGTAAGGTTTGGTAATGTGCAAGTTTAGTTCCTTCATAACAGATAATGGCAAGAGATTATGGGATGCTCCTGATTCTAGCATACAATTATGGAGAGTAAAATTATGAAGCAAGAGAGAAATATATAATGGTGGAATAGAAGGATCTAATTCTTCTACATGCAGAACAAAGGTGACCACTGGCTTCTCTTCTTGTAAGTTCATAGTGTCACTTATATCTTCAATCTATGTGAGATTAATAAATTATGAAATTTCTTTCTTGTATACTGGTATTTTAGCTAATTCTAGAAGAGGTACCTGAATTTTTACCTTCTCCAACTCTTTTTTCAAACTAAAATCATGAGTTTGTTTAACATTATTTTTAGGTTCTTCTTAACTCTTTCTATAATTTGCTGCTTGTTCGGGTACAGGGACAACTCTATCCAAAAAATTAGTATCAACTAATTTGATCTGGGAAGGTTCACCCTATTGCACATTTGTTCTATTAACTAAATTTACAGGTTTCTCCCCATTACTGAATTGTTTTACAGGGTCCTTTTGTTGTGGAGTCGCCATTGGAGGAGGAATAGAATCTTGTTGTTCACCTTCATTATCATGCACTCTAGATCTCTTCTAGACCCTAACTCGTACTTTTTATGTAACTTAGCTTGCATGAAATCTATGAATTGCCTACAATATTCACCCATTTCATCTTGATCAAAAGATACTTCATATTCATCATATTCTCCCTCAAAATATTCCTCTTCATCATCTTCTCTTGTGTATATAGAATATATTTGGTCTTCAACTTCTTTTTGGTCATATTCTACTAACGGTTTGGGTGTTGCTTCCATATACAATGGTTCTTGGACCTGAATTTGATCTCTTCTTTCTCTTTGGAAAATTCGCAGGGGTTGTTTTCTGAATTAAGGATTAAATCCTCCTCGGTTTTGTTGTACTTGTATTTGGGAGTTTTTACTTTCAAATTCCATCTTAACTAGATTATTTGACAAAAAAATTATCACCTTTTTCATATCTTCAATTCTTTGATCTTGTTATGATTCTTCTTTTGCTTGCCCCTTCTCTTGGACTAGCTGTTTCCCTTTCGCCTTCCCAGCTGCAGTCATATTAGCTTCAATTTCTAAAGCATCTATCTGTATTTTCTCTAGACTAGGGGATATACTTTCTCTAAGTATGAAACTAAAATTGGCTTCAAAAGCCCCAGCAAAAACCACCTTTGCTCCAAAAGGAGGGGGCTTCATTTCTATAGGAAAACTGTTATACAATTTATTGAAGCTTTTGATAAAATATGATATATTCTCATCTGGTTTTCTTTTGATTTCATTGAATTCTGTTAGTGAATATCCATTATCACTTTTTTTACCCCATCTCTGAGTGAATTTATTTTCCATATCTTCCCATGTATTAATAGAATTATTTGGCAATTCATTAAACCACTTTCTAGCCTCTCCATCTAGAGACTAAACAAAAAGCCTCATCACAACATCAAGATGTTCTACATTCATATTTTTAGAAAAATTACACAACACAAGAAAGAGTTATTCTGTAGTTATTTCATCTTCTCTATTAAAACGTGGGAGTAATTTAAGATACTCCTAAGGCACTGCATTCATTGGTTGTGGAAGGTTAACTGGAGCATATTTGTTCAAGAAAAAGGGTTGTGCTGCCATGTTTGCACCTTGATTGATTGTTCCTTGGTTTGATGCAGTCAATGAACTTGCTATGAAAATGAACGGAGGTGGAGGTAAAATTGATATGGGAGTGGGTTGATGGACAATGGCAGAAGGACTAGCAACTGGATTTTTTTGAGCTTGAGTAAAAGAAAAAGAAAAAGATTCAAAGGAGTGTTCTTCCAACTTAGGTTCTTAAAAATAAATTGGTGTGAAAGGTGAATCCTGTTCCAAGAAAGAAATCACTTTAGAGATATCTTCAAACAAAGGATTACTAGAACTATTGTTAGGAGCAGACAGTGTAGGAATAGGTGTTGAGGGGGTTTTGGGTTTCCGAACCCTTTTAGAAGCTAATATTTCAGGGTGTGGCAAATAAGGGACCTTCTGCTGTGAGGTATTTGACCTCGTGTGAGGCCTTCTATGAGCCAAAATTCTGAGAATAACAAACAAAACCAAATATTTCCTCCTCACTGAAAAACGAGAGGAAATAATGTGAAAATCTAGGGAAAATAAACTTCATCTCTTCGTCCTTGGCAATGATGCCAGAAAATGTTGTATCTTAAGAGATAATTTTTTGGTTGTGGAAAGGAATCAATGCTTAATACATTTTTAAAAATGTGTCACATAATTAATTATATCAGGTGTTTTTCATTCAATCACTTTGGAAACTAATTCTTTAAAACCCTTCATAATATCGTATAATAAAAGACTCTACAATTCCATTAACTGCTGATATCTGAATGGAAAAGAAGAATTATAGAGGAAACTAAAAATGATATGTTGTACCACATAATCTATCACTTTAAATTTCAGAATGAATTTATGGAGAGAGGAAACTCAAAATAATCTGTTGTAAACACAAAATTTATTAATTTTAAGTTCTAGAGAGAAATTGTGAAGGTAGAGAAGTTGGAGTGAAGGAGCACAAATTAAGGTTATTTAACTCTTACTCACAGATTTAATTAAGAGACCGACAGACTTCATTCCAAGAAGAAGGGACATAAAATGGCACAGGAAAAATGAATCACCATAAATAGTTGCAGGAAACTTGATGCTTCTATCATTAATTCCTCAGAAAATTAAGTACCAAATTTTAAGTCTTCCACAGGTCCAAAACTCGGAACCCCACTTCTTTCTTTTTGTCTTGCTTAAATACATCAAAAACAATGTGTAACTGCTAGAACTTCTTGATACTACTTCGACTACCTAAAATGTTAAAAATATTTATTACATTGCAATTGAAGACATCACTATAGCTTCGATCTTAACAAAAAAAGAAAACAAATTAAAACTTGAAATATTATTCTTTTTGTTGAATCTGATTTATTGCTGATGTGTCTCCCTGAAGTTCTAATGTGTCTCCCTGACAGATCGAACATCCTTGCCCTACATTTCTTCCTGTGTTCAATATTTTTCTTTTATGCTTGCTGTCATGTCTTTTCTTTTTTTGATGTGGTATTCGAATAGTTCTGTAATAACGCATCTTTGCTCGACTTGACCCAGCTGTTGCGTTCCCAACAGTGCCACCATGTACTCCCTTTGCCTAACTTTGCCTATGCCTTTACATTTCAAACAATGTTATTGTGTCTCATTCTTCTCGACTCTACCTCTTATGCTCATGCCTGTAGTGTTTCGTCTTCTCTTCTCCTTTTCTCTGCGTTGGGTCACTTACCCGAGTCCACTGCCCGCGTTCATGTTTCTTCATAAAGCAACGCAACTGCACATAATCCTGGACTTTAAATAAATTCAAATTTTCCTTTGAAAACTATCACATCTGTCCCTTCATCGTATTTCACATTTTAGTATTTATTAATATTCCTGAGCACCATTCCTCCTGAGCTTGTGATGTGAAATGTGCGATAAAGGTAGGGATTACGTGGTAAGTGGAGGTGGGGATGATAGCAAATCGAAATCAGTGATATGTAACCTTGTCGCATTTCAAATTTTGACATTTATAAAATATTCCTGAGTGCCATTCCTCTTGATCTTGCAATGTGCGATGTGTGATAAAGGTAGGGATGACGTGGCAAGTGGAGGTGGGGCCGATCGCAAATCGCAATCGGCGGTATGAAACCTTATCTCATTTCGCATTTCGGAATTTATAACATATTCCTGAGCACCATTCTTCCTGATCTTGTGATGTGAGATGTGCGATTAGAATATATTAAAACATATTTTTGAGCTACATCACGTCCAACCCTTTTCGCACTTCGTATTTTGACATTCATAACATATTCTTGAGCACCATTCCTCTTGATATTTGAGATTGCGATTTACGATATGTGGGTAGGCCTTCCACATGCAATTGCAATTTTTCCTCCGAACATTGTTCTGCATGTATATTTGCATGACTCGACCTTCCCCCATGTGAAATGTTTTGAATGCATCAATCAACCCTACTCTTGAACTGTTATGCACGTGAATAAGGCTGACTTGACCCTTGTTGCACGTTTTTCTTCTTTGCTTCTCCTCTAGCTTATATTACACTTGCAATGTTGTTGCTTCCCTGATTTTGGTTCCAGTGCACATGTGATGACGAATCCTCATTGAGCTTGTGGTTATCCTTTCGAGTATATTACAGGTCTTCTTGAAATTTTAACAATTGTTCCTCAACAACCTTGAATGTCTCAGAACCTCTCTTGACTTTTAGCTGAGCCTTATTATGCTACAACAATAGGAAATCTCAGCATCAAAACCATATGGATAATGAAGCATGGCCAATTTTGTGGGAGGCTTTACATCAGTAGGTATGGAATCATAAACATTATTGAATCTAGTTGAGAAATCTTGGACTGTCTCACCAAGTTTCCTTTTTAGATTTCGATACTCAACCATAAACTGAAAAGGGTTATTTCTAACCTCCCATCTATTAAGAAAATTTTTATCAAACTATTGGAAATTAGGAATGCTTACAACTGTCAAAATTTTATACCAATTCTTAACTTCTCCTGAAAGACTTTGAGAAAACAGCCTCAATTTGACATCTTCATGATCTGCTTCCTCTAGGTCAATGACATCAATTTTTTTTAATACATGCTTCTTTGCTATGATCTTACCTATACCATCAAATTGAGGTAGCCTCTGATCATAATTCTAAGGTAACTCATGCAAATGGGCTGGTAGATTTAATGGGGCATATCGAGCAGTAGCCATGGCTGAGGTGTGAGATGAAGTTGTACCAGTTGGAATATGATTATTTTTTGGATCTTATTCAGCACAACCAATACAAAAAGGATATGAGTTTGTAGCTTCAAGAGAATGATATACACTTCCAGAAGGGGAATCATGAGCAAATTTGTAGTATACACTTGGATTCAACATATAGAAGAAAATTATTTTGACATTTTCAAGAAAGGACAAGAAGCAATTGATAAAACATTATATTATACCCTGAAGAAAATTCAATTTTAAGTACATGAATTTCACATTATGTCCTTCCATACTTCTGCTGACAAGGCTTGTTCTTCTCTAAATATGATTTGAAGTTTTTGGAGTCGCTACGTGAATGGTTCAATGTTTTCCAGCATCAACAACCAAATCTGAAACTTTGGAGATCGTTCATTGGATAAATGAAAACTTTCACTCCTCGACAACAACGCCACTATGTTAGCACTTCATGAGTCCATTTAGGCTGAGGAAAGGGTCACAGAGGTAACCAAAAACTTATTTTGGTTAGAAACTGGTCCTTTCTAACTCGAGGATGCTCCCTCACTAGAAAATGGTTAAAGATAATTACCCTGAATCTCAATTACTACGGAGACTAGATCTAGAAGAATCTTAGAATTCATAACAATTTTTGGGATATTTAAGAAAAGGCCATGGAGGAATGAAACCATGAACATATTTCAAATTCTCAAACCTATAACAACAGTGTATACATGAGCCATCTAGATAACATAGGCAAGGTAGGCGCAGATTCCATGTCAATTATCGATTGTAGTATAGTGAATAATGAGGGAAACATAAAAATATGCAGTCAAATGCAACATAGAATATTATTATGAATTTTTATACATAGTTAATGACAAAATATTTAGAAGAACCATGATAGAGCAATGAAGAATCCCATCATGTAAGAGATCTGCAATTAAATTGAGGATCTAAGGATGAATTCAAGACATTTAAAGCTTCAGAAATAGATATTAGATTAATATAAGGAAGAAACAAACTTGAAACCACACAAAAAAATAATATTTGAAAATAGAGGATAAATCCTACTATGAGCATTTTATTCCAAAACACATACACCAGACCTAGTTCGATCAATCAACCAACAACCAACTAACCCATTATTCCTTGTACATCATGATCTTAAATACAAGTTACATCATAAAACCATGTCATGACTAAGTTCAATGTATCCACTATCGATTCTGAATGGGTCGAATCACTCCCATTAGCAACCCATTGTTTTTTTTAATCAAAAGTAGACAAAGCATCTCTAAATAGTATCACTGTGTTTCAGAAAAAAATACAAGAAAAAACTACTTTAATTCTATTCTTTCAAGCCTATCTAAATAATAAACTTATCCCACAATATCCTTACCCTATCATTGAAAATTATCGGTCATGAAAACTCTCTGACTGATAATGAAAATAGGAAGAGCAACTTCAAACTGTATTACACAGTGTTGCATAGCATTTCCATGTATGCATGTTTTTTATGTGTTAGAGGACAACTTGGCCAATGAATACACACTGAGTGGGGCTCTGAGTAGGAAATGGACCCTTCCACATGTTCCATGACAACTGGAAACCTCAAAACATCCATAAATTTCCAAATTTTCAAATGGAAATCCAAAAATTTCATAGTCAACAAGAAATATGAAAATGAGCCTCAAAGAGACACATCTAAGTCCTAAACAGTACCACTTGTGTAAAATATGAGACGTTTTTTTTTATTTGTCCCATCATCTACCAAAACCTCCTTCAGTTTCTTCAAACGCTTCCTCAACTTCTTAGAAACAACTTTTCAAAACCATGACTAAAAAAAGAAATTACAAAGTCTGAAACATAGGCCTTGAAGACTCATTCGAAATGCCCGATCTATGGCACCTGTGAAAAAATGAAGGAGGTTATTGTGATTTGGTCCATGCTTGATAAAAATGTCTTTAAATTTTCCAAAATTTTCTTCCATGTGATCGGAAACAACATTTAAACATGATTACTAAAACATAGTGTTTTGTGCAGCACTTGGGAAGTAAAAACAAGGTTTGTGCATAACTTGGGAAGTAGTGGTTTAACACAACTTAATTTACCATGAATTATGCTTATCAATAGATGTTTGGATTAGTCACTAAGTATCCTACCTTAGACTTAGTTGAAAGTGAAATTCTGACCCGTCTCGACGTTTTATAGAGTGGTGGAGGATTGTTGTGCAACACTTGGCAGTGACTAGTCTGAGTAGCCTTAGTGCCCAACAATAACTTCACAGTGAATGTGGATTTTCTTTTTACTGATTTCTTCACTTTGGATCGACCTGTAATCTTCAAATTGATGTTGTGACCAGTGATCAGCACCACATTTGCATGAATTTGCAGCGCTATGGATTAAGGAAACATCATAATTCAAATTACCCTGTCCTTTAGTCACAATGATTCAAAATGATTTCTAGAGCGATCCATTTGATTTGATATGAATATGAATGTATGGTAAATGATTAAAGTATAAGGGGTGTGATATCTTTTGGGTATGGGAATTGTGTATATGGGAGTGGTAAATTATGCATGGGGGTTATATGATATGAGTATGGGGAAGGTTACAGGGGATGAGTTTAGAACAAAGGGGGGGATAGAATGAATAATGAATGGAATATGGTGCTAGGTAAATGGTATGGAGAAGAGCCTAGGATGGAAATTTTATATGAAGGGGGACAGATGAAAGGTGGATGCGGGAAATTAAGTGTAAAAATAGGGAAGCAAGGATAGATAAGAGGAGGGTGTAAGAAGTAGGATATTGACCATAACCATTGACCATCATACCTCTGACTTTAATGGACTCAATTAAAAAATTTTGATAGAAAAAACATTAGGGGAATTTTGAGGTTTAAAATGGGCCTCCTAAGAAAAATGTACAACAAAAATAAAATTTATAAGGAAAAATAGGATTCAAGATGATGATGTCAACCATGGGGGATGATTCACCATTTTTTAAGTAAAAGGGTCAAAATATTAAAGAATAATAAAATAATAAAATAACTTTTTCAACTCGTATTTTCAACTTATCTCCCAAAGTTTGTACTCAAATTTTGAGCGGGATTAGACCTCAAAATTCCCCTAATGAACTGACACATACCCCTTTTGACTTGACTATACAAAGACATGCGACCATGACTCCCATCGACTTGAGACTCTTCCACGCTTTTGATGAACCCTTTATGGTAGAAATTCAATGATGTCAGATAGTGACCTTTAAGGCTATGAAAATAGCAGTAGTTGTAGGATCAACTTATTTAAAAACCAAAAATTAAAGGATACAGGAAATACATTTGACAAAAATAGCATGTGACCCTAACACAACATAATTATAATAGAGCTATACATAGCTCGACTGGTCGCAGTCCCTTTCAAGTGGGTCTAGGATTTCAACCATTGTGTCTAATTGATGTTTCCATACCTCATGCAGTTTAACTACACAGACATAATCCACACATGTATTGTCTGAGGTTGATAAAGAAAATAGATTTATTGAACATATCCAACACATCCTCCAACAAGTTCACGACATCCTGGAGAAGTCCAATGCTAAGTACAACCAGTGACATGATCAACATCGGGTGCCACACAAGTTTCAGGTGGGCGAAAATGTTTGGTTGCATTTTCAGAAAGAATGCATAAATAGAGCTCATCGAAAGCTCAAGCCACTTTGATATGGGCCTTACACCATTTTCAAGGTTGTGGGAGACAATGCTTTTGAGCTCAACATTCCATCATTCCTTGGCCTACATCCAGTGTTCAATGTGGACCTCCTTCGGCCATACTTTTCACAATTACTGGACACATCATACATTGCAGAACAACAGAAACCAAAAAAGCTAAGCCCCAACTGCATGGAACCATGGAAACTTTTAGGGGCTAATATTCGCAAGTGGGCTAATTTTCCATGGTTTTTCCAAAAAAAAGATTCGTCAATTTCCATTTTTTTATAAAATTAACTCGCCAAAATTTTACAATATAAAATTATTTTACGTTAAAAATCGCCAACATTATAATGCAAAAATATATAATATCATTATAAATTTGAATAATTTTACAAATAAATCAATAAACATTTTATAGTTTACATATTAGGGACTAGTGAGATTCACCAGTTTTTTAAACTTCGAGATAATTTTCCATCCTTAAAATTATCCCTGCATGGAACACAAGAAAATTGATCAGGTCATGGATAGGCAGATCAATAACACTCGCCAGAAGAATATCCAACTGTATCACGTTGTCAAAGCTGGCCAACTCCTGCACCAAGGAAATATGTTCACTATGGACCAACTTCTACATAAGTTTCCTCATCTCATGGAGGAACTCAATGCAATGGGGACCATTGCTTCCTAAGGGGGGAGGACTTATCCAGGTGGATATTGGTGGCCACCCGCCTATTCCACTTGGACCCCCACCATTGTTTCTTTCAGCCTTAATTGTAGCACAATTTACTATTTTTGGCAGTTTTTTCGGGTCCTGAATTTCCAAAGCTATTTTGAGTCCCTAAATGAAGTTTTTTTGAAAAACCAGGGACAACATGAAATTGTAATTGAATTTTTCCACTCTAAATTTTTAGTCCTAGGATATATATTTCTAATGAGGTATTATGCGTGTCAAACGAAGATCGTATGCCAAAGTTACATCCCTAGGAATTTGATGTACCAATTTACCCAAACGAGGATCATAGTTCTGGCGCTTCATCTCCTAGGGTTAGACTTTTGGATGTTTAGGGTGTTCCATTATTTCTTAATAATAAATGAGCCTTAGAGCCTCATTGTAACATAGTTCAGAGGCATGTAGCCAGCACATCTCTTCTCATAGATAAGCTATCATCACCCTAGCTAGTTTATTTCCATTTTGTCTGTAAGTATATTTCAATTATTTGATATTAATGAAATGAATTTTTATTTATGCTGCATCTCTGCATTTATGTTTATTTCTGTATTTTATTGCATTCCTGCATAAGTATGGATCATCACCTCCCTTTGGAGATGACCCATAATCATGATCACTAGAAGGTTTTGATGCACTCTCAACATTTTCCACCATTTCATACTTATCACTTGAAGAGTATCTCATCTCTTCCTTCCTCACATAGCCTAATCCTGCATGTTGTGTTAATTCCACCACTTGTATGGGATTCTCAATGGCTTGGCCATTATCTCTTAGGCCCTTTCCTTCATATCCCATATTCTTCATTAATTTCGAACCAATGCATGCAGTGTGCTTTTTAAAAGAACCTAGATCATGATTCATCCTCATGTGAAAATGAAAATGAATAAATACCAACACTAGTTACCTTAGATGTTGATTCTGAGGAAGGTGATGACGGATTTTCTATGTCTTCGTTTCACTTTCAATTTTCCAAGGCCTCTTCCATGACTCTTAATTGAAGCTGCAATCTCTACTTCTCTACTTCTTCTTCTTGTAGAAATCTCCTCAATTAAAAAATTCTTTGATCGAAGGCTCTCGATGATCTCTTCAGTTGAATGATGAGAAGAATATAAGAGGAATATTCACCTTAAGATGGAGATGGGGAATCATCCTTTTCTCTCTCTTTCTCTTTTTCCTCTTTTGACATTTTATCCTCATAATCTACAAACAATATATCTACCATGTTTTCCATCTGGTAGAAGGCCTCATAAATATATTGGTTCTTCTCCATTTCTCTTCTTGTTGCATGTTTAATCTCACCCATGATGACATTCACAATCCTTGGAAAAAATGTCAAACCACTTTAATACCACTTAGTCTAGGAAATTTTCGTGAATGCTTTCAAACAAAAATACTCGTTATACAAGACCATTTACTGACGCATATTTGCATGTGAAATCATGAAGAATATGAATTCTTAAACAACACTTTAGAGAACCATCAACATGGAACAATAAGTAATAATCAAGAATCACACATAAACACACAATATTATAACTAATTTCGTCTAGTGTGGACTACACCTCTGGGTCTAGTGGGGAGGTTGCTTCATTAGTCATTGTAAGAATATGATGAATACATGATGCAATATTTGTCAATACAAGGATGAACCCCCTTATATAGATTGACATGTCTCTCCCAGGAGATGTCATCATATCAAGAGAACTCTCATTCACAAGAGGCTATATTTTAGCATGGGAAAGGAAAAATGTCCCATATAAAGTGGCAAACAATAATCCTCTCACAAGGTGGCATACATAGATCTCAGATTCAAATCATGATCTCAACAAAATAAAATGAACACATGGTGAAAATATACCTTATACCTCCAATTCTGGGGAATGCCTAACAATGGGTTGATTGGATGAGTAAATGGCCCATGCCATCTCATTCCTTGCAAAAAATCATGAAATTTGAGTATAAACACGACACCTTTTTGTCTCAGTCAAATCTGGGCTCCACAGGTGTTATAGGTCAATTTGGGCATCATTTCCAATGACCTGGTTAACTGGGCAGCATCTCGAGGATCGATGATTAGAAGGGTATATCATTCCCTATGATCTCAGTTGCTATATGCTCTAAGACAGGAAACATTCATGAATCAAACAAGATTTTCATCAAAGCAAGGCTTTTTCATGGTTTGAAGCTTATTATTAAACATGTGGGAGCTCACCAATGCAAGCTCTAAGGGGCCTAATTGCATTGCATATGCAGGTAGCTCCATTCTGGGCTACTCTACAAAGCACTTCCCGAAATTCAAAGGTGCGTTGGTTAGATTGGGAGCGAAATTCTCATTGTTCCAGAATCTCCACTTGGCCAGTGTCTTCTAGAAGGGTTCACATGTGTCATACTTCGAATCCAAGTGTCCATTGACATCTACATGACCGGAAAAAATGTCTTGCCTATTTTTGGAATGAAATTTATTGCAAAACAACCTACAGTTCATCTATAAATTGAACACAAAGCTAAGTGTTCAGGGAGGAATATTTTGAGCAGAGAAATGCTGGAGAATTTTCAATAGAGAGTTTGATTTGTGGAGCTGCTGGTGGAGAGGCTTATGCTGTGATGAGACTAAGGAACTCTGCTGGAAGGTCATAATGAATCAGTCACTAGGTTTTAACCTCTCCTTCTATCATCAATAAAGAGTACTTCTTGTTTTTCCCTACATGCATCCATGTTTACATTGATTTTTTATGTTGCAAAATCTTTGTTGATGAATGTAGTTTATGCTTAAATAATTTGGCTAATTAACTTGAATAGATATCTAGATTATTGTATCTTCTGTTGTTTCAGTGCTCTTTCTTGCAGGAAGCATTAAGCTATTTGAAACCGCTTGAAGTTGAGGCTGTAGTGGAAGCTGTTGGGGTTCCCATGTTTTGGCCAGGTTGATAGAGGCCAAAAGATGAGACAACATAGAACCACTTTCAGACCTTAGGATCTAGCCCTCCTAGGTCTAGAGAGGGATCTCTCTATGATTATCAAAGGATATATGTCTTTGAAGTTCTCAATTGTGATTTTAGGCTATTTATAGGCTCAAGGTTGTTTGTTTGATTGTTTGAGTTTGGTTGTTGAGAATCAGGAAGCAAGGTTTCACCATAAGACAAGGATGGGTAAAGAAGGAAGCTAGGCAAGACTAGATAACTCAGGGAACATCAAGTCCATTGGGCAATGGAGTCAATAAAGGATTTACTTATGTTCAATGTGTAAGCTTCAGTTGGGCTAGTCATCTAGAGCATTTGAATCTCAGAGACTGATTGGTGGGATGGACCACTAAGGAATGAGAATGAAGGATGGAAAACCATCTGATTCCGTCTATAGATCAGGCCAGAGGTCATTTAACTCCAGGCCTTCTTGGACAAAACCATAGGCAACACAGGGGGTCTTGAAAAGGTTTGTATGGAAGGGCAGGTTATGAAGAGGCAGCGACAGGCTTTACACCTCCCAGTGTTCCTAACCTCTTTCAATTAAATCTTAACAAAGACATCTGAACACTGATTCTATCAACTTGCACATCAGAGAGCAGGCAATAATCATCCACTACACTGGTTTAGTCAATTAAAAACAATATTCAGATACACATATGAGCAGAAAACATTAAAGACTGAGAGAGATGGGACATAAGGTACCTAACAAGGGTAAATCTTATGTCATGCATTCAAATGTTAGTCAGAAGAACATGAAATGAAATGGAAATAAACAAAGAGATAAGAAAAACATCACCAACTGCTGTAGATCAGGATCTAATGAAAACTGCTTATCATGTTAAACACAACACCAATCAGGTACATCACTGCCCAAAGCTTTTACATTCAGCCTGAATACATCATATTTCTCAGCCTATCATACAACTATTACACAGGAAACTTGGCTCGGGACAAAAATTCTTGCAATTCACTGATAATGCAACAACAACCATTAAAATGATATCCCTCTGTGCTTTATAGCAGAAGAGACACAGAGGACTGACTGAGGAGGTAGGTGAATTTTAAATGTTACATTTAAACACAACAATGAATGCAGGGCCGAGACCCATTCTGCTTGATGCACTATATATTTAATCTTTGTCACCTTCCTCGTGAAAGAAATATCTGCTCCGGATACGATTTGACCCTTTGGCTGTAGTACTCCAGGTGATTTGATCCAAATAAAAGAACTTGCTGAGAGGTCTGCCTCATGGGTGTTAGATTGTTTTGAACTATAGCTGGGATGAGAAATTCCTTCAAGGACATGATGCATAATAAAGACTATATGGGAGACCTGTCCTTTATGGAAAAACATTCTGCTGATAAGAAAACCTTGATATTACCTCTTATTGATGTTCAGGATCTCCAGAATCGATCCTCGGGGTCTTCAAAATGATGCTTTGCCTCTTTAAACCTCTGTTTCAGAGCTCAAGATCTTCTTTGATGTGCACTAATCCCTCTGCTCTGTACTGAAACTCCTTGCTGCTTCATTACTGCCTCTGCCGAGTTAGCTCGAGCCTTTAATGGCGCCGGAAGGATTTCGGCGTTTGAACTCTGCTCTCCATTAATGTGAGTCCTGATGGCCCCATTCCTTGACTTTCCTGATGGTACTGGCTCATTGGATTTGATCCTGACTGCGCCGCTTGCCATTGAGGTAGTACATTGAACAACAGCAAGCCCATCCTCAGAAACTCCGCACTCCAAGACACCTGTGAAGAAAACAGTGGACGGAGCAATGGACGCAGGGTGAACGAAATGGTGGTGCGGCGGTGGCGGAAACAACGGTATTATGTAAACGAACGATGAAAATGCAGTGAAGTGGTGGAGTGCATGGACAATAGGGTTTGGTGTGAATATGCAGCGCAGACCATTAGATCCTGGCCTGGAGACGAAGATCAACGGTGGAGATTGATCCATGGTATGACTTATGGACATGGCGGAATACATATGAAACTTTAGACTTTGGCGAAAATGTATGGAAATGCAAACAGATGCAACGAAATGTATGTAACAAGTGGGACCCAGCGGAGGCAGAGGGCGATTAAACCTGAGCCGTCAGATCCGGGAGGAGACGGATGGCGGAGATGCAATCGGAGGATCGCAATCGCAAGGGCACAAAAATGAGACACTCATAAACTTCCGATTGCGATCGACAGGGGAGAGTGATAGTCGTTGGATCGCGAAACAAACGAACGGCCAGGATTTAATCGGGAGACAGAGGGAAGGCTTGCGATCAGTGATCGGAAGGGGAATCGATTGAGCGCTGGCCGTCGATCTGCCGGAAGAATGGACGGTCGGGATGCAATCGGGGGACGAGAAGAGGGACTTGCGATTGTGATCGGGAAGGGTCTGCGATTAGCGCTCAGCCGTTGATCTGGTGATAGATCGACGGTGCGGAACAGATCAGCTGACTTTCGTTATAAACAAATCGCATCGGGGTTGTTTTGATATTACAAAGGAAATTGTGCACCCACCCGACCTTCCGATTGCGATTAGCGCTCGGGACTTAAGCGCTTGGTCCCAACGCACGGGCATGTGTGGGAAGTGGTTAAGGGACTTGCGGTAAGGGGCTAGGCCCTATATTAAGGTCGGAATATGGGTTTTTTGCCCATTTTAATGGGTTTTAAGGGATTTAAAGGGAAACGATAAGGGGAAAAAGGGGAAAAAAGGCTAAACAAAGGGTAAGAGGGGGAATTTAAAGGGGATTTTAGGGGGATTTGAGGGGTAAAAAGGGGAAATAGGAGGGGAGCCAAGGGGGAATAAAAGAGGCTAAATGAGGGTAACAGAAAGGGAATTTGGACAAAGGGAAAAGGGGGGGAATTGATGTATGTTGCGGGGGGTAAAGGAAGGAATGACAGGCCCTTTTTAGCATTTTACTAGCAGAAGGGGATTTGTATTAGGCACAGCAATTGAGAGACTTCAAGGAGGATGTATTTTCAGGGGAAAGGCATTCCTTGAAGACTCAACAATGATTTAGCCCCCTATTTGCTTGTCAAAAAATTTCATAGGGGGGCTAACAGAAGCGACATAAAGGAGCCATTTGGAAGCGACTGAAACAAGTAAGCATCTGTAATGTTCCTTTTTCAGGAATATTATCAATTGATAAGGAAATCTATTCCAGAGATGGACTGAAGGGGAATTTACTATATTTTTTACCTTCAAAAGGAAGGATGAACTCCAGAGGCTTCCTGGCCCACTATCAGACTCTATCTATAGAGTGATTGTCAAAGGACAATATCCTCAAGAGGGAATACAACACTATTGGGAATCTTGCAAGATAACCCAAAGATGCAACTACAGCAATATAAAGACATAAAATGGAAATGGAAGTGAATAAAAATTATGCCAAAATGTGTGAAACCCTTGAGCCATTTTATTATGTAATAATAGCAGCAAAATTATACAATGAACATCTAAGGAATAAGGCAAGAAGCCTTCCATGAAAACATATGCCAAAATACACAATGTTGCATCATAGCAGAATACCCATGAATAGGGACTGCGCATTCATAGAAGGGAGATTGTTGTACTGAGTGAAAAACATCATGTATCTGCATATACATGGCTCATACATCATTGAGAGAGAATATCTAAGCTCCCAAACACTACCTCTAGTCAATCCTAGAAGGATTGGCTGAAATATGCAAGACTGTCAAAATGTCGGAGTTGCTGGGTAGCTGTAGCAACTCAATATGTGGAGTGGAATGGAGAAAGCTGAATGGATGAATCTAATGATGTGCCTTTCTCCAATGATTCTCCCAAATTTCAGGCTAATCCTGACACAAGAGAGTTCACCCTCTAAAATATCTACAACACCCTCACTGCAAATATGCCTCAACAATAACGCAGTCTATGAGAGGGTCTATGATGTAACTGATGGAAGTGTTTGGCCTCCTACCAATGATAATGGAATAATCTCTAGAACCATTCTCACTAACCTCTTGGAAGTAGTGAACTTCCCTCCTCTGAAATATTAGCTAGAAATGGTGTTGTGGGAAACCTCCAGCAACACAACTCAACCACCAATGGAGACTGCGCTGGAGCTGAATGAAATACTTTGGCCTCAAGCCAGAATATGGGGAATATGAATAACATGCTCTTCCAAGAGCTACTCAATGGAAGAGATGGGATTCCCGCCCGAGAACACCCAGTGCTAGCAGCACTGCATCTCAGCTAAACAGCTGGAGAATGCTCTTGTCTGAGAAGACAAGCAAAATGATAATCATAAGAATGAATGAGAATGGCTGCTTCGTTATTCTTTTAAACAAGTGAAAGGTGCTTTTCCATGGGCCCCACACCTTAGGGTTTCCTCTCTAGAATGATCTCCTCCTCATGCAAACTGCGCTGGCCCACCAAGGGAATCTTATCTTCTCTATCTACGCAGTAAACTTGGCCTCTTCTAGAATTATCCACCTACAATTTCTCTCTTTTCACACATGGGGTGTGAAATCTAGCTCTTTATTGACCCCTTCTCACATTACAAGGGTTCCTTCTTCATATTTCTATTATCAATGGGTTTTCCTACCCATTTATTCTTCTCCTAAATAAAAAACAAAATTTTTTAATGTTCCAGAAAATTTTGGAACATTACAGTCCTCCCCTCCCAAATGTTTCTCGCCCTAAAGAAACTTGTAAGGATAGAACTGTAGGATTTCCTCCTCCTCCAACTGTAGCACCCACTTATGATGAACTCCGCATGAAGAATGAGATGTTGTATCAACATAGAATCTCCATACTGCTCCTCTCAAGTAATGTAAAATAGCCAATGCGGTTGTCATCATGAACATGGAATGTACTCAAGAAGGTAATAAGGTGTTGTCTAGAGGTCTCCTTGAGGCATGGTGTCAAAATGAATTAGGAAGAACATTCCCCTCATGTTAATCCTCCATCCCCAAGCAATCATCCACAAAAATCTAGTCACCTCCAGATAAGGCAACTGCTGAACATCTTCTTCCACCTTGAGCTCCAACAAAGAAGGTGGGCTAAAAATATGAAAGTGGTAGGCATCATAGCCTACCCCACGCTATTCACCTCTCCACTCATGAAAAGTGTAGAGTGAAGGCTGCTCTTGGGCTGCAGAAATGTTGCCCTCAAATGGCAAGATGAATTTTGGATCTTTGAAGATCTTCCCTCCTCCATTGTGAATCAATCTGGCCCAATGTCTCTCCTTTGTGATGGGAAGGAGATCAACACCTTCATATGACTCCCCATCACTCTCATGGCTCACCTCAAGAAGAAATAAGTGCTACACTGTGGTGGCCACATCATCTCTCATGCTCCCCTTAGAGCATGCCTTGCAAAAAGTATGAGGATCTTCTCCCCCAAAGGACACATCCATACTATATGCCCTTCTTCCAATCATGATCCCAACAATAGTGTGATCTATAGTAGCATATAGAGCCAAAGTAGAAGTCATGCTGGCTGCCATATATATCAAGTGAGTGAGACATTGATCCTTCTCATGCAATCAGCGCAATTTGAGCATAAACTGCAATAGAGAATGATAAAAGATGTGGTTCCTCAACCACCAGTTTGCTGCTACATTCTCCTCATGTATTTGGAGAAAATGATAGATGCATGATGCATGGTGAGCATGTCCTCCAAAATACAAATCTCCCCCAATTCCATCAAGGGGATGACCATCAACTATGGTATTGGCCCCTAGTAGACCAAAGAGCCTTTGACAAAGAATGCTCCTCCTTGGAGCATCATCCTGCATATACATGTTTAAGGAATCAACATGTAAATCATATAAATGAACAATTTCCTTACCATGTTTCCTACTCATGCAAAGGGAGCAACTCATAGATGAATCTATCCTCTTCCTCCCAAGGAAAAAAAGTGACTGTTCCCACTCTTCCAAAGAGCGGTGTGCATATATTGCTCCCATACCAACTGTACAAGTGGGAAGGATGCTGCCCCTCCCTTGCTTCTCCTGCCATAGCGCAGGTACTGAAAGGAGAGTGGGTAAGAGTGATAGTGAGGGGATGCCACCCTCTGCTTTGGTTTTACCCAAAACCCCCAACATTGCAACAAGATTTCCTAAGGCCTCCACACTATTGGTTGATGCCTCATTGTTTGAATCATCTCTCCTCCTCATATGAACCAGTGGCCTCCTTGGTGTGTTGTCTCCACTCCATGAGACATTCTCATTTGAAGATGACTGTATACATGGATGAACAATCATGTCCATTCTTCCCCTGTGCAGCTCAATCACCTTCCTAGGTGTAATGACCTCCAAAAATGGATAGAGATGGGCCCTCCTCATCACATGGTGTTGGGTCTCTCCTCTATCTTCTTCATGAATATTCATGGTTTTACACCTCATCTTCCATGGCACATGTGAATCATGAAGTGTGCCTTTGATCTCCATGCATGAGATCTTGGGGACCTTCTTGCAACGACACAATAATCCCTCTATCTGGAGCAAAAGCTCCTTCTTCCTCTGAATGAGGTACTAGATGATCTCTAGATTTGGCAGCGTTGTTTCCCTTTGTTTCTGAAATAAATTTGGGCAAAATCCCAATAATTTGATCCACCTTTGGAAGAGAGATCTCTCTGGTTTTTTGCTCAAAGGTGCGGGATGAAATTTTGGCCTCCAACAAGGCTTGATGCAATTTTTCAGCCCCTCCAATGGTTTCTTGAGGTGGTTCTGCATTTCTATGCAAGGGTTTTGTTTGAGTCCCTTGGGTTAACTCCATATCATGAGTTCCAAGAATTTTCTAATCAAATACTTTCACCAATGACTTAGTGAAATTCACATAAGATGAGGCTTTATCATTCTCAAAAGAAATGGACTCAAGTTCCCACCGTGCATGAGCCTTACCTCTCAAATGCAGTGCTGCAACTTTGATGATTCCTTCTTCTGAAATGTGGTTCTATTGTTGGAAGGTTTTTGGTTCTTCCACCCAATCTGTGGCTGAATATGAAGGTGAACCTCCAAAAGTAGATAGATGAAACCCACCTTGCTGCTCCTTCCCTTTCACCTTGCTCTTGCAAAACTCAGGAAAAGTGGGCTGATTTCTGAATCCATGAGTGTGAGACTCATAATCCTTCAAGAAATCACTAAGGGTTTCCTCCTTAGTCACCTTTCCTCCTTCTTTCATTTCCCTCATAGAAATGTTGGGCCTTTGACTGCACTGTTCACCATGGCGTGTGGTTGCATGCTTACCCTCACCATGTGCAAATCTAGGGCTTCCTTCAGTTTCGAACCCTCTTTGAGATTCTCCATCGATATCCTTCCTAACCTTTCTGAAATATTCATGTGTGCCTTGCATAGATTTGGGAAGAATACTTGTGAGTATTTTCTTCTCCTTTCTTCCAAGAGATGGAATCTCTCTCCTGCTCAACTCCTTGTTTCCTTCTAGATGAGAATAGGAAGTGCAGGGGTCTTCCTTATCTATTTGCTCTTCCTCCTTGGGGAGGTTCTTCTTCTTTTCAAAAATGGATGAGATTAGTCTCATCCTCTTCATATTATATTCTCTTTCTTTGGCTTTGAAGGCCACAGGATGAGCCAAGAAAGATGCTCTGATACCACTGTAATGTTCCTTTTTTAGGAACATTGTCAATTGACAAGGAAATCTATTCTAGAGATGGACTGAAGGGGCATTTACTGGATTTGTCACCTTCACAAGGAAGGATGAACTCCAAAGGATTCATGGCCCACTATCAGACTCTTTCTATGGAGTGATTTTAAAAGGACAATATCCCCAAGAGGGAATACAACACTATTGGGAATCTTGCAAGATAACCCAAAGATGCAGCTACAACAATATAAAGACATAAAATGGAAATAGTAGTGAATAAAAATTATGCCAAAATGTGTGAAACCCTTGAGCCATTTTATTATGTAATAACAGCAGCAAAATGATACAATGAACATCTAAGGAATAAGGCAAGAATCCTTCCATGAAAACATATGCCAAAATACACAATGTTGCATCATAGCAGAATACCCATGAATAGGGACTACGTAGTCATAGAAGGGAGAATTTTGTACTGAGTGAAAAACATCATGGATCTGCATATACATGGCTCATACATCATTGGGAGAGAAGATCTAAGCTCCCAATCACTATCTCTAGTCAATCCTAGAAGGATTGGCTGAAATATGCAAGACTGTCAAAATTTCGGAGTTTCTGGGTAGCTGCAACAACTCAATATGTGGAGTGGAATTGAGAAATATGAATGGTTGAATCTGATGATGTGCCTTTCTCCAATGATTCTCCCAAATTTCAGGCTGATCCCAACACAAGAGATTTCACCCTCTAAAATATCTGCAACACCCTCACTGCAAATATGTCTCAACAAGAACGCAGTCTATGAGAGGGTATGAATTGTAACTGATGGAAGTGGTTGGCCTCCTGCAAATGATAATGGAATAAGCTCTAGAACCATTCTCACTAACCTCTCGGAAGTAGTGAACTTCCCTCTTCTGAAAGATCAGCTTTAAATGGTGTTGTGGGAAACCTCCAGCAACACCCAGCAACACAACTCAACCACAAATGGAGACTATGCTGGAGCTGAATGAAATGCTTTGGCCTCAAGCCAGAATATGGGGAATATGAAGAAAAATCTCTTCCAAGAGCTACTCAATGGAAGAGATGGGATTCCTGCCTGGGAACACCCAGTGCTAGCAACACTGCATCTCAGCTAAACAATTAGAGAATGCTCTTGTCAGAGAAGACAAGAAAAATGATAATCATAAGCATGAATGATAATGGCTGCTTCGTTCTTCTTTTAAACAAGTGAAAGGTGCTTTGCCATGGGCCCCACACCTTAGGGTTTCCTCTCTAGAATGATCTCCTCCTCATGCAAACTGCGCTGTCCCACCAAGGGAATCTTATCTTATCTATCTGCGCAGTCAACTTGGCCTCATCTAGAATTATCCACCTACAATTTGTCTCTTTTCACACATGGGGTGTGAAATCTAGCTCTTTATTGACCCCTTTTCACATTACAAGGGTTCCTTATTTAGATTTT
The DNA here is from genome assembly GCA_034641835.2 of Pinus albicaulis. NCBI lineage: Eukaryota > Viridiplantae > Streptophyta > Pinopsida > Pinales > Pinaceae > Pinus > Pinus albicaulis. The sequence continues at coordinate 290,635,732 of CM076573.1, forward strand.
TATTATCAATGGGTTTTCCTACCCATTTATTCTTCTCCTAAAGCAAAAACAAAAGTTTTTAATGCTCTACAAAATTTTGGAACATTACAGCATCCAATCTTCTCTATATATCTGTTCTGAGTTAGGAAAAAGGGTAGTGCAGTCTTTCACCTATTGTTCTAGACTAGACTCCAGTCTAGGGAAGCGTATTTTATCCGTAGATTACAATTCTGGCCCAACAAACTGGCGACTCCACTGGGGATAATTTCTCTTGGATCTTGGTGTTTTAGTCTTTGATCTACTTTCTAAATCCACCCAGTAGTTATTTCACATAAATATTAGACATTTTCAGAGGTTAATTTGCAAAGTTAGTGAGCCATAAGGTAGCTTTTTCTTTGTTTACTATGCTCAACGCACCCTTGGTTAGGGCATAGTGCTTTGCAGAGCACTGTCTCCCTTGTCAGCCTGCGTTGCAGAGCACTGTCTCCCTTTGGAGACTGCGTTGGCTCCTGAAAGTAACAAATACCCTTGAATCTGACTTTGTATTTTGCTTCAGTTATGTTTGCTGAATTTTTCTGAAAATTGTATTGCTCTATTTGACCAGTAACTCTATATATTTCTTCTCCTTTGACTAAAAATTTGTTCAATGTTGTTTTTAAAAAAATTTCATTGTCATTGACAAGTTGATTTCAAAGTATTTTTTATGGTCGCATTAAGAATCGTTTTCTTTCGAAATAGGAAATTGTCGTAAAGTCTTCATTTCCTTGATAGGATAAATTCTTTCTGAAATATTCGTTTTTCCTTCAAAAGAGAAATCGTTGTTTGTATTCTTCGTTTCTCAAAAGTAAAAAGCATTTCGATTATTGATCTAGTACACCTAGTTTTCTTTCTACATTCATAACATTAAGAAAACTGAAAAGAAAAAATTGCATTTGCATGTAGGATTGTGTGTTTTTTGCAAAAGGAACATTAGGAAATCTGCAATTAGTTTGAGATTCATTGATTTTGTTTTTGTTCGTTGATTTTTTTGGTATCAAATTACTTGCTCTCTTCCCTTAGTAGCTAGGTCTTTCATTGAAAAAGCTGAAAGTGAAATTTTTTTTATCATTCTTAGCTTGCATTTTAGGAATTTCATATATATCATCGTGGTGAACCTAAAAGGAAAATTGTTAAGCAAGATCAACATAAAATAAATCTCAATTTACTTAACAACGCTTTGGAAAATTAACGATAACATTTAGAGGTTTAGGTTAGAGACGTGTTCTAGCGTCATAAAACATAGCAGTTGTTGTTAACTTGTCTGTGATACATTCCAAGTGTGATACCTCATTCCACGTACGTAAGTATATCGTAGCTCGTCCACATACTCTCCGGTATATCGGGCAGCTTTATAGTACGATAAGTATAAAGGGGTGCTCTCACTATGCGGTTTCGCATCAGACAACGCTAATATGGACTTGGGCCTCCACATACCTTCGGGTATATTTGGGAGGACAACTTTTAGGTCCTATCCATCCATAGTGAACCGAGACGGTTTCCTTGAAATTGTGATACAATGAACACAACATTCAGGGAGATTACCTGCCTGTACTTTTTGGTTCGCTAAGAGGTATTCTGCAATTCACAGTTTCTTGGTAAACCCTTTTGCCTAGCATTACCCTCTTTTTGTTTATTTGTTTTTTGGTTAAAATAAATCAGTCATTGTGGAAGAACAAAATCCTTTCCCCCATCATTCGCATAGACATCGCTCTACCGAAACTAGTACCATCAGTACCTCTAGTGAAGCATCATCTTCCTATATACCAGAGTTGGCACAAGTTGTTTCTACAAATCTTGGTTTGTCTACTGTTGTTGAGACAATTTCCTCACAGCTACCCGTGGTCACGATCCATCCAGTCTATGAGACCATACCTCCTGAACCCAACGTTGTTCAAATGTAAGTTGATCCAGATCCCATTGTGCTCTAGGGGGTAGCTGTTATTGGTCAAACTTGACATCATCCCCAGGACCAATGAAATAGGGTCTATCATCCCCTTATATTTCAGTTGCTATATTCCCTAAGTGGAGAAAATTTTGATCCCGAAGTCGAACAATCGAAAGTTGTTCCTGAATTGGTCATCCCACAATCTATTGTAGCCATTGAGTCTCTCATATCGCACAGTCAACCACCTGAAATATACTTTGTTCTTGATGGCGAAATTCTTCCTCTTGGTTTGATTTTGATTGAAGAAATATCACAAGACGAGACAACTTTAACTCCAACTCATTTTCGGTAGGAGCTTTACCTGTACAAGTCTTTTCCTCAATCACCTTCCTTTGCTTTTATTAATCCTGTTTCACTTTCAGTTCCCGTAGATTCTATAGGGTATACACTGGGTCATTTGACCATGGCTGAGATAACATCCCAGATTGAATCATCTATTTCAGCTGCGACAACATCTATTGTTGCTTCATCTTCGATGTTTTGTCCATTGACTTCACCCATGTCATCATCTGGAATCCTATCTGGTTCCTCTCCTTGGTGGCTGGTGATACCACATATGTTACCGTCGGACATTCCTAAATTCAATGAAAACCTTGGAGAAGACCCATCAATGAATGTTATAAATTATCATTTATGGTGCTCATCAAACTCCTTAAACGATGATTCTGTTAGACTATGTCTTTTCCAGCACACACTCACTACTCCAACTGCACAATGAGGATGGTTATTTTTACTGCGTCAACCTCGTTAAAAAATGAAATAGGTGTTGAGGATAGTTTTCTTCCTGTGTCAACCTCGATAAATGAAACAAGTTCCCATGAGGACAATTTTTTTTTTGTGTCAAACTCGTTAAAAAATGAAACAAGTGCCTTTGAGGAAAGTTCTTTTACTATGTCAACCTCATTAAAAAATGAAACAGGTCATGAGCATAGTTCTTTTCCTGTGTCAAGCTCGTTAAAAAAAGAAACAAATCCTCCCTTATAATGAACCTTCATTCCATCCAACTATTAGTAACCAGTAATCTACTTAGGTGAATGAAATGAAGCTTGGGGGGCACCTACTCTTTCAAGGGGAATTTGACATGTGCTTTTGCAAGGGGCATTCAAAACATTCTTACCAATTGCACGCAATCGACCGCTGAAGTTCAAGGGCAAAATCAAGTTCAGAGCTCCAAAATGAAAATGGTAACTATGAAATGGTAAAATGAATAGTGAAACTGCTTTATATAGTCATTTAATTACTTGCAAATTAAATTTATTGCTATGACTATGGTTTTGTTATGTTTTTATCATGAAACAGGTATTTTTAATCCATTTTCTGTTGTTATGAGGAGGAAATACAGCTGACAAACAAATTAGTCGTGCATATTTATTTCAAAGAAGGATTTGACCACAAAGCATACTTTTTCTCCTTATTGTTCGAGCTTTGATAAAAATGAAAAAGGATTTGAAGTGCACTTTTATCTCTTTTTAGAGCTTCGATAATAGTGAAAAAGGAACCCCTGGAGTCTTCTTTAAACTCTTTTCAAACTCCGATAATGTGAAAAGATTGCCAAGCACTTGTCATTTCGAGCTCGTTAAAGTAAATGAATGGATATTTACTCAGTATAAGTTTAACCCTTTTCCGGACTGAGATGGATTATTTACGAAAAAGGAATACCTTAGCTAAACATGACCAAAGAGGTTCTTTTAGATATTATTTTACACTTTTTCGGATCTAAGAGACAAATTTACGAAAAAGTACTTTTGGAGTCCTCTTTCGTCCTCTTTTTCAGACTCTCTAAACATGAAAAAGGACTAGGTTGTCACTGTCGTTAAGCTCGTTAAAACATAAAATAGCAACGGGCTTGTCAATCATGGCAAGAATTGAGTTTCATTCATCGCTAGACTCGTTAAATTATTAAATAGGGATACTTTATTCTTTATTCGCATGAAGGGTTGAGGTGTACATCAAACAAATGTTATCCTCCTCAAGCTTGTTAAAAAATAAAGAGGTACTGGTTGACAAATGACCGGAGAAAATTTGGGAAAAGCAAGCAAAGTTTCTTTTTGGTAGCAAGTCGCTCTTGAACATGACACTTGTTTCACTCCATGTCCGTGACTGTTTGGGTTGGGTAATCATCTTAACGGTTCATTCACACCTATGGTTCATCATACCTTCACTTCGGTTTTGGGTCAATGCTGCCAACTCATCATAGTGTCACTGATATGTTCAAGAGAAGTCATCCAGTGATTTAGAACTCATCCATCTGCAATACTCATAAACCTTCATTTTCATGACCGTCATCCCTGACAATTGCTATATCAAGTCATACCCTTGTCTCCAAAATCAGTAACTCCAGTTTTGCAATAAGGTGACTTCCTGTCAACTACAAATCAATATCCAAGAAGTTCACTTAGAAACATCAGATTTCAGTACCATGAGGCTTGTTACAGCATCGAAAAGATCCTCGCTTCCGGACTTTTGACCGAAAGATTTTGTTTGGCATTCGACATCAAATCATCTATTCACTCCTTATGAAATGTACTGCAGTACCTTGAGGGCCATTTTCATTAATGGTTGTTCTCTCACATTTTTTAACGACTTTCATTATTGGCTGGTAATCAAACGATGTCTTTCCATGTTCGACGACAAATAATATATTCGCATGGCTAGACTTGTACCCGAATGATTGAGTGAATGAGATAAGAAGACCTTGGATCTAGTTTCAGCCATCCGGGCTACAATTTCAAGATTTTTGTACACATCATCTGTACGGTGACCTTACATACAGATTGTCATCCAAACATGGGCCTATATCTGTAGGCGATGTCTACATCTGGGCAACATTCCAATGTAGACGACTTTCTGAATTATGTACATGTTATTAGATTGTTTTATGTGCTGACTATGGGAATGACTACCCTCAGAAATTATGATCAATAGAGGATTTACCATGATTTAATTTATTGTAATATTGATGCAGGTGACTATTCTGCTTTTTTTCCAATCTCATCACAATGTAAAGCATCTCAATCAAATGTTCTTATTATTTGGATATCATGCTTTAGGGAGCAATTATTATAGGTCAATTTGGGCACCATTCCCAACGACCTGGTTAACTGGGCAACATCTCCAGGACCGATGATCAGAAGGGTCTATCATTCCCTAGCATCTCAGTTTCTATATGCTTTAAGATAGGAAACATTCATGAATCAAACAAGATTTTCATCAAAGCAAGGCTTTTCCATGGTTTGAAGCTTATTATTAAACATATGGGAGCTCACCAACGCAAGCTCTAAGGGGCCTAAGTGCATTTCATATGCAGGTAGCTCCATTCTGGGCTGCTCTGCAAAGCACTTACTGACATTCAAAGGTTCATTGGTCAGATTGGGAGCGAAATTCTCATTGTTCTGGAATCTCCACTTGGCCAGTGTCTTCTAGAAGGGTTCACATGTGTCATGCTTCGGATCCAAGTGTCCATTGACATCTACATGACTGGAAAACATGTCTTTCCTATTTTTGGAATGCAATTTATTGCAAAAAAACCTACAGTTCATCTATAAATTGAGCACAAAGCTAAGTGTTCAGGGAGGAAGCTTTTGAGTAGAGAAATTCTAGAGAATTTTCAATAGAGAGTTTGATTTGTGGAGCTGCTGGTGGAGAGGCTTATGTTGTGATGAGACTAAGGAACTATGCTAGAAGGTCACAATGAATCAGTCACTAGGTTGTAACCTCTCCTTCTATCATCAATAAAGAGTACTTCTTGTTTTTCCCTACATGCATCCATGTTTACTTTGATTTTCCATGTTGCAAAATCTTTGTTGATGAATGTAGTTTATGCTTAACTGATTTGGCTAATTAACTTGAATAGATATCTATATTATTGTATATTTTTATGTTTCAGTGCTCTTTCTTGTAGGAAGCATTCAGCGATTTGAAACCGCTTGAAGTTGAGGCTATAGTGAAAGCAACAGAAAGGAGCCATTTGGAAGCGACTGAAACAAGTAAGCATCCAATCCTCTCTGTATATCTGTTCTGAGTTAGGAAAAAGGGTAGTGAAATCTTCCACCTATTTTTCTAGACTAGACACCGGTCTAGGGAAGCATATTTTATCCTTAGATTACAATTCTAGCCCAACACCAGGAATCTTTTAGATTACTCACTAGATTCTCTTCTCGACACGGGAAAAAAATATGTTGCTCAGATGAAGAAATGGATTGCACCAACAGACCCGTGGAAATTTTTTTATTCAGATGAGTGTTGTGAAAACAATCCTTTTTGCAGACAGAAACGATCTCTATAGTCCTAATGGGAGGATCTAGAAAAAAATGAGACAAATATATGCAACCTTTCCTAACTTATGCTAGAAAACACAAAGGACAAATTCCCTGCCTCTTTCTGATGCTGATGCTAGTGCCTTTGATTTTAGCCTTGATTCTTTCACTTCCACACTCACGATCACAATTGCCTCTCCATTGATGTGGATGATTACCTGTAAGGAAATACAAGTGGAGACAAAAAACATATACAAAGCATAATAGTTTTTAGTACAAGTTATGCAGAAGATCAAGGAACACTACATTAAATAGAAAATAATTGATATATTTATGGAAAGTAAATGCATACTGTATTATTAATAGAACGATAAAGGGAGAAATACAATCAGAAGCCTTGATGTTGCATGCCTCCTTCAAGTGAAACTTCAAGTCCTAGCCTTCACTCTTCAAACAACTTCCTCCTTTATAAATGGGTAGCAATTGGGCATGCTTCAGCTCATATGATGGAAACCAACCATTAGTGGATGTTAAGGGTTTCATTTATAGGGAAGGAGAGGGAGTTAAGGATCCATGAAAGGTGGGAGGAGTTCCACATCATAAGGAAAATATCCATGGAAAGAGGATCTATGGACATGAATGGGAGTTCTCACTCCTATCATCAAATACCTAAAACCACGTCATCGTTCTTGAGGCTTCTAATAAGTGAAGGTTCTCCTCCATTTTGGGAAGAACTGCCTCAAGGGGGCCACCATAGATTTTCCTGACAAAAGTTGCACTGCCAGCGCTAGACCGAAGTAGTGAAAAAGGTGACAAGCATGAGTCATCAGCTATGTAGAACATGTTAGGCTTGTAAAACAAGGTTCTTGACAAGATTTTCAGAATATTTTCAAGTCAAGTATTCTTCCACTTCTTCAGGGAAATTTTAGACATGTTTCATGGAGAACATATTTTGCGACACTGGTGGCATGACGACACAAAGTGGAGTGTGAAAAAATATTGTATAAAAATGAGTATGAATGGGACATTCTTCTGACACTCTCAAAATTTTTCCCAAAATAATTTTAAAAATTCCTCATAAAGAATATTATTTGTAATATTCCCTAACATATACTCTGACAATATTCCTAGAATCTTCTATAGATTTGTTTCTTCATTGGCATTCTTGCAGCCTCACCTCTCATATATTATTCATGGTTCCATTGGAGCCATTTGAATGAAATTTTATAACAATGTGGGAGGGTGAATAAGAAAAAGTGTGTGGTTGGCACAATGGTTGGCATAGTCATATTAAGTTACTTGTTGTTGGGGAGGTTTTGGGTTCAAAACCCATGGACTCCCAAATTTTCTTTAATATGGTTTTAAAGCTCAGTTTTGGTTTTAATATAATTTTCAAACCATATAATATATGGTAAAAATATATTTGTATTGTAACGAATCCCCAAACCATGAAAATAAGACAAAAATGGAGGTTGCACCATACCAAGGCCACTTGGCCCTCATTTGAGGTGCCATGTGGCAGGCTATCATTAGTCCACATCATATGCCACTTTGTCACCGGCTTCCCATGTGTCGACTTGTGGTGTTGCCACATTACCTTCTTGTGGGTCCACCTAGTTTGTTGATTGGGTTGCCACATTATTACACAGAAATTTGTCACCGTCCCTGAAATTCCCCATCCTGCACATTAGAGGGCTCATTCCATGACCTGTGAGCAGTGACATAACCTGAAAACACTTTCATGGAATTCCCCTAGACATGGACTTTCATTTCCCTGAAGACATCTCCTTGTGAAAAACCCTAAAAATATCCTTTTCATCCTTGGCGTGACTAGCCTGTGTTATACCCGTGCCAATGGGGGAAGTTATTCAAAGAGGGCGCGCCAATTGGCGCTCTGTCTCAGAGTCGCACTGGTGCCAGGCTTAATAAAGGGTGTTTTTAAAAAATAAATGGTGGAATATTGACTTTAACCAACTCCTGAACTGGTTTCTAAATTGAGTTGGGACGTTTGGCTCCGGATTTCCATGTAGAGGAAGTAGTTTGCCACCTCTCATGGAAGCTTCCTTGAGGATAGGGCCAATCCCATGATTATAGGGATCCCAACTCCTCTTCCACCATCAATATAAGCTTGCCATTTCCCTTTGCAAGCTAATCTCTAAGAGCCTTCAGAATGCTGCAAGAGCTTTGATAGTCTTCATAGTGCCAAATCCATAGCAAGGAGATTGACGATCGAAGAGAGAGGCTTGTCCCCATTCCTAACAAGCTTTACTGAGATGTGTTCCACTAAGGACCCGCCGAAGGAAGGTTCCCCGTCAAATCCTGGTTGTATTTTCCTTTGATGAATTAATGATAAGAGGCTATTTGTTATGGTTCCATTCGTATTGTTCATTATGATCATGAGTTGTGTCTCTCTGACTGATACATAATTGCATATATCGGGTTTTACGCTTGTGTTTGTTGTGTTTCTTGCGTGTGTAGGTGTTCAATCGTGGCAAGTGAAAGGATTGTGATCTACTGGAGCAAGGGGATGGGAACATCATCTTCTCTACGAAAAACAGCGTTGGACTTGAGGTAGGCCTTCTTCGCAAGTTGGTTTATTGTAATTAGGAACCTGCGCCTTAGCGTGATACGATTGTTGCTAGATCCGATCTAGGCTAGTAGGGATCACCTCTGTCCACAGAGGGGATTTACCTCTACAACAAATTGGTGACTCCGTTGGGGAGTTAGCTTGTTGTTTGCTTTATAAACTACAAACGGAGCCTGAAGTTAGCCAGATAGCCTTCGAAACGCTCTTGCTTTGCATTAGCAAAAGTAGATGAATGATGCTTCAGTCAATCTCTGGTATAGTTTATAAACTGAACACTTGGAATATTGTCTTGTCTTTTGATCGATTCTTGACTTTGCTTGCTTGATCAACTCTTTTGGCTGGTTCTTTTTGTGTCTTTGGCTTTTGGTTAAGCTCCAACATCACTAGTCTGCTTCTTGGATTGCTTATTTTTTATTTTTCCTTAGTAAACTCAACTGGCATGCTTTTTAGTGTGACAGTCGCACCCACTAGCACATGTTGTCAGTGTATTACTCATGCCAATTCTATTATGGCGCTAGTTTCAGCCTTACAGTCGCGCCAATACTGTAAGGTGCTAGGGTTTACTGTGTTTTGAGCCTTCTGAGACTGATCTGGGTGTTTGGTCTTGTTTTTTTGACTGCTTGAGTGTTCTGGAGCCTTTTTTGACTAACTGTGACCTTCATCCTTTGGTTTTTTACCCGTTTCTATCGATTTTACATATTAGCCCTAGGGCATCTAGGTGCTATTGTGCGTCGAGCCTCCCTTGGGAGTTTTTGGTTGCTTCCTGTTCAGTCAACTTTGTGATTGCTTCTATGCACTCGTTTGGTGGTTGTCTATCATTTTATTGCGTTATTCGAGTGATTGGATTCTTCTTCGTTCGAAGTCTGCTTTGTCTCGTTTTGAGCCTAGATTACATGGTTCAATTGAGTCTTTGGGTGTCTTTTGATTTGAGGGACTTTTTGTCAATTTGAGATCCGATTGTGTGCTTGCATTGAGTGAAATTTGATTGTTTTTCTCTTTTGCTATCACTTCTTGAATTGCTTGTCTCATTAGTTTTCATTTTGTTTAGTGCTTTTTGCTCTTAAACATTGAAAATACGAAAAATCTCTTTTGCGTTGGATTAGTTCGTGTGAATTAAATCTTTTCGGTGTTATTAGTGATTAGTAACTTTGAAAGAAAAGTTTTTAGTTTCCATTAGCTGCATTAGAGATGTCATTGGTTGTTGTCTGATCATTTTGTTGTTGTGTGAAAAGCTCTTAACTCTCTTGTAATTAGCTTTCATCGAATGAAATGATATACTATGGCATGTAGTGTGCATTTAGGCGATTTTGTGACATAACACTCGCTAGGGCCTGAAAACTGAAACATAATTTAAGATAAACATTAAAATTTATTCAATTTCCACTAAGGCAACATTGAAACATTAACGAAATATTTAGAGGCCTAGGCTAGAGACATGTTTTGGCATCTTTAAACCTAGTAGCTTTCGTTCACCTCTTGGCTTTAGACAACACTAGTACGGACTGGTGCTCCCCGTACCGTCACGTATATAAAGGGAGACCCCACTAGGTTTCTATCCTTTATCCATAGGAAGATGAGTCTGCTGCCCTATACCCGTGATACATCGGACACAACATTCTAGGAGATTGCCTGCATGTACGTTCAGTCCTTGGTTGATTTCTCTTTCATTTTGAAACCAAGGTGTATATTGCAGTTCACAGTTATTTGGTACACCATTTGCCTAGTATTCCTGAGCAGTCATTTTGATCTTATCTGACTCTTTAAATTTGAAAAGATCACCAAGCGCTTGTCCTTTACACGTGCTTCAAAACTAAAAGAGATAGAGTCACCTTGCATCCATTTCTCGACTCTTAAAACATGAAGCGGTGAAGTTTCTAAGTTTCAATGTCGTAAAATAAGTCACCCGCGATCACACTCCCTTTTAGATTTTTCTTGTTGGCCGTTTGATTGCATGCCTTGGTTCTTTTTCAGCCCGTGTGTGTGTTTGATCTTTTTCTCTTGTCATTACTACCACAGTGGCGGAACCCTCAGTTTCGTCTACTGGTAGTCCATATACGGACGATTCATCAGAGGTTTCTCAATCCCCTGCTGAACCTCAGCAGCCCATCGTTTCCGAGTTTCCTAATGGGGGACCGATTCTGTCTGAGCTTCCCTTTGGAGGACCAGTTGAGTTCAATTGGCCCTTATCTGACCCTTGGTCTAGATTTGGAGTAGGGGAACATTTCCCTCCTCTTACATCGGGTTTGCCTTTTTTAGCTGTTGTTATTCCTCCTAGCCATCACCGTCTGTTACGAGATCTAGCAGCAGGTTCAAATATGAGTGAATCCAGTCATTTTTCTAGCGAGGAAATCCCCATGTGTGGTGAAGATTACCAGCTATTCCCATAAGTAACCCGGAAGTTATTCCCAGAAGACAACCTTGAATCTTTTATTATGTCTTCGCCTGGTCCCTCACTACTAGTAGGGTATAGATCCTTAGGTCAGATTATTGCTGCCGCTGCCTCTATGGGGATATCAGCTCCTTCTACGAGGCCGGTTGTTCCTTCACTAGGGATGTCTCCACGGAAACCTATCACGTCATCCCCTCAGGTCACTTCTGTGCCCGTAAGGCCCACTGTTTGTGTGGCTGCATCTACACCTGCTGTTACCACTCAGTCCGTAAGGACCACATCGCTTCCCGAAGACGTCTACATAGCTTCTGCTATGCCAGAGAACATCTCTCCTGAGGAGTATCGATTTCCCCTACAACAATCGAATCCTGAGGTCAGAAAATCCTCTCAAGATCCCAACCGCTCGTATTTTTCACATTATGCATAGGATGGTACGCATGTGTATGTTTTTCCATATCAGTACGATGAGTACGGGAATCCTCTACATTTACCCGCTCTTGAGGCTCGACTTCATGCTTAGGGTTTACCGTATAACTAGGCTGGGCAGCCTTATAACCCACAAGTACAACCTTTTCAAGGCCAACCTTCGAGCCAACCTGGATATCCTTATGACCCACAAGGTTACCCTGTGGGCCAGCAAGGGCCATTATACGGTCCACAAGGACAGTATTACAACTCTTCAGGTCAACTCGTGCAACCTCTTCCTGGAGTCCAACCAGGGCAACCTCAAGGACTCACAGGTTAACCGGGGTACCAACCCGGGCCGGTATACGGTCCTGGGGGGCAAGTCCAACCTTCCCAACCCATGCAACCTCAGTATCCTATTGCTCCAAATTTTCCACATCAGCCAAGACCATCTTATGGTCCTGCTCCAGGTCAAACCGGTTACCATCCGCCACCTGGCTCCATTCCTCCACTAGGCCAACCGGTCCATCCGGCACAACCCGGTGTTCCACCACGAGGCCAACCGACCCATCCGGTACAACCTGGTGCTCCTCAACAGCCAGGTCAACCTGTACAACCGGCACAACCTATTCACCCAGGGCAACCTGTTCAGCCAGGTCAGCCCGTTCACCCAGGGCAGCCTATTCAACCAGGCTAGCCCGTTCAGCCTGGCCAACCTGTCCAACCAGGCCAACCTACACATCCTGCCAACCCTGCTCAACAACCTATTTACTCGATGCCACAACCGAATCAATCGGTGCACCCTAATTATCAGGCCTAGTAGGGTCCCACCTATCAGCAGCCCGCTCAACCTCAAGGCGATTATTACCCTCATGGTCAATCACGACCGACTTATAATCTGCCCCAAGGTTCCCATTATTACACTCAACAACCCGGCTACACCTATACTCAGCAGCCAAATCCACAGGCTGCCCAAACGGGGCCGACATACAATCAGGCTCCATACTCTGGTTATCAAGCCCTGTACATTGGTTACCAGCAACAGAATCAGACTAGTTATACACCCTATACCCCCTACAGTCAGAATCCTGCCGGACAGAATCCATGGGGGAAAGAATATTCTCAACAAGCGTGGAGTACAGGTACCAGTACTTATCGAGGGCCTGGCATGCCATTCAATCCGCAATTGCCATTATTGGCTACCTTGGAATTACCAGATGTTTCTAAATTAACCAATGATCTGATTCTTCATAATCCTTATTGGCCTCCGGTTCCGACCAAGGTACCCGGCGACTACCCAAAGTTTGAAGGTAAAGCTGGGGAAGACCCCCAAGCTCATGTAATGACCTACCATTTATGGTGTTCGTCTAATTCTTGGGTCGATGATTCAATTCGTCTACGTCTCTTCCAGCGCACTCTTACCGGTGCTGCTACTAACTGGTATATTGAACTACCCTATGGCATCTTTCAGGATTTCAATACTTTAACAATGGATTTTCTGACTCACTTTCAGTTACCGGTTCGCTATGAAGCCGGGACACATCTCCTGACTTCGTTGAAGCAAGATAAAGCCACCCACATATCCGATCACATTCATGAGTGGTGATGTCATTGTAGACTGATCAAGTTTGATATACCTGATCAACTACTAACTCATTCGTTCACCACGTCCTTCGTTAACAAAATCACCCAAGATATTGCTATGGGGGCATGTGTGACTGAAGAACAAGCCATAGCGCATGCCCAGTATCTTGATTTGGTATACTCCCAGTCCAGCACGCTTTATGATATTTTGACTTATGCTCCACACTCGGGAACCTCTAAAGCTCCACCTACCCCAGCGGTGGATGGTGTTATTGGTTCCGTGTCTCAAAATTCTCGAAAATATTCAAATGGGAAGAAGAAGTCTAATTCTTCCAATAATTCTCCTCTTCCCGCCCCCCTAAAATCTGGAAAAACTGCGGAGGTCAATGCCGTTCAAGCTAATCCTACAGAAAAAACCTCCAAAGGGAAAAAGAAGGGCAAAGGAAAATCCAAACTCGACACCCCAAAGCTAGACTCTTTTAAACCTCGTACTGAGGACGGTTCTCAACGTAAACCGAAGTACCCCTTCCTTATTTGTGAAGGAGATCATTATACCAAGGATTGTCCTCGACGATCTGAAATTAGTCAACTTCCCAAAGGCTCCAAAGGTACTTCGACAGTTCTTAAAGAACCGTTCCTGTCTCAGCAGACCCAGATGGTTGAGAAGCCTTCACCATCTGCACCATTTGGGCCCTAGGTCTTTATGATGAATGGTGCTGCACTTGTCTCTATTGCTACGCGTTCGAAGGATTATGCTGGATCGCGTCGGGCAGCTAGAAAGGAAGTTGTGGATGGCCCACCTCCTCCACCTGTCTCCAGTTCTTTAGAAATTGAGAAGCCTACGGTTGAATCTGTTGTGAGGCCACCTTCTAAAGGTGTTCTGTGAAGGTCTTCCTATAATCTAAATGCCCATGCCACTCAGCATTATAGTATTTTTGAGGATTTGCCACAGGCGCCTTCTACTATGTCCGCATTGCCCTTCGCAACAGAAAGCTTTGTAGTCTACAATTGGTGGAATTGATCCCACTGATTCTAATCTTCTCACCTTCGACTTAGAAAATTTTACCCCCCGGCTTCCACATCAAATCGCTCTTGTTATTCAATTCGGGATCAACGGTCTTAATATCCATAGGCCCATTGCAGATGAGGGTGCTTCTACCTGTGTCATGTCGTCCGCCTGCTGGAAGGCCATTGGCTCTCCGGCTCTTTCATCATCTCCCAATGCCCTAGAGGCATTCGATGGTCGGGAATCTAAACCCCTGGGTGTTCTCGAGAGTTTACCAATTATGTTACAGGGGAAGACAGTCAACGTAGAAGTAGAAGTAGTTGACACCAAGCTTAACTACAACCTGCTTCTCGGCCGAAGTTGGACTCACGCTATGCTATGCGTGACATCCACCCTATTTTGACTTATTAAGTTCCCTCATGAGGGCAAAATCGTCACTGTGGGTCAGTTTTCTTTCTTCACCTCCACCTCTGAGAACAACGTTCCTTACATGGATAAGATCCCCAATCCCCCTGACAGTGTAGGACCTAGTCTCTTCAAGGACCCTGTCCTCATGGGTATTTTTCCCACGCCGCCACCGCACACCATTCAAGTTAATATGATCTCTAGGTCTGACGACCCATGGATCATCCCTTCGCCTGAACAGGTGACTGATTTTGGAGAATCGATGCCCCTAACTCCAGTAGAGATTAATTACTGTGAAATTGTCACCGCATCTGATCCTCCTCCTCCTCAACATGATCCCTCGAGCATGGCTTTAGATATCTATTCTCAATCCCCCTGGCTCGGTGAGGCCAACTCACCTGATCCCCTAAAAGAGACTTTTCCTTCTGACGAAGCCATTATTGAAACAATGTCTCTTGAGGAGCTCCCTTGGAGTGATGGACATCATCTTTCCTCCTTCATGCCCAGCCTGGGCGCAATGTCAGAATGTCTAGAGCGTTTTGCATCTCAGGTTCCTACTTCGCCTCTTCATACGCCTATATTGACACATGAGGTCCTTTCAAAAGGAAACTTGAGCAACATTACTCAAACCACTCCGATCGACATCTCCATTAAACCGGGGATAGTTGAAAACATACATGTGGGAGTAACTTGTTCTCCTGATGAGATACGAGTTTATACTGATCTTTTTTGAGAATTTAGAGACGTGTTCGCTTGGTCCTATGAGGAGATGCCTGGGATTGATCCCAACATAGTAGTGCACAAGATTCCTACCTATCCCAGTGTGAAACCCATGTGCCAACACTTACGCCCAGTGCATCCTCGCAAAGCCGCTGCCATTAAAGCAGAAGTTGAAAAACTTCTGAACGCGGGCTTCATTTACCCGATTCCCCTCACAGAATGGGTCTCAAATATTGTCCCTGTAGATAAAAATAAAGTTACTATAAGGGTATATGTTTATTACCGTGATATTAATCGCGCCTATCCTAAGGACAACTACCCTACTCCCTTCATAGATCAAATCATTAACGAATGTGCTGGGAGCGAGATTTATTCCCTGATGGAAGACTTTTCCGGGTATAATCAGATAAACATTTTACTTGCCAATCAACACAAGATTGCATTCATCTGTCCGTGGGGTACCTTTGATTATAAAAAGCTCCCGTTCGGCTTGAAAAATGCTGGAGCTACTTTCCAGCGTGTTATGTCTTACGCATTCCACGACATACGCCATATCGTTCAGCCTTATCTGGACGATTTGCCAGCTCACTCAGCTTGGTGGGAGGACCACCCGGAACACCTCCGCCAGATTTTCCTTCGCTGTCAACACTATAATATCCGGCTTAACCCTCATAAATGCGTCTTTTGCATGGATTCTAGCCGTCTTTTGGGATTCATAGTCTCCAAGGACGGGATTCACCTCGACCCTTTAAAGGTCGAGGCCATTGTAAATCTCCCACCACCCTCTTCGTTATATCAATTGCAGAGTCTGCAGGGAAAATATAATTTCCTTCGACGCTTCATTCTGAACTACGCAGAAGTGGCCAAAGGATTCACACATTTTTTAAAGAAAAACATTCCCTTTCGCTGGGACGAGATTGCTCAACAATCCTTTGAGAAGCTTAAGACGTTACTTGTTAATGCTCTGTTACTTTGTCCTCCAAACTATCACCATGATTTTACTTTATATTTAGCTGCCGGGCTTAGCACCATAGCTATGGTTCTGGTGCAAGATGATGATGATGGAAATGAACATGTTGTCTATTATCTATCACGGAGCCTTCTTGACACAGAGACACGTTACGCTCACGTTGATAAGTTGGCATTAGTCACAGTGCAAGCTGTGCATCGTTTCTGCCACTACATCGTGCTGCATACAGTAACTGTGGTTTAGGATTGCAACCCCATGACATATATTCTATCTCAGAAATTACTGGGGGGAAAATACTCCAAATGGATCGTTATCCTTCAGGAGTTCGACTTAGATTTTACCACTGCTAAGTTGACCAAATCACGGGTTTTTGCGGATCTCATTTGCTCCCTTCCAATAGACTCCACCCCGTCTCACTCCGAAGAACATATCCCAGATGAAACCTCTTCCTTATCAGTACTCGCCATCCCTGTTACGGCGATATTATTGTTTATCTTCAAATTTCAACGTTCCTCTCTGAATTGACCAAAGATGCCCGACGTCGGATTCGGCATCAGTCTCAACCCTACCGCATTGTAGGAGATACATTATACCAGGTTGGAGTAGATTCGGTCCTTTGTGATTGACACTGGAAGAGTCCAAAAGATTCTTGAATGACTGTCACAGTGGCAGCTATGGTGGTCACATGTCTGGATATGCCACCGCCCAGAAAATTATACGTGCGGGTTACTTCTGGCCGTCAATCTTCAAAGACTGTATCGTTGCAGTCTGCAAATGTCATGTGTGCCAGGTTTTTCAGCGCAAGATGCACGCACCACCCCTCCCTCTGCACCCTGTCATTATCGTCAGCCCTTTTGAAAAATGGGGCATAGATTTTATGATGTGTAACCCTCATTCAGCCGGGGGGCATGCATATATAATCGTCGTTGTCGACTACTTTACTAAGTGGGCCGAAGCGATGCCTACACTAGTTGCCGATGGTAAGAGAGCTACCCAGTCTATTTTCAACCACATTATTGCACGTTTCGGGGTCCCTCAGGCCATTGTTACTGATCATGGAACTCACTTTTGAGATTACATGGTGGCCGAGCTGACATCAAGATTGGGCTTACGACGTGATAGCTCAACGCCATATTACCCCCAGGAAAATGGCCAGGTTGAGGCTGTGAACAAAGTTTTGGTCACAATGCTTCAATGAAAAGTTGGTATGCATAAGTCCAATTGGCACCTCTAATTGTTCTTAGCTCTATGGGTCTACCGGACGTCAGCAAAGAGTGCGACTGGATTCACACCATTCCAATTGGTATATGGTCTGGAAGCAACTCTTCCGGTTGAGTGCGAAATCCCTTCTTTAAAGTTGGTTGTGGAACTCTTGCCCGACACTTCTCCTGAAGAAGAGCATCTCTTGTATTTGGAACGGCTGGATGAAACCCACCGCTTGGCTGCTTTAGTCATTGAAGCACAGAAGAAGCGGGTCAAAGCCCACTTTGATCAATCTGTATCTCCACGTTCCTTTGTCGAAGGGGACCTCGTCCTCCCATACGACCAA
This sequence comes from Pinus albicaulis, assembly GCA_034641835.2. Lineage (NCBI taxonomy): Eukaryota > Viridiplantae > Streptophyta > Pinopsida > Pinales > Pinaceae > Pinus > Pinus albicaulis. The sequence continues at coordinate 290,653,566 of CM076573.1, forward strand.
TCGCATGACAAACTTGGAGCAGGAAAGTTCCAACCAATGTGGCATGCGCCCTACATAGTAAAACGAGTATTGAAAAATGGGGCTTATGAGCTCATTGATTATGAAGGAGTTCCATTGGCACAACCTAGAAATGGGTTGTACCTTAAAAAATACTACGCTTGAAGTTATTTTTGGTGTGGTGTGTGTACATAGGTGTGTATATTCATTTGTCTGCATGTTTGGTGTGGTGTGCATGTAAACATCTTTTTGCTGATCAGGTCTTCCTGATTGTGTAGATGTCTATTACTCCGTTTGTGGGTTTCGCGGATGGTTCCTCCCGCAGTACCAGGAATCTGTCCTCGGCAGCTTGGGTAATCTATGATCCTGCTGGTGAATTGGTTAACCTGCAAGGTGTGTGTCTGGGTCCTGCTACAAATAATATCACAGAATATAGTGTCGTATTGGAATTATTAACCGAGGCTGTGGACCTCGGCATTCATGAATTACTTGTGTATCTAGACTCACAACTTGTAGTATTATAGCTTAATGGTCACTATTCAGTTAGAAACCCATCCATTTTACGTCTGTATCTACGTATTCGTTTACTAGAAAGGAATTTTGATTATATCACATATCAAGATATACCTAGGCATATGAATACATTAACAGATGCAGTAGCTAATTTGGTTTTAGATAGACATTTGCGCAATTTATAAACAAAAACATCATCACATGTAAAGAGATCCATCCAGAAATAGGTATATTTATATATATGTGTGTGTGTCGAAATTTTTACATAGTGTGCATCGCATAAAATCAACAAATATACATGTTCGTCTTAATACAGTCGGAGACGACATGTCTCTCAAAAAATATGCGAGAAAAACCCTAGATGTCTAATCTGCATGGTGCTCATGGTAGCACGCCACGGCGCACACTAAGCGTCTCAGTAGTCGATGGAGGTGACTAGGCACCCCCATAGTGTGTTGCTGGTATGCTAGCGGAACATCTGCTAGCCATGCATAGTCTGGGATCTCCCGGGCTATGCCCTCCAACTTCTGGATCAGTTCGCCACCTTCGCCACCCTCAGCCTGAGGGTCATGTGCGACATGGGTTCTCCGCGCAATGGGCCACATGCCCGCGGGCCCCTCTGGGCTGACGTCCGCATACACATAAAAATTTTATTAGAATGAGCATGTATTACCAAAAAAATCATAAATACATAAAAAATTAAAAAGTGAGTATCATACCCAACTCCTCATCCCAATCCTCCCCCTCTGGGAGCGGAAGATCGAGATCTCCGGTGAAATCGGTCCCAGCATAGGGCTAATCTTCGACCACGATCAACTATCGTCGTAACCACCCAAAGAACTCGGGCCTCCAAGATATATGTTGGCCTCCTCCTGACCTGGGCATAAGTGCTGCCCAGCGAGCCATCCTCGGCTCTCTTGGTACCGGCTCAGAAACTATGGCCCCTTGGCCCTGGAAAATGGGTAGTCGTTCTAGGATGAACGACACCAAAATGGAACCATAGCCAAACTGCTTTAGTTTGACTTACTTACATCTTGTCAATTGCCTCTTGATATTGCTCGTCACTGCAGTAGCCCAATCACATAATGTGGGGCTCATACACTCGGAGGCTAGTGTGAGTTGGGCTTTGGTCACCTCATGGGGAGCTTGCGATCCTGCAACTCGTGTAATGGTGTGTAGCACTACTTTGAGTGCTAGATCATGGACAGTGTGGATATCCACCTTCCTGCTTCCCGATCTGGTTCATGCCCCTAGGCACACCCTCGCCATTACTTGTTCCATCTTCTCCCCGAAAGGTCTGCTGCCCGTCAGAATGGGTACTGGGCCTTTGCGCGATAACCCGGTGATAAAATACACGTCGGAAACCTCAATTTCCAACACTTGGTCCCGAAGTTTAAATAATTCCTCATTTTCAACCCATATGCTGACCAAGTACTGTAGCAACTCAGGTTGAGCTCGTAAACATGGAGTAAGGAAGAATTTTTTGAGTCCAAAGTTCTTCAGTGCATTCATACAGGCTTTGTTTTCCATAGCCATTTCATCCTCCTCCCCATGTTCCCTCTCCTTCCATTCAATAACCATTGTGCTTGGTTACTTGCATCAACATGATCAAAAACCCTTGTTAGATCTCTGTCATGCTTGAAAATCCATATGGATGGCTCACTGTTTAAAAATTTAAAGCAGAAAATTATGTCGCGCCATTGGCGCGACCCCTTTGTGAGCAAAATTCCACTGGCGCGGGTCCATGCCCGATACCCACGCCAATGGCGGAGCCCTAAAATTTAAAATGTCTCCTCCAGAGATCGACTGTGCAATGGAAACTTATAAAAAATGGATTAAAATGGAGTTTAAGGGAACACCTTTTACTTGGAACACATGAGGGGTTGAATGACGCCCCGGATCAGTCGCGATCACCACTGCAAGTTTGCACACAAACAGACAAATATTGCTCTCCAAGTGAGGGAAAAAGTAAAAGTAAATTTGTCTTACCATTTGAATCCTATTTATAACTTTTTAAGTCAAAAATTAGGTTTTAAATGTCATTTTTCTCGATATTTTGATATTTTTTGTCGAAAATGGATTTTACACTTGCCTTTCTGTGTAGCAACAGTTTTTACGTGACTTGGGCAGTGATACGAGTTGTATTTTATACTTTTTCGGACTCGGTAAAAACACGAAAAAGTCATTTTGGAGTCATATTTTAGCTCTTTTCTAAATCTCTAAACATGAAAAGATTGTCGAGTCCCTTGTCGTTTCGATCTCGTTAAAGTGGTCACGAAACGACATCTACCCAGTATACGTTTACCCCTTTTTTAGGCTAGGATAGATTATTTACGAAAAAGGAATACCCTAGCCTATCGCGACTAGGAGGCTTTCTCAGATATAGTTTTCTACCTTTTCGGTTCTGAGAAACTATTTATGAAAAGGGACCGTTGGAGTTTACTTTTCCGCTGTCTTTTCAAACTCTCTAAACATGAAAAGACACCGAGTTATTCCTTTGTCAGACTCGTTAAACCCTGATGACATTGGATTCAGTCGTAATGACGATATTCAAGTTCCTCCTTCCTAGGGCTCATTAAATGTACTAGGATGGACTTATATAGCAAGCATATGGTATCCTCTTCAAGCTTGTGTAAAAATAAAGAGGTACTTGCCAGAAATGGTGGGGAAAATGGAACCAACATCATTTTCATGTCGGCAGTATGTTGCTCTTGAACATGGCACTTGTCTACATTTGTGTCGGGTTGGGGACATCTCATTTCGCTTTTCACTTGCCTCCGTAGGTTTGGGTGATCCCTTTTGACCTCTCATCTGCTCTTTTGCCTCGTCATCATGACCTTGGATCTTTTGATGTCAAATACTGCCAAATCCACTGTCGTGCCGCCTATATGTTCAAGAGAAGTTGACCTCTGCAAGTATCAAACTTCCTATGATTATCATCTAATCCTGATTCACAAAGATATTATGTCCCTCTGTCTCGTGTCGATGATGTGGGAAACACTATGGCCCACCTTCGATCGAGGTCAATTCCTGTCGACTTCAACTCATTATCTAGGAAGCTGATCTAGAGACTCCCTTCTGGTACCTTGGAGCCTGCATGCCTCAATGGCAGGTTCTTCGCGTTCGACGTGAGGTTTTCATCACTAGTCTCCGATTGAGTGATTCTACGAGTGTTCGATGCCAACTCATTGATTCACATGCTGTATATTGTACCTATAGTACCTTGAGGACCATTTTCATTATTGGTGGTACCTCTCACGTCTGTTAACAGCTTTCATCATTGGCTGGTAATCAGACGATGTTCTTGCATGTTCGACTTTATCTCACATGTTCACATGCTTGAACTTGTACTCTGTTCGGGTCGAGATGGAGCGCAAGACCCTGGATTCCTATCTATTATAATCCAGGCTACGATTTTGTGGATTATTATGAAGGATTACATGACTCATTCACTGGATGGCTGCGACCATACCTGAGTCTATTTATCGATCCTCACTGGATGGCTACGACCATACCTGAGTCTATTTATCGATCCTCACTGGATGGCTGTGACCATACCTTGGATCTAGATTATTGTATACTCTGTTATGGATGGCTGCGCCCATACCACATATATCATGTATTTGAGATATCAGTTGTACTTATCTACGCAGTTTTTTCGACGGCGGTGTTTTCAGTTGGACAATTTCTCGTAAAGCATTTCACCCCACTCTCTCTTTCGGGCCTCATGCTTTAGGGGGCATCTGTTACACAGAAATTTGTCACTGTCCCTGCAATTCCCCATCCCGCACATTGGAGGGCTCATTCCGTGACCTGTGAGCAGTGACATAACCTAGAAACACTTTCATGGCATTCCCCTAGACATGGACTTTCATTTCCCTGAAGACATCTCCTTGTGAAAAACCATAAAAATAGCCTTTTCATCCTTGGTGCGACTAGCCTGTGTTATACTCATGCCAATGGGGGATATTCTTCAAAGAGGGCACGCCAATTGGCGCTCTGTCTCAGAGTCACACTCGTGCTAGGCTTAATAAAGGGTGTTTTTAAAAAATAAATGGTGGAAGATTGACTTTAACCAACTCCTGAACTAGTTTCTAAATTGAGTTGGGACATTTGGCTCCGGATTTCCAGGAAGAGGAAGTAGTTTGCCACCTCTCATGGAAGCTTCCTTGAGGATAGGGCCAATCCCATGATTATAGGGATCCCAACTCCTCTTCCACCATCTATATAAGCTTGCCATTTCCCTTTGCAAGCTAATCTCCAAGAGCCTTCAGAATGCTGCAAGAGCTTTGATAATCTTCATAGTGCCAAATCCATAGCAAGGAGCTTGACGATCGAAGAGAGAGGCTTGTCCCCATTCCTGACAAGCTTTACTGAGACGTGTTTCGCAGACGACCCACCGAAGGAAGGTTCAGCATCAGAGCCTAGTTGTATTTTCGTTTAATGAATTAATGATAAGCGACTATTGGTTATGGTTCCACTCATATTGTTCATTATGATCATGAGTTGTGTCTTCTCTGACTGATACATAATTGCATATATCGGGTTTTACACTTGTGTTTGTTGTGTTTCTTGCATGTGCAGGTGTTCAATCGTGGCAAGCGAAAGGATTATGATCTGCTGGAGCAAGGGGATGGGAACATCATCTTCTCTACAAACAATAGCGTTGGACTTGAGGTAGGCCTTCTTCGCAAGTTGGTTTATTGTAATTAGGAACCTGTGCCTTAGCGTGATACGATTGTTGCTAGATCCGATCTGGGCTAGTAGGGATCGCCTCTGTCCGCAGAGCGGATTTACCTCTACAACACACATTAACTTTCTGAGTCTCACAAAGCATGTTGACTTCATTGCCACCTGTCATTTGTATTCACTGCTATGTGGCATAAGGTTGAATTTGACCGTAACTTTTTGTTTATTTGGTACAAACTTAAAACTGTAATAACTTTCTCATACATGCTCAGATTGAGGTGTTGATTACATCATTGGAAATATATTGCCAAGCTCTATGACTTGATCTTGGTTTCATAAAATTTTGAACACTCTTATTTTTGAGGTTTCCTAGAGCCAACTAGATCACACATCCTCCAGGGAAACCAAGCTACTATATGACTCCAGAGAACTACCATCTCAACCCACTGCCTCCAGGGAACTCATGTTGTTCCAAGGCTCCATAGATTCTATCCCCACCCACAACAACTAGGAAACCTGAGAAAAAATCAAAAATCTAGATAAAGAACCCACTACATCATTGTTATCCAGAAAATGGAAAGGAAAGGTTGAAACCACTATCAGTCTAGGAAAATATCCATGCCATTAAAAACAAATAAAAAAGGAACCACATGCATGTACCATGCATCCAAATCTCGAAAAGGAATCCAAACATGCAACTTGTTACCTGTAATGTAATCATGTTGTAGCTATTGATCCAACTTTCTCCTTTCGCCCCCTTGATTTCATTTGGTTTCCCTTTCTTTACTTTCTTACTTGCTTGCTCTCTCCTCTTATATCTCTCTCACTCTCTCTCTGAAATTAATCCAACCCAAAATTGAAAAAAGGATGTGAATTGTTTCTCTTGTGCCTTTTTATCATTGATATCTCAGTTTTTTTTCATTTTCCTTTATTTTCTCTCTAATCTTCCTTCCATGTATATTTGTGTCTCTTCACCTTCCTTTTCTCCTACTTTCCTTATTTCCTATATTAAATTTCCATTTATTGCCTCTTTTCCTTTTCAAATTTCCATAGCCATTAATAAACTACAAGTGATTCCCACTATAATCTTTTGTCGACCATTCATCTTGCAATTCATGTCCCATGACCTTGGTTTTATTTTATTTACGTAGAAAATCAACCAGGGGTTGTTATAATTATAAATATAATTCATTTAATATTGCATATGTGACACCCCTAGTAGCACCTCTGAATTATTAATGTAATAATCATGTATAATATGTATTAGATGATGATCCCATGACTCATTGAAGTTGGGATTCTTTTGTGTGTGTGTGTGCATGCACGCGCGCACACACACAGACACACACATCTATCTATATATATATATATATATATATATATATATATATCCAAGTGGGACATTGTTAAGAAAGGTGTGCCTATGTAATGGGTATAAGAACCATGATTATTAGGTTCCTGAGTAGAGAGTTGTTTTTGGGGCGGTACACCCATGCATATGTGTCAATGTGTTGGGGACGGTGTGCCCAAGTGTATGTTCTTTTTATGCTATGAGCTTAGAAAGCCTAATGTGATGAACAGGGTTAATTTATGAATATTAATAATCACATAATGGCTACAGGCAGACATCGAAAAAAGAGTATGGGGGGTTCGTTCATGGAAAAAAATGACCGATATCAACAATGGGGAGATCACATGGTAAATACCCCAATTAGGCCTTTATCCATCTGGGATGGTGATTCAAACTAGTTCTAATAGGTTCAATTACATTTGATCTTCATATTGACTTATGACATCTCTAATTACTTATTAACAAGAAGAGTGAAATAAGATTTACCCTCTTGTAGTACACTTGCAAGAAAGAAATCCTTAAGCTAACATAAGGTCTCAACAAGCCTCCAATGAGATTGCTCCTATGTAAGGAGACTTCTAAAATATGAAAACTAAATCGAAATCTAACTCCAAATGCATGCCTACTTACTAAAGTGGAAAACTAAAAATAAACCTAATATAACTCAGTACAATAGGAGGTAGCTCATAAATACCAAGTCGAAGGATTAAAAAATAATAGGGATTTAATACACATTGTATGATAAATATCAAGATATGGAATTACTTATAACAACTACAATTTTAAGTGTCTCACATGCTTTCTTTAGAGATTTAAAATAGTGAATGATGAACCATAAAAACTTAGAAATAGTTCATTGCATTCCAATAACAATTAAATTAATTTAAGATGGAAACTTTCCTAGTAAATATTAACTCAGAAATCTGTTTGAATACAAGAGAAAAGCAAGAATAAATAGAATATATATAAAACTATTAGATCAGATAGTTGATCTAGTAGAAAATAATTCACATATTAAAAAAAGGGGGAAAAACATGGAAATATTGATATAGATTTTTCGTTAAATGAATAATATTTTATTAACAAAAAAAAGTATCTGAAAATACAATCTTAAATTTGGATTTCCTACTCTGTTTTACAATGAATCTCTTCAATGATCCTCTCAAGACTTTCAACTCTACTAGCAAAGCAAAGAGTTGCAATAGTGCAAGTTCTTCTTCTCTAACAAATATTAAATCCTGAAAGAAAACCCCCAAAGCTCATATTTGAGTATTCCTCTCAACCTATAGCAAAAATCCTCCTCACATAAGTGCTCAGAGTCTCTAAGTTATAGAAAAGAGGAACCCCTTCTCCATTCTCCAAATTGTTATATTTATAATTTACAAAATTATCCCAAAAAAGAGCTTTTTAAAGACAGATTTGATCACTAATTTTAGAGCTCTAAATAATCTCTTTTTTCATATTATTATTGTCATTCTATTGCTCCATGTCTCTTGGCCTTATCCTTTTGTATCATCTCTGTGAAAAACAAACCAAAATTTAAGTTTAAATCCAATCAAAATTTAAGAGAAAAACTTAACTTTCTAAAATTGTGAAAAAGAAATTAACGAATTCCAAACTCATTTGTTAAATTAATGAAATAAAATTTTAGATTCTCTTGATTTTCATTGTATCCTATGAAAATTTCTCTAGCAAAATTGATCATCTCAAACGGATTTGCAGTAGTCAGAGATTTCTGGCAACTGAAATTCCCAAAACAAACCCAAAAAATTGGTTTTTGGATTGCAAATTTGAAACTATATTTTCTACTAAATTTTTGAACTGGTCAATAACCAAATCTAAAACTGCAATCACTTCCATATTATTTTCTACATAATAGAATAAAATTTCCGAAAAACCCTCATTTTTCTTAATTTTGTTAAATAGAACACCAAAAATTAGTCTCCAAATCATAAGTTCCAAACTAATTATTTGCTAGAAAATACACAATACTAAACATTTTTTATTGAAAATTTTAAACACTTATACTTTTTTTTAAAATAAATTTAAAACATAAATAAATATTAAAATTTAAACCAAAATAATATAATATATAAAATTAAATTAAATAATATATAAACTGGAATATATGAAAATAATTAAATGAATAAATACGGATTTTAAAAAAAAAAATCATAAAAATAGGACTTTCAAATTCCAATATTGTATGAGAGGAGGCTTTTATAAATAAAGAGCACAAGGATGGAGAGGTTACATGAATGCGATGGAGAGGCATTAATGTGGAGGGTGTGGGTAGAGACTTGTAGGTGGAGTGTGAGCCCTACGCACTCCAAAGTCTTTCTAATATACCTATTGTGAAATGCATATTTCTTAATGCTCCTCTAAAGCGAGCTCGGTGCCTAGTGAGGAGGTTTTGCAAGTTGAATAATTTGGAATTTCTTGGGAAGGAAACCAAGAAGAATATTTTTTTATAAATTAATAATTGTTTTAATTAATTAAAATTATTTAGATAATTATGTTTAATATGTTTACATATTTTAAACTAATTTTATTTATAGAATAATAGTAAAATATATATTTACATATTAAATCAAACAAACTTCCAAATTGTAAGTCAGAATAAAACGAAATTTAAACCATTAGAAAGCTAGTGAAAAAACGTACGTAATGAAGCAATCAAAATGAAAATCTAAGAAAAGTAAAAATCTAGCAAAATTAAAGTACTAAAGAAGTGATTTGTCCAAAATTTACATGAAGGGTCCTTATAATTTCTTTGAAAAATTATGAGTGTTGTGGTCCCTATAATTTATGATTATTTTATTTCAAATTTGTATTTATTCATTTTATTATTTTCATATATTCTCGTTTATATATTATTTAATTTAATTTTATATATTATATTATTTTGGTTTTATTTTAATATCAAAGTAGAAATAATCAATGTTATTGTTGAACCATAAATACAAAGATTCATTGTTTCTACTTTGGTACTTTTTTAAAACTATCAAAGCATTTAATTGACAAAAGTGATATCACAAATGTGCTTAAAATTCAGGAAGCTCAAATAAAATGAAGAAACATCAACATAGTAGTGGGGAAAATTAATCAACCACCTTTATTTCACACCCAATATACATGCAACTGAAACATGTCTCAAACTTTAGTAACCCAAAAATGCCAATTAATTTATTAATATGTGATATTGTGTGGAATGAAGTTCTATGTGAATGTATGCAAATATACAAACATTGTAGGAAAAAAATTTATGTTCCTTGCTTCACAAACTCTTTCTCCTGCAAAATACTTCTTCCTCACATGCAATTAAAAGACACTTCATTTAATATTTCATAATAAATATTTAATTCGCAAATTTAAGATCACAAATGCACATGGTATTCAAAAGTTGTGAATACCAAGACACACTTTTTCTACTTTGATATGGTTTTTAAACGATCAAAACCTTTAAACATGGTAACGTGGATAGTTGATCGTAGACCCTTATTTTGCACTTGATATATACGCAATGCAAAACCACTAGTTAATTTATTAATATGTATTGTTGTGTGAAAGGACGATGTGTAAAATGAAGGTGTACGAAAGAAGCATGTACAGGACTAGAACATTGTGGAAGAAAGTTTTTGTTCTTTGCTTCACGCACACCTGTTCTCACACACAACACTTCTTTTTCAAATTCATTTTATTTAATATTGCATAATAACTATTTAATTCAAAAATGCATATAGTATTCAATAACCTTTAATACCAAGATTCATTGTTTCTAGTTTTTAAATGAAAAAAATCGTTAGACGTAACTTTGAAAATAGCACATTGAATCATCGGAAAAGAAGTTTTACCAGAACTCCTTTGTATCCCGATATCAAATAAAATGATCCTACGTTGAAACAGTAGTGGAGAGACTTAATCACCCACCCTTTTTTTGCATTTGATATACATGTAAACCAAAAATTTCATGCCCCAAACTTTAATAATCCAAAACCTCTAACTATTGATTCATTAATATGAGGTATTAACAAGTATGCGAAAGAAGCGTGAAAAAGATAAATGTATGTAGAGATCTAGAACATTGTGAAATAAAGTTTTTTGTTCCTTGCTGCACACACACATTCCCCTACACAACACTCCTTTCTCACACACATTAAAAAGAGACTTCATTTGATATTGGATACTAATTTTTTTCTTGAAGTTAATATAATTTCTCACGCTCGTTATCCCTCACATACCCCTCATCCACACATCCTTCATTTTGCACATATTCACAACTCTACGCAATTGTTCTCCCATGTAGTTAAATATGTAAAATTTTAAAATAAAATAAGAGGTAAATACACTAGCAATACCTCACTCCTTGATGACTTACAACAAAACTCAATCCTTGATGACTTACATTTTCCCTCTTTTTTTTTATAGCTTTCAAACCTACCATCTTTTTTTTGCCTTTTGACCGCTTTCAAAATTTGAATTCGACGACGTTGACAATGAAAACATAGGGAATTAAACTACACACCGATTTAATCGTCAGTGTTGTTCATATGGCATGTGGAAAACATCTTAATTCAAATGTGGCCTTTGTTATTAACAAAGCTCATACCTTATAACAAAAACTCACAAAATTAAGTTGGACGCTGATTTATTCGTCATCCATCTTTCTCTGCCACGTAAAACATATCTTTATTTAAACATGCCTGGTTTTGGATGGTATCACAATCACGTTAATAAATGTGGTTGATATACATTATAAGCGTAAATTTAATATATATCATTACAATCACATCGTCATAGATGTTAATGGTATAGAAGTAATGTCAGCGTTTCTTCAGGGATTTAGAAAGGGATTTAGGTTCTCACTTGATCAAATCTACTACTATTTTACAAATACATTTTCCACTAGCATTAGCAAGTTCTCTAATAAGACTTCGTATAAGAAAAATAATAGAACTTTCAATCCTTGGTATGAAAAACACCGAAAAATTTCCAGGAAAGCGATCGAATACGCCCCTAATGAAATCATTAAGCTCTAGAATATAAGTATATACAAAGCTCTCATCAAGACGAAGAAGAGGTCATATATTAATAAAAGACAAGAGCATCTTCTACACCTTTCTAAAGTTGTGCCTATAAAGTTTTGTGTGGTTGTTCGTAAAACTAAAGATAATCAATCTATCCCCTTAGAAATTTGGGATAAATATCTTAAGAAGTTGTATGACTCTCCGCACACCATGGGCACCATCTTCATCCTAAACACTCCTATTAAGGAAGATATTTTTTCTCTCGAAGACGTTGAGCCTGGGATTAATAAGCTCACTAATGGGAAAAATAAATATATTGAAGGATATGAAGCTGAGATCTTTAAAATGAGAAGATCTATCCTCAGTCCTCATCTCCACAAGCTTCTTAATTGGGCTGTAAAGAATGGTTTCCCTAGGCTTTGGACGCAAAACCTATCGCACCTATCTTTAAAAATGGGGACAAAAGTGTTCCCCCTAACTGAAGGGCCATTATGATTAGCCACATCCTAGACAAACTTTATGCACTCATTTTAGAAAAGAAGTGTAGCCATTGGCTTGAGAACCGGGGTAAAGGGGCTAAAGGGAAATCTAGTTTTAGGAGGCATCACTCGAGTATCGACCACCTTATCACTCTTAGGATCATTGTAGAGGAATGTTGCGATAGTAAAATAAATCTCTTCTTCTATTTTGTGGACTTTAGAAAATAATTTGACATTTTCCCTCGAGATATGCTCTGGGAGAGGCTTGAAGAGATCATGGTTCCTGATGCACTAAGAATTGTTGTGATCTGCCTCTACGAGACTGTCATTCCCAAGCTTAAGACCAATGAACGGTGGTCTAAATATATTAAATGAAATATCAGGGTTAAGCAAGAGTGTCCCATATCCCCTACCCTTTTAGGTATTTACATCGATAAGATAGAGGAGTGTCTAGAAATTGCAGGTTGCAAGGGCATTGAGCTCGCTATTCTAATAATTACTCTTCTCCTTTATGCTGATGATATCGTTCTTTGATAGTTGGCTTATGTGAGTCATAATTATGTAGAGAAAGATCTTCTTGCAAAAATCCATGCTGACCTAAACAAGAAGCTTAAGACTCTTCATGTCTACTGCTCCAAGATGGGTATGACAGTTAATACCGACAAGACTAAAATCATGATCATTAAATCCAAAAAAATCACCTATGGTAGTTTCGTCTATGATAACCATTGTCTCACTAGTAAAAAAAGATGAAATTAATGACCAGGTGACTAAAAACATTAGTCACCGCTATTATTTCAAGTGAATTACTACTAAATTTGAGAAATTTTAAGTAACCGAACTAAAAATGACTAACTTAAATGACTAATTTAGTTTAGGAATAAAATATACGACTAGATAATAAGTGACTAAACTAAAAACGACTAACTTAAATGAATAATTTAGTCTAAGGATAAGATATATGACTAGATAATAAGTGACTAAACTAAAAGCGACTAACTTAAATGACTAATTTAGCCTAGGATTAAAATATATGACTAAATTAATAATGATTAAGGTAAATCACTATTATAGTCCAAGAATAAAAATATGACTAGTACAACAAGTATATGAATTAGTGTTTTATTTCAATAATTTTTAATTGTGTCACGCCATAAATGGAAAATTGCAATTTTGATATCGAAGTGTTACATTTCACTTATACAAGATTATCTGAATCCATCTGCAATGTTAAAATTATCTCAGTTGTGTCCAATACTCTTTCTATTAGGTTTTTGATAAGTACTGGATGACAGTTCTCCAAGAAACATTAATGTTGGATACCCTACCCCTCATTTACCTCAGAGCGATCAATATTATACCCATGATTCCCATTGCCGCCATGAGTTCCTGATCTGCCCCAATGACTGATTGACCGCCCGCACCCTGTCCTGCCCAGCTCGCCCAATCACTACCCAACGCTCTCGTAACACCGAACGCACTCACCAACACGACTTATCCTGACGCCTTTGACTCGTCTTCCCGCTATGGAGCACACACCCGTTTGACGTTGCCGCTCATCACATCTGCCAAATCACACGACTCTGTCCACCGCTTCATGACGCGCCAAAGGTGGGCATTTGCCAATATGGCGTGCCCAATATTGCACATCGTTGTCGCACATTATACCCGATTTGGGCGCCCATCGCGCCCCCACCACTTGGTCATCGTAACACTAACTTGAGGGTGTGACACTCCCTCATCCTTGCTCCACTTGTATTTACTCATGTGAGACGCCTTCGACGTGACGTTGCTCAAACCTCACTCCCATTGGAGAGTGCATGAACTTTTGTTATACTTATAATAATAATAATAATAATCTAATTTTAAGGTCAGGTCAACCAAGCCAAACACCAAATTGGTGTATGAGACCCCCTTTTTTGTGGGACAAGGGATCCACCTCCATGTAGCGATTTGAATGCTAATTTTATGAAGACATACATACTCTACCCCCTCTGGTTTTGAACCTATGACCTCCTAGAAGGAAACACATACCCTTAACCATTAAGCCTACTCAAACCTCACACACATATAATTTATTTATAATATGTTTAACATACATATATTGTGTGACACCAATTTAACATATATATATTATTTAATATGAACCTTTATTAATTTATTAAAATAATAAATATCAATATTTATATTTTATTGAATTTATTAAAATATTAATTATCAATATTTACATTTTATTTGTTTTAATTATATTATATAAAATTAAATTTTAAATATCGTGTGATTTTATATTTAATTAATAATTAAAATAATAAATATTAATATTAATATTAATATTTTAATTATTTAAAAAAAATTGTTTGAACCTTTGTAAAAATGGCATGCCGCATTCGAAAAGTGGAAGTAGGCATGCCGCATTCGAAAAGTGTAAGTAAGTTTTAATTATTTTAAAAAAATTGTTTGAAGCTTTGTAAAAATGGCATGCCGCATTCGAAAAGTGGAAATAGGCATGAGTAAGTCCTGCGTTGATTTTATAAAAAATACCGACTTTGAAAACTCGTTGTTCGACTGGTTCAAGAAGACGAGGGTTTGAAAGTAAGTCAAACATTGGCATGTCGCATTCGAAAAGTGGGTCATCCATTTATTTAACAACTTAGAATGATATAATAAAATTTAAAATAAATCTCCTTTTAACAAGATTCGTTCACTTATCGATTAATTCAATGTCTAACTCTTTGCCAAATGGTATATGATAAAAAGAAGTAAACCAACCATTTTCGATGGGGATATTAATTGAGAATTGATATGACAATATACCAACCATTTTTTATAGGAATATTAAATGAAAATTAATGTGACTTGATTTTGATAATCTCACTTTCTTCCCTCCCACTTTATTCAATCACACACATGCATTTGACCAGATAGTAATCCTCCACCTCTTTAATGGAGGAGTGTCCACAACAAAAGTGGAATTAAGTCGAAGTAATGTGTCTATTTCATTAAAAAAATATTGACGAGATAGTAATCGCTCCATATTTTTAATCGATAAATGTCCAGAAAAAAAGTGGAAGTAAGTCAAAGTAATGTCTTTATTTCATACTCGTTCTTCGACTGGTTCAGGGAGACGGGGTTCTGAAATTAAATCGAAGTCGAACATTGGCATTGGCATGCGTTGATTTCATCAAAAATATTGGTATGAAACCTGACTTTGAAATCCCAAGAAAACTCGTTGTTCGACTGGTTCAACTGGTTTAGGAAGACGAGGTTTTGAGGGCATGTTGAAGTTTGTCAAAAGTTGAAGTCAGGGAAAGACGAGGTTTTGAGGGCATGCCACATTCAAAGTCCGTCAAAATTCGAAGTCCGAAGAGGTCATTGTTGATTTCACCAGTATGAAAGCCCAAGAACAGAGGAGAACTGGTTGTTCTTACCCGGAATGGTTTAGGAATATGAGGTTCTGGGT
This sequence comes from Pinus albicaulis, assembly GCA_034641835.2. Lineage (NCBI taxonomy): Eukaryota > Viridiplantae > Streptophyta > Pinopsida > Pinales > Pinaceae > Pinus > Pinus albicaulis. Next base: position 290,669,082 of record CM076573.1, read on the forward strand.
CTTTGGCGCCATGTAGTTGGTTCTAAAATTTAGATAAAAACTGGATGAAAAATGGCCGTGTTGGTTATTTGCGCCAAAGTTTTGCTCTTGGCGGGAGGATTTTGTTGTTGGTGAGAGGGTTATTTTAGGGCTGCGAATTTCTATATAATTATAGGTTTTATCATGGATAAAAACACATTAGATAGAACTTGGAGGCTTTTGAAGAGGCAAGCAGCAGCAAGTTCATAATTGAAGTTTGCATACCCAAAGTCATAGGTTAGTCAGATTTAATATTTTTCTATTTCCTGGCTTTGTATCTGCTCTGTTTGTTTTAAGATATTGTCAATTCATGCGATTTTTTTTGGGTAAGGATCATGGATTTCAAGGGATCAACGTCGGTCCACTTCTGCCTTCAAAACTGATATTTTTCACTTATTTATAAGCCTCCAAACCAGTTTATATTGCCCTTATTCTCTCACTCTATATGTTGATTTCGATCTAAGAAATGTATTATTTATGATCTGGGGTGAAAAGTTTAAATAAAAACATGTACAGTTCCTGAGGCTCGTATGGTTCAGTTCGATCTCAAATTCTGCTTATGGTATATGTCATCTTCACCAAATTTGCATGGATTATCACAGGGGTGTATCCTCACATATCAGAGATCATTAATTTCACATGGCTCATTATCAACACATGGCTTAGGACCTTTCTATGGCACCTGTGTTATGGTCATGATTGAAAATCATTTTTGATACCTCATTGAATTATCCTTCAGTGATGTGGAGATAAAGCTACATCAGATAAGAGGGTTTGGGGGAATTTTACGTACATTTATTCTACTTAAACCAATACAACCCTGATTTATTAATCCATTCATTTGATATCTCATTATCCATGTATCGTAGTTTCGTTTGACAATTCATCCATGTATCGTAGTTTCGTTTGATAGTTCATGTAAACCTTAAAAACTTATCTATGGAAGGCTACTGTAAGTTGGGACTACAGGAGACTGAAGATCAACAATGGATTTTTTTAATTACTTCCTAAAATTTTATTAGGCCATCATTAGGCATCAAGTCAAGCTTCTGTTAAAGAAGCAACGGGAAACTATGATGTTTACCATAAAAGGAGCTTGACTTACTTAGATTCAATTGAAAACAATGTATCACACTGAGTTCCATTTCGTAGTTTTGTTTGACAGCTCATGTAAACCTTAGAAAACTTATCTATGGAAGGCTACTGTAGGTTGGGACTACAAGAGACTGAAGATCAACAATGGATTTTTTTAATTACTTCCTAAAAGTTTATTAGGCCATCATTAGGCATCAAGTCAAGCTTCTGTTAATGAAGCAATGGGAAACTGTGATGTTTGCCATAAAAGGAGCTTGACTTACTTAGTTTCAATTTAAAACAATGTATCACATTGAGTTCCATTTCGTAGTTTCGTTTGACAGTTCATGTAAACCTTAGAAAAATTATCTATGGAAGGCTACTGTAGGTTGGGACTACAAGAGACTGAAGATCAACAATGGATTTTTTTAATTAATTCCTAAAAATTTATTAGGCCATCAGTAGGCATCAAGTCAAGCTTATGTTAAAGAAGCAACACGAAACTGTGATGTTTACCATAAAAGGAGCTTGACTTACTTAGTTTCGATTGAAAACAATGTATCACACTGAGTTCCATTTCATAGTTTCGTTTGACAGTTCATGTAAACCTTAGAAAAATTATCTATGGAAGGCACTGCAGGTTGGGACTACAAGAGACTGAAGATCAACAATGGATTTTTTTAATTACTTCCTAAAATTTTATTAGGCCATCATTAGGGATCAAGTCAAGATTATGTTAAAGAAGCAATGAGAAACTGTGATGTTTTCCATAAAAGGAGCTTGAATTACTTAGTTTCAATTGAAAATAATGTATCACACTGAGTTCCATTTCGTAGTTTCGTTTGACAATTCATGTAAACCTTAGAAAACTTATCTATGGAAGGCTACTGTAGGTTGGGACTACAAGAGGCTGAAGATCAATAATGGATTTTTTCAATTACTTCCTAAAAGTTTATTAGGCCATCATTAGGCATCAAGTCAAGCTTCTATTAAAGAAGCAATGGGAAACTGTGATGTTTACCATAAAAGGAGCTTGACTTACTTAGTTTCAATTGAAAACAATGTATCACATTGATTTCCATTTCTCAGAGTTTTGCTTGGACAACATCTGTAAACCAGAAAAACTTATTCAGGAAGGCTGTTGAATAAATCAAGCAAGAGATCATCAATAATGATTTTCAATTACTTCCTAAAATTTTATTAGGCCATCATTAGCACTGCCAAGCTCCCGTTGAAGAAGCAACTTGAAATCCAGATGTTACTATAAAAGTGAGTTTGATTTTCTACTTAGTTTCAATTGAAAATAATGTATCACACTGAGTTCCATTTCGTAGTTTCGTTTGACAATTCATGTAAACCTTAGAAAACTTATCTATGGAAGGCTACTGTAGGTTGGGACTACAAGAGGCTGAAGATCAATAATGGATTTTTTCAATTACTTCCTAAAAGTTTATTAGGCCATCATTAGGCATCAAGTCAAGCTTCTATTAAAGAAGCAATGGGAAACTGTGATGTTTACCATAAAAGGAGCTTGACTTACTTAGTTTCAATTGAAAACAATGTATCACATTGATTTCCATTTCGTAGTTTCGTTTGACAGTTCATCTAAACCTTAGAAAACTTATCTATGGAAGGCTATTGTAGGTTGGGACTACAAGAGACTGAAGATCAACAATGGATTTTTTAATTACTTCCTAAAATTTTATTAGGCCATCATTAGGCATCAAGTCAAGCTCCTGTTAAAGAAGCAACGGGAAACTGTGATGTTTACCATAAAAGGAGCTTGACTTACTTAGTTTCAATTGAAAACAATGTATCACACTGAGTTCCATTTCGTAGTTTCATTTGAAAGTTCATGTAAACCTTAGAAAACTTATCTATGGAAGGCTACTGTAGGTTGGGACTACAAGAGACTGAAGATCAACAATGGATTTTTTTAATTACTTCCTAAAAGTTCATTAGGCCATCATTAGGCATCAAGTCAAGATTCTGTTAAAGAAGCAACGGGAAACTGTGATGTTTGCCATAAAAGGAGCTTGACTTACTTAGTTTCAATTGAAAACAATGTATCACACTAAGTTCCATTTCGTAGTTTCATTTGAAAGTTCATGTAAATCTTAGAAAACTTATCTATGGAAGGCTACTGTAGGTTGGGACTACAAGGGACTGAAGATCAACAATGGATTTTTTTAATTACTTCCTAAAAGTTTATTAGGCCATCATTAGGCATCAAGTCAAGCTTTTGTTAAAGAAGCAATGGGAAACTGTGATGTTTACTGCAAAGTTGAACTGACTTACTAGTTTCACTGAAACAATGATTACACCGAGTTCCATTTCGTAGTTTCGCTTGACATTTATGTAAACCTAAAAATCTGTATCTATGGAAGGCTACCGTAGGTTGGGACTACAAGTGATAAGAATTGAAGATTTAACAGCTTCATCTTTTTAATTACTTCTAAAAGTTTATTAGGACATCATTAGGCATCAATTCAAGCTTCGTTAAAGAATCAATGGGAAATCAGATAGCTACTAAGGGGTGAGCTGACTTACTTTAGTTTCAATTGAAACAATGTATCACACTCTAGTTCCATTTCTGAGTTTCGTTTGACAAGCCTAAGGCAAACTAGAAACTTATCTATGGAAGGCTACTGTAGGTTGGGACTACAAGAGACTGAAGATCAACAATGGATTTTTTAATTACTTCCTAAAAGTTTATTAGGCCATCATTAGGCATCAAGTCAAGCTTCTATTAAAGAATCAATGGGAAACTGTGAATTTTACCATAAAAGGAGTTCGACTTACTTAGTTTCAATTGAAAACAATGTATCACACTAAGTTCCATTTCGTAGTTTCATTTGACAGTTCATGTAAACCTTAGAAAACTTATCTATGGAAGGCTATTGTAGGTTGGGACTACAAGAGACTGAAGATCAACAATGGATATTTTTAATTACTTCCTAAAATTTTATTAGGCCATCATTAGGCATCAAGTCAAGCTTCTGTTAAAGAAGCAACAGGAAATTGTGATTTTTACCATAAAAGGAGCTTGACTTACTTAGTTTCAATTGAAAATAATGTATCACACTGAGTTCCATTTTGTAGTTTCGTTTGACAGTTCTTGTAAACCTTAGAAAACTTATCTATGGAAGGATACTATAGGTTGGGACTACAAGAGACTGAAGATCAACAATGGATTTTTTTAAGTACTTCCTAAAAGTTTATTAGGACTTCATTAGGCATCAAGTCAATTTTCCTATGTTTTCTGATCCTAATCTTAGACCTGATCTTAGATCTCCTTTAAAAAGGCTTCAACCCTGCATTAAGAAGGTTGTACATAAACTCTTCAGACGCTGCTTCTTCTCAATTCTGGATCTTCAAAAAAAAATTCAATATTATGCTTTCAACCTTTAATATAGTGCTTCCATTTTACCAACCAAACCTACACAAGGGGATTCACTGTAATACAATTCAACAAGCTTCAATGGTGTTCTTGGTCTTGTATCCTATTGATCATAATCTGTTTGCCATAAAATTTCACAGGCAATCTGGCTCAGAGCTCTCAAATTCCCCCTTACAGCCTTGGAAAAGCATTCTCAAGCCTGTCGTTACCATTTCCCGCCTCCAAAACACAGTTTAAATGGCTGAAAATCAATATTTGAAATATTTAAAATGTAGCCCCTTCGGTCCTAGCCCCTTTGTCTTTTCCTCCATGTAACCCAAACACTAAACCAGGCGCTAGTCCGACGGGCGCTTATCCAATACATATCGAGCGCATCCTAAGCCATCGATCTGTGCAGATCGAACGACGTTTGCTCATCTCTGCCGCACCCATAGCCTACCTATTCACCGTCCGATCAAATCATAAATTAATGGTTCGAGATGCGCCTGTCCTAGTGGTCCCCGCACCCAAAATACTGTTCAAAACTGGGTGGTTTATATCGCACCGCTTTTCAGCAGCAGGCAGTATTCTCCAAAACGGAGCGATTCCACTCATTCCCCGCCGCGTGTCCCTGTGTACGGCCCCAATACCGCCCTCCATCGCGCATTATTGTTCGGACAAAGACACGCAGTGATATTCATCACCGTTGTCTGATCTGAGAGCCTTCATCCGACGATCACCGCGCTCCAGAGCTGCACGAGATTTAATCTGAGCCCATCGCGCCCCTAGCCCACCATCTCATTGCCCTCCGATGTGTTTTTAACCGTCGATCTCGCCTGGAGATCGAACAGTCTAGATCATCTGCATACTCCGCCATTGATTTCATTTTTCCACATCATCATTCCACGTGTTTTCTGTCATACATTCGTCCACCCCTCGTAATATATGCATTCAAAGGTCATATTCGAAGGTTTTTCGCGAGATTTTTGCTGTGCAACCATTCATCAGCTCATCCATCATCGTCACACTGCATTTTTTCGCCACCCTACGTTGTTTCACCATATCACAGTTTACACGACCATTTCCATTAACCTTGCCATTATCCCCACTGTGTTCACCTTCCCATGCATGGTTTTCTTTAACGAGTTTGCGGATTTTACAGGTTGACAACGACGGATAATTATCATAATTTTCTGCATCCATTACAAGAGACGAACACACATCAAAGGACCATTTTTCAGAGCAGAATTATGAAGAAAGTCCTCAGAATCCAAATCGATAAGACTCCAATTTAAGAGGCAGGGTTCAGATTTGTCAAACCCTGCAGGGACATTCAAGGCGTTGATTTCACAAATGGAGGTATTAATGGGGCAGATAATTAATATCAGTGATCAACAGATAATTAAAGTCAGGTAGCTGAAGATTTTGGAGGCCTTGTTCTAGCCTTTTGAAGCAGAGTACCAAATTGAAGATCCTGCACATCATTCGAAAGATCTATACATAGAAAACCATGTCCTCAAGGCTTTATTTCAACATATTTTTCTTTCCAGGCAAGGACGGATATTTGTGTGATTTTACTTCTTTGCCGTGTCCCTAGAGAGATTTCTACCCAATGCATTTATTTCAGTTAGCAGGCCACAGAGGACAAACAGCACAGCATAGTCATTCAGCAGCATGGGCGCAAGTGTTTCTGCCATTTTGTTTTAATTATGCGAAGTAAATGTTCATCACCTACCTCTTTTACTAGGTTTTGGTTTCTCCTATAAAAACCATGAAGAAAGACATTGTAAGGGTTCCAGATTTTTATCAGAAAATTATGCAGTGAAAGGATTTTTGTATACAATTTGTAAAACTCTTGTATGAAGGCTCAGAGCCCATAGGGTCTCAGTGAGGAGGAGTTCTATCTGTCAAAGAGGATTCTGGTCTTTAGTATTTCACAGTCTGTAGCTCTCTTTATTGTGTTATATTAATAGAAAATTTCATTTCATCCATCTTTATTGTATCATGTTTTGGAATGCGAGTGGCTCACTGATTTCTAGTATGGATTCATCCTAGTTAATGCCCATGCTCGGATCAGTCAAGTGCTTTAAATATGGCTCATGTATGATATTCTGTTCCATTACTCATCTAAACCATACTTCTGCTATATTAGTTTCTTTGGGAGGGTGCTTTTTAAAACGCTATTATCATGTATGGATTCTTAGATTGGTAAGCCCATGCATGGTGGTATTGTATATCTGGGTATCAGCTCAATGTTAACTAGTATCTTCTTAATACTTCTTTCACTACATACACCTTCTGATAATTTATGTCTGTGAATTATTTTTGAATCGGCCCGCTTTGCAGTAAACTGTCTCTGAATTGTCTGTTGCTTTTGTATTAGAATTCTGCATTTTGCCTCTGCAGTATCCCTTCTCCTATGTCAGTTTCTGAGAGTTTGGTCCCATTCTATTTCATTTCCCTGTTTACGGGAGATAGCATGTGACCTGAAGCTGACAACTTCCCACATTATATTATATGCTCCTTGCTATGCTAAGATGTCCTAGGCACTGGTCTATCACAACTCTAGGCTGTCTCTATGAGCTACAACATATCCCATATAGAATAAGGGACAAAGATGCCCTTTATTCTGCCTTAGAATTTCCACTTTCACACTAAATTACAGGAGTATGCCATAGATTCGAGATGAATAGATGATCACAATTTAGTTTTTTGGAGTCTTCACACAGGTCTGAAAATACAGAGGTCTGCAATTTGGGTGCAGTAGCAATAGGTCTGAAGTCTACACGAGATCAGTCCAAATGTCTCTTCACAACACGTCTGAGTTTATTTCTTGCTCATTTCCAAGTCTAATACAGTCACAGGTTCAAGGTGTAAGTCCAGTACCGAACCTTAGCACATATAGCCAGATAGCCTCAGTTCACTAGTTCAAAGTTCAGTTTACAAGCTTTAGCCTTCAATCTTTAGATCCGAGCTGTGATACTTCCACAAATATGATTACCACAGGTGATTTTCCATAGAAATAAGCTACAGGACTACACAAGGACTAAAGCTCCTATTGCGGATTGTAATATCACAGGCTTGAGGAATGAGTTAAGGTCCAAGGGTATATATGCATGTGAGGGACTTCCAACCTTAAACCAAGTTATCCATAAGTTTGTAATCTCTGCAATCCAAGATGCTAACCAGATGACTATCCACAATTTACTTCCATAAGATTGTAATCCGAGCCCTCACAATTGTGTCTCCAAGGGGTCTGTACGACAGTACGAATTCTACAAGAAATCTACCTTGTAACAAATTCAAATCAGACTCTTCCTCCTCGGCCTCTTGTCTTGCTGTTCTGCATTCCTGAAATAATCTTCAATGAACAGATGAACATCACGTCATTCCAGCAGTCACGGTAGGAATTTCATGAATCTGGGCTATAATGTAAATTTAGTAATTTCACCTAAAACATGATATTTCTTAGATCTATTCCCGATGAACAGATGAACATCATGTCATTCCAACAGTCACGGTAGGAATTTCATGAATCTGGGCTATAATGAAAATTTAGTAATTTCACCTAAAACATGATGTTTCTTAGATCTATTCCCCGTGAAATTTCAGTCTTGGGGCCAATCAGAAATATTCCATTATAGCAGCGAATACTTAAATTCACTTCAAAAACCCAAATCACCAGGCAGCTCAAGAGAATAAATACCATATATGTGGACTTCACTGCCAAAAATGTCTAACACGCAGGGCACACTTTGTTAAGCATATAAAAGATTTGAAATACCTTTATTACAGCAAAAAATATGCTCCTTTATGTTCTATGTTTTGTATTAAATCACAGCAATTTCAGCAATATCATAGGTGAAATCAACTTGAACAATAGTGCTGGAGTCCCCTAAACAAGAGAATAATACAAGCTGAAAGTCATGCAAGTATTTGGACAGCTTAAACACTTCATTTATATATAAGAGATGAAGTACATCTACATACCAACATCTTATTACAAGCTGATACAAGTCAATATCTTCAAACCATAACTAGAGAAAACATGGAAAACCCTACTCACCAACTCCTAGCTAGGAATCACTCTTAACCAAAGCTGCTCACTCCAACAAAGCTCCTCCTTGGCACCTACACTTTCATCCCACAAGAATACAAGGCATTTCCTACCCGCACCTCCTCAACACATTGAGTAGCACTAGGATTTCCAATTGCACTCGGTGCCATTTTGATATATTCACCTTTGCATGGTATATAAATGAGAAAACTTTGCATATTTCGTCTCTATTGGCTTGGAATCATGGTTGCAAATCTTAAAAATAGTTTTTTTTATTAAAAAATAATTATTTAATGTATTTTTTTAAAAACCGGTTCATTGAGATCTAACCGCTATCGGTTAGACCGGTTCTGGTTCGAAACCCGGTTCATTAGGTCCACTGGTCCGGTCACCGGTTCCGGTTTTAATAACTATGATGTAAACTTCAAAAATCAATTTCTCTTAAAGTATTTGGAGTTAGGAGCTAAGTGAGGGCTTGTTGGAAAGAGGAAAGAGTCCTCTTTAAGATGGTGAAGGAGCCAATGCGAAAGGATGCCTCCAAGGTGACAACAAATATTTTTCTTGTGACTGTTCCTGAAATTAGATCATTTTTTTTATAATTTCAAGAGTGCCCTCCAACAATTTTCCATGATTGTCCATGACATCTATGTCATCAAGTATAATCATATCCATGTCATTAAGTCCTCAAGTGTTCTTCATGTCATGTCCCTAGACATTGTTCACGTCATCAAATGGTCCTCCATCAACCATGTTATCTTGACATCATACTAGGCCTAGGCATCTCAAGAATATTGACATCTTGGTCAATGCCACATTGACATCAATGACAACCTTGATTAACAGTTTCAAGATAGACAACAACATAAACATAGTGAGAAATTGTCAGCCTATCACACTTTGTAATGTGTCTTATAATCAAGAATATGGCAGCCTGAACCATTTTTCTTGATCAACTGGAGTTTATTAAGAGAAATTTTATCCTAGGTAATATTATTACAACTTGTGAAGGTCTTGAATGAGTATCAAAGATCAGTCACATAATTATAGATGAAGATAGGAATAACAAATATGACTCCAAAGGCATATTTTATACTAGGGTGAACTTCTTCAAGCTTAGAAAAGTAATGTAAATCTCCAAATAATGTACCCTCTTGCATGCTAGGAATAAGGAGAGAATGTGGTGTAAATCCTTCATTAATGTGCCCTCCATGCAAGTGGCCAAAAATAGAATGTATTCCCTTCAAGTGCCAAAAATGTGATAATTTGTAACTCGTCATGCTGCCATGAATAGGTAAGTGACTCCCTCAATTGGAGTGCCCTCATTTTCTAGGAATGAGCAGTGGGAGCATGTCAAAAATAGGCTTTAAAGGAGAGAGTTCACTACTGGTAACTGTGACTTCATCATTGTCAAGTGCCTCCCCTTTAGCTGAGTGATGCATCCTATTTGCTGCTAAGGCAACTCCCATTGGTGTGTTCTTCTCCTCACTGCTGATGTAATGAATGTTTAATAATGTCCGCAAGGGTTATGCCCCTAAGAATGCTAATATATTTACCAAAGAATTTTGTTGTAATGCTGATAGATCTACGTTCAAAACCAAAAAAATTTGCTGTCATGCTGATAGATCTGCGTTCAAAAGGTGTAAATACAACAAAAATATCTCCTCAGACAAGTGTTGATCCAAAAGCTTTCTCTCAAATATGACTTTCTTTTGTTGTTTAGCTATGTGATTGTTGTGTATGGGTGTGTTCACACTGGTAAAAAATGTGTAGTCTTCTCTTCCTATATGTTGTTTCTAAAAAGTTTGCACAATTGACATTTGTGCTCAAATAGGAGCTGAAACTTCTCTTTTACAAATAAAGTTCGGAAAAGAGTTGAAAGTAAAGAGTTAACATATTAGTTTCATCTTTGAACGCAGAAAATTGAAGATGAGTCAAAGCCCAATTTTGACAATGGATGAATACCATGCACATGATGAGAGAATAGCTAATGAGAAGAGCTTGCTTAAATATGAATATCCACATAATGATTGTCGTGGTGGGAAAATGAGAAAAAGAAGTGTGATTTTTCAACATATAATATGGGCATAGCGGTATAAGCCCTTTCCCTCAAAATTTCTATCCAGATAGGATATAATTGCATAGCATGAGAGATGTATAGGCACTAGACATAGATGAAGAGGCAACAAACACAAATTAGAAGGTAGGAACCTTTGATGAAGGGATTGAAGTTGATAGAATGTTGAATGAGAGTTTCAAGGATGAATGGTAGAAGTTGATGGAGGATGCTTTAAAACCTTTATATGGTACTTGCAATTTAAGTCATTTAACAACAATCCTTTTAATTCTTAACTTGCAAGTGGTGCATGGTTGGAAAAATGAGAGTGTTGATAAGTTATTGGCATTTTTACAACGATTTTTACCACCTGAATCCACACTGCCAACAAAACGAAGAGCATGTAAAGTGAAAATCACTAAGCTAGGCTTAGGGTATGAAAACATCCACGCATGTGTGAATGGTTGTGTATTATTTCGCAAAAATCTTGCAAGTGAGACTGAATGTCCAAAATGTAATGATGGGAGGTATAGACCAGGGCTAAAATCAAATTCATCTCCGAGAAGGGTTCTTCGCCACTTTCCACTAATCCCACGGTTTCTTCGAATGTATAAATGTTGAGACATTGCCGAGCTAATGCAATGGCATGCCCAAAACAAGAGCACCGATGGAAAACAACGATTTGTGGCTAATTCTAAGATTTTGAAGGAATTTGATGATAAATCCCCTGATTTTGCCCAAGATCCTCGCAATATAAGACTGGGTTTAGCTCTAGATGGGGTCAATCCTTTCTCAGATCAAAGCAATAAATGGTCAACTTGGCCAGTGTTTTTAATAAATTATAACTTGCCTCCATGGTTAGCAACGAAGCCATTTTTCTTGATGTTGTCATTGATCATACTAGGGAAAAAAAGTGTGACTTCAAATACAATTGATGTTTTTTTAGAACCATTATTTGATGAGCTAGTGGAATCGTGGAAAGGAATTGAAGCAATTCAGCTTTTAGGGGATGGTAATTCAATTAAATTCACTTTAAGAGCTTATTTATTGTTTACAATACACAATCTTCTTGCATATGGAACTTTTAATAGTCTTAATGTTCATGGATACCATGGATGTCTAGCTTGCATATTTAAGGTTTTGTGAGGCACTCAAGTAGTTTTCACAAGTGTATTTATTGTGGACATCGTGCTTACCTCAAAATGGAGCATCCATATCGTCGAAAAAAGTCACGTTTCAATGGTAAGGAAGAGAATCGTGAAGCATCACTGGCAATAACAAGTGATTACATTATTGAGAATGGAGAAAAAAGAATGCAATTTATTGAAAATGGTGGCATTCATGGTTGTAAAAATGATCCACTTTACGATAGTGGTGTAAAAAGAGTGTGCATATTCTATAAATTGCCATACTTTAAGCATATAACCATTAGGCATACTGTTTACTTTTATCATACTGAGAAAAACATAGCTTTTGCTATTATAGAAACTCTTTTTGGTGCATATGATACAGTGTCATCACGCCTAGACCTTAAAGAACTAAAGATTCATCAAAATTTTTGGGTTGAAAAATATGGTAATGGAAAATACAAATATATATATGTGTGTGTGTGTGTGTGTGTGTGTGTGTGTGTGTGTGGTTTAGTGATGTGTGGACAAAGGATCAACGTGCATGTAATGTTCCAAATGGGAAAAATAGGCACATTAGGGAATATCTTAAGATATTCCTCTATGGATTCACAGCAGCATGGAAAACACACCAAAAAATTCTAAACCAGAGATAGACTAGTAGGGCATTTACTGGTTATATCACCTCTAAGGAGAGGATGAAAACTAGAGGCTTCCTGGCCTGTTCTAGACTCTGTCTATAGAAGACTGGTGAAACACAGCAAGTGTGGGAATGACACACTCCTCTCAGATTTTTCTGCCCTTGGGAACCTTAGATATACAGATCTAATAATGGATCCAAAAGAGAAGAAAAAACCAAACAAGGAAGAAGTGGGAAATTCCACTCTTAGGAAAATATGAAATAGGCTCAAGGAGGACGTTGTATAAGCAAGCTAGTGTAAAAATAACGTAGGCCAGGGCTGGTTTCCCTTATTTTAGGCTATGTGTGAGTTTAAAGGGCTTAAACAGATCTCCCACAATCAACACTAGCTGAAAATCAACTAAAGGAGAGAGCTTGGTTAATGGAGAAACCCTCCTACAGGAATTGTGACGTTTCTGCTGGAAGACACTGGAAATCAATCATTAAGCTCATATTACAGTATGGCAGCAAGAAATCAGATCCATAATGAAGTTCCTTTGTAGAAGCATTGAATTTACATGAAGCAAGAGCAAGAATCCTTTAGAAATTATAGCAGAAACACATGGAAAAGCTGCAAAAAGACTTGACAGTGTTTTATATGAGGAGTTTCAACTGTTGTAGGCTAAAACTCAGATCTAAAAATGATAAATATCTGAAACATCAGATCCATACCAGATCTGGAAACTACTCAGCCTTCTTAACAAGATCCCCTTGGGGTTTTATCAAAATAATGCATAACAATTTGTAGATCTAGCTTTTAATACACTGAACTGCAGAAAACTTTAGAGATTTCTGAAGATGGATTTCATTACATTATATATCAGATCTGAACATGAATATATCAGCAAGCTAATTTAAAAATCTCAAAGGGAGATGCAAGCCTCAATCACCAAAGAGCAAGTACATTAAGAAATCTAGACAACATTGAAGCATGTACATGAAAATAACGCAGTATATGGAAGAGATTGCGCAGTAGCTGGAATAAACTGATACAAAAAATTAAGATTACAGATATGAAAGTGAAATAAGAGTAAGATCCTCTTCTGGGTGGTCACAAGACACCCTCCCTAAGATAAATCTCCTCTAAACAACTAGATCTTGCAGATCTAGTTCCCCCACTTGCTGCGAATCACAAGCAGCTGCAAAACCCTCAACAAGACCAGCGCTGCTATAGAGATGAAGCTTGGCCATAATGCTGGATAGTGGAGAGATGCATCACAATCCCCTCCAAAGAGCTACTCCATGGAAGGAGAGAGGATTCCTAAACAGGAAATAAACAGGAAATCCTCTTCCCTTAGGCTAAACAGCCAAGAGACTTGAGTTGCTGCAACAACTTCTCAAAATTCTTCAACAACCTTTACTTGTTGCCCCTCCTTCTATTTATAACATGAGGGCTTTCCAAAACCCTAAACCATATTCTTCAACTTATCCCCTTTCACACATGTGGTCCTCTTCTAGAAGTACGTTGTGCTTGATGGATAAGCTTCCCTCCAAACTGCACTATAGGTGGGGCCAAGTTGACCCATGCAAATGAATTTCCCCTTTTCACACTTAGGGGTGTTTAATATAATAGCCCATATTTTTCCCCTTTCACATTGGGCATGTATTTATTCTTAAATTAGGAGTTTAATAAACCTCCTTCACATACTTGTATTCATGAATAAAAAAAACTGAAATTAAAATGCAATGTTCCCATTAGCTGCAAAAATTGGGAACATTACAGTCTCCCCCAGAAAAATGTTGCTTGCCCTCAAGCAACTCTTATTGTAGATGCAAACCATCCATTCCCTCCAAATGGAATCCTCATAAGGAAGGCTTCTTCCATTTGCTACAATAAGTTATGTATGTTTGGTTCCAAATTTGTCTTCTACCAATGCATGAGGTGACTTCCAACTGTGAGGTTAGATGTCCTCTTCTTACCATGAAGTACAATATGACAAATGCATGATGTCCAACATCATCACAAACACATGTGAGACATAAATTAAGGTAGCTCCTGCCATAAAAGAAGAGCTTCATCATGCAGAACATTCCTCCATCCCATGTTTGTGAACTTGAATAAGCATTGTTATGCCTCCATTCTTAGCCCTGTTGGCCTTGTTGGATCCAAACTCCATCATTTCAGCGCTATGCAAAGAAGAAGGGAAGGAGTAATATGGGTAGACAAAAGATTTCAAGCCATATTCTCCCAAAATCAACCACCACAGCAAGGACCTTTGCTGCCATCCTCCATCTGCTCCATGTAATATGGACAAGACATGCTTCCCAAAAGATGATGTGCATGCCTTTCTCTACTGCAAGTTATCTTTTATACATAAGGAATGAACCAGAAAATTATGAGTCATGGGGTGGTCACCATACTCATTCAAAAGCATCAAAGCAACAAGTGATATTTCTACCCTCTTTCCCCCTTATGTGCATCATGAAACCAAACCATGCTAATGGACATATGATGTGTTACATCAGCCCAATACAAAGCACCATCATCAATGCACATCTTGAGATAGTTATGCAAAATTTTTCACCATGCAAAATACATAGACATAGGAGATGTCATGTGGTGGCCATACCCTCTCAAGTGGAACAAAATTGTACATGCCTTCTTTTGCTGCAACATAACAATGAAATCCAAGGCATGATTCAGAAAACAATGAGCTATTGGGTAGCAACCACACTCACCCAAAAGCGTCCATAGCAACAAGGACTTTGTAGCCTTCTTTCCTCATCGAAATGTGGACCTTGGAGCAACAACATAATGATGAACATGTAAAATGCCTCATCAACATGGTACAAGCAAGCCCCTCATACCACATCATGCGGGAGTGATCCCTCCTCCCAAGCCAAAGTTTATGCATGAAATATACCTCCAACAGAAATGCATGGGGAATATGAGACATACTTCAAGCATAGGTGAATACATGGACATAAGATTTAGCTTGTGTTGTCCAACTCTTCTTCTAAAAATCACATCATCCATGCTTCCTCTTCATATAATCTACTAATGATGTACCAAGCATGAGATAAGAGAATGAGAATCTTTGGTTAGAGAACGTGCTCACCCCAAGGCAACCAGCGCTGCCCTGCCTCCTTATACATTTCATAGCAGCTCTTCAAGGCATAGATCAGAAAGATAGGTACCTTTGGAGAGTGATAGGAGCCTCCCAAAGGCAACCAATGTAACCAAGCTTGCTGGTCCATGTATGTCTGAAAGTGATCATGTGACCCCTTGCTCACCATCCTCATCCACTCACTCAAATATGGAATTTGAGTGATGTGTTACAAAATCATGGAATTCTCCATTTGCAGAATACCATCTCCTTGAACCCACTGAAGAAATTTGCATCTCATGAAATACTGAAATGCATCTTTGTTGAGATCTCTTAGTGAGACCTTCCTCTCATGTATGATCCTCCAAAACCAGTGAAGCTTTGGATCTGCAGCAATACCTTCAACAAGCTCCAAGAATGATGAAGCCTCTTTGTCACAGTCACTATGTGACAATGTTGTGATATACCTTTGCTTCAAATTATTATTTTGATCTAACCCTTGGCTATGCATGGATCTTGAAATAATATGTGTTGAAATCTCATGCATACCTCGAATCAACTAATATGTGGGAACCTCTTGACTGAACACAAGAGTTCCTCCATCCGGATCAATGATGCCACCAACTGCTAGTAAGAATGATGGCCTCCTTTCTTCAAGTATACCAGCACTGGAATCTTTCTTCTCCTCCTCATGCATCTCCTGATTCATGCATGGGACCCTATATGTTAAGAACCCAAGACTACCTTGCAAAGATTCAAGTGCCTCTTCTATAGATTCAAGCTCCTTAGCAGCAGATAGTGAAAATGGAGATCTCTTTCCCAAAGTGACAAGATTGACATTCTCCTTTGTTCCCTTGGGAGATGTCTCTTAGTAGCTCATCTTCTTCCTCTCCTCATCGAACTCCTTGAGATATTCTTCAACACTCTCCAATGTTTGAAAGAGAAGCAATGAGATCTCTTCTCCAGTCATTCTCCCTACTTTGTGATGACAGGAAGTGTATGGTTCTTCCTCTCCATCTTGAAACCCTTCAGGAGTTTCTTTGCATCTATTTTCTTCATTCCTACACCTCTCACCCTCTTCAAACAAAGTGGGCATGATAGTGGATCTATGAGAAGATCTAGGATTCTCTAGTCTTCTATTATGCTGATAGGAAGTGCTAGGGCTTCCTTCTTCTTCTTGAAATCTCATGCAGCTCTTACTGCAACTTGCTTCTTCTCAGAACCCTCTAGGAGTCTCGGTGCTCCTTCTCTTTCTCTTTTGATTTAACTCTTGAAAGAGGCCCTTCTTAGATCTGAAAAATTATGAGAATAATCTCATCTGCTCCATCAACTATTCTCTGCTTCTGCTCTTTAATGCACTGGTAGCTTGATCTCACAGGCTGTGCCAGAGATCATGCTCTTATACCACTGTAATGTTCCAAATGGGAAAAATAGGCACAGTAGGGAATATCTTAAGATATTACTCTATGGATTCATAGCAGCATGGAAAACACACCAGCAACTTCTAAACCAGAGATAGACTAGTAGGGCATTTACTGGTTATATCACCTCTAAGGAGAGGATGAAAACCAGAGGATTCCTGGATCGTTCTAGACTCTGTCTATAGAAGACTGGTGAAACACATCAAGTTTGGGAATGACACACTCCTCTCGTATTTTTCTTCCCTTGGGAACCTTAGATCTATATATCTAATAATGGATCCAAAATAGAAGAAAAAACCAAACAAGGAAGAAGCGGGAAATTTCACTCTTAGGAAAATCTGCAATAGGCTCAAGGAGGACGTTGTATAAGCAAGCCAGTGTAAAAATAACGTAGGCCAGGGCTGGGTTCCATTATTTTAGGCTATTTTTGACCTCCATACAGATTTTCAGTAAAAAAAAATGAGTTTAGAGGGCTTAAACAGATCTCCCACAATCAACACTAGCTGAAAAACAACTAAAGGAGAGAGTTGGGTTAATGGAGAAACCCTCCTACAGGAATTGTTCAGTTTCTGCTGGAAGACACTAGAAATCAATAATTAAGCTCATATTACAGTATGGCAGAAATAAATCAGATCCATAATGAAGTTCCTTTGTAGAAGCATTGAATTTACATGAAGCAAGAGCAAGAATCCTTTAGAAATTATAGCAGAAACACATGGAAAAGCTGCAGAAATACTTGACAGCGTTTTATATGAGGAGCTTCAGCTGCTGTAGGTTAAAAATCAAATATAAAACTGATAAATAGCTGAAACATCAGATCCATACCAGATCTGGAAACTACTCAGCCTTCTTAACAAGATCCCCTTAGGGTTTTATCAAAATAATGCATAACAATTTGTAGATCTAGCTTTTAATACACTGAACTGCAGAAAAATTCAGAGATTTCTGAAGATGGATTTCATTAAATTATATATCATATCTAAAAATGAATAGATCATAAAGCTACTTTACAAATATCAAAGGGAGATGCAATCCTCAATCACCAGAGAGAAAGTACATTAAGAAATCTAGACAACATTGAAACATGTACATGAAAATAACGCAGTATATGGAAGAGACTGCGCAATAGCTGGAATGAACTGATAGAAAAAATTAATATTAAAGATATGAAAGTGAAATAAGAGTAATATACTCTTCTGGGTGGTCACAAGACACCCTCCCTAAGAGAAATCTCCTCTAAACAACTAGATCTTGCAGATCTAGTTCCCCCACTTGCTGCAAATCACAAGTAGCTGCAAAACCCTCAACATGACCAACGTTGCTATAGAGATGAAGTTTGGCCATAATGCCAAATAGTGGAGAGATGCATCACAATCCCCTCCAAAGAGCTACTCCATGGAAGGAGAGAGGATTCCTAAACAAGAAATCCTCTTCCCTTAGGCTAAACAGCCAAGAGACTTGAGTTGCTACAACAACTTCTCAAAATTCTTCAACAACCTTTAATTTTTGCCTCTCCTTCTATTTATAACATGAGGGCTTGCCAAAACCGTAAACCATCTTCTTCAACTTATCCCCTTTCACACATGTAATCCTCTTCTAGAAGTACGTTGTGCTTGATGGATAAGCTTCCCTCCAAACTGCGTTGTAGGTGGGGCCAAGTTAACCCATGCAAATGAATTTCCCCTTTTCACACTTAGGGGTGTTTAATATAATAGCCAAGATTTGTCCCCTTTCACATTGGGCATGTATTTATTCTCAACTTAGGAGTTTAATAAACCTCCTTCACATACTTTTATTCATGAATAAAGAAAACTGAAATGAAATTGCAATGTTCCCATTAGCTGCAAAAATTGGGAACATTACAATGCACAATTCTTAAATTTGATGTCTCAGACTCGATTTCCTATTGGATATGTAAGTGGTAATATTAGAAGCCAAACCAAAAATAATAGCTTAAGAAGCCTCAAGACCCATGACTATCATGTCATAATTGAGGATATTTTACCTATTGCAGTCATATCAAGTTTGGAAAATGGACCAAGATTGGCAATTATAAGGCTGGGCCTAATCTTAAAAAGAATGAGTTTGCATGTGCTAGATCCTTCAAACTTTGATAATTTGAGGGGAGAGGTTGTTGAAGTCCTCTGCTTATTGGAACGAGAATTTCCACCAGCAATATTCAATATTTCTATGCATCTTCTTATACATCTAGAACATGAACTAGAGCATTGTAGCCCAATAAGAACAAGATGGATGTATCCTATAGAGCGATACATGAAAGTTTTGAAAGCGTTTGTTCGTAAAAAGGCAAAACCCGAAGGTAGAATTTGTGAAGGATATTTAATGCAAGAGGCCATAGGGTTTTGCATAGAATATATGAAGGATTTTAGCAATGTCAATCGACATGTATGGGATGATGATGATGACCAAAGAGTTGCAGGTGAAGTATTAGAAGGAAATGGGCATCGCTTCAAGCTATCAAATGAGGAAAGAATTTCCATACATGCCTATGTTCTTCAAAAAACATCATCATTCGATAAGTGGCGTAGGTAAAATATTATTTACATCATAATTTATTTATCAAATTTCATTTAATAGCTAAATTATTATCACTCTTACTTTTCATATTCTATGCAGAAAATACGAAGAAGAGATTCAAAAATGGATGCATCCATCTCGAAAGCGTACACTTCAAGATTTGAACCTTGGAGATCATTCTTTTCCAAAATTTGATGATTGGATTGTTGATGCAATTAATGATGCACGACAAGAAGGTCAAGATATGACGAAGGAAGAAATTCAGCTTTCACAACCTCCAAGTATATGGGCTTCTTCTTTTAGTGGGATGTGGGTCTATGGTACTCATTTAAGAGTGGAAGAAAGGGACACAGGAAAGGCAAATTGTGATTGTATTGTTAGTGTTGAATTTCATCACAACACTGAAAAGAACTTGTATGTTGGATTCATACAAGAAATTATTCAAGTTGATTATGGTGAAACTAGTCCTATATTATTAAAATGTAAATGGATCAAGCCATCTACAATACAACATGATGAGTATGGATTTGTACGTGCAAATACACGTCAAATTTTACTGAAGACCAATGAGCCATATGTTTCCCATATTCAAATTAACCAGGCATTTTTAATTGGTCATGTGACAAGCTCAGGATGGTCGTATGTCATTCAAGTAGAGCCTCGCTCAAAAAGGAAATTCATGGAATATGTTGATATAATGGTTGATGGGCAATGTAATAGTTTACAAGAAACATTGGAGGAAGAATCTAAAGATGGTGATAGAGTATTTGAAGATGAAGCATTGATTCCCAATGAAGAGACTAAGTTAGAAAACATAATTCATGGCCAGGACAATATAATGTACGAGGACAATGAAGGAAATCAAGCAGATGTATACACAAGTGATCAGGATTGTGATCTTGATGACCATACAAATGATCACGATGATGATTTATCACCCTGAATTTATGGCATAAATTTTCACTATGCAAATGGATTTTATTGTTTTGGCCATGGGATTAGCCAGATGGTTGTATTAAACTCTGTGTGAAATTTATCATTCATTTTTCACTTTGTGTGAATTTTGTTTCATTCCAGTGACTTTATTGTAGCATGAAGTGATTCAATTTATCTTAAAGAGGATTACTAGATCCGTAAATGAAATTTCCTACATGAAGTTATGCTAACTTTAATATTTATTTTGTAACTTCTATAGTTGTTTTTTTTTCCTTAGGAAAATCTAGATTCTTCTAATGTTATTTTAGTTGTTAAATTGGCGATGCGTATCTTTTTATTGCAGGATAAATGTAAGTCTCTTGAGTCTGTTTACTACGGGCTCAAATTCTTAATATGGTTCAGGAGCTCTTCACCAAAGTTGTACGGTACTGACACTAGTACACATATAATAGATTCAATAATGTTACAATGGCTGGGACAACCAATCTGCATTCCCAATTGCAATATGCTATGTTTTTATTATGTGATAAATTTATGCAAATATCACAATTTTTTTGCAATTAAAAAAATAGAATCCATAATTCTAGATAAGGTGTTGATACTGACTAAAGTATTCCTTCTATCAATTTAAGGTTAATTCATTCTCATTGATCATAATGCATGATCGTATAATAGATATATTTTATAATTGTTATTTGTCCATGCACTAATATTTTTTCTTTAAATGTGAAATGTAGGAAATAAATACTATGAAGAAGGGGTTGAAACGTAAAAATGATCGTAGCAGTGATGAAATTATGATAGAATATGAACGTGTTCATAAAGAACACATCACAAAAAATGAAGAATATTTCTCATCTCTTGGTTTGGTGAATAAGTAAGTAGTTACTCTTCGCCACTTTTTATTTCTATGCATATTTAATGAAAGTTGTATATAATATATTTGATGATGTAGGCCATTATTTGATAAGTTTTTTTTTTATAGGGGAAACTTGGATCCCATAGACAATGAGAATAAACAAAAATCAAGAAAAGACATATCCCTGCCAGCTCGTAGAAGCAAACGCTATGGTAATTCAATGCATGGAGATGAAGCTGACAATTCTAATGATCAACTTCCTGATATATCAGATGATCATGTCTAAGGTGTTCGCGAAAAATTGGCACATTATGACGAAGTAGAGTTGCAAGAAATTTATTTACAGTTAAAGAAAATATTTGAAGGCACATTTGAGGAGATTTTTGTGCAACCTAGTACCACACCTATTGTGGACAAGGAGAAACCAATTCAGTCTTTTGCCACAGAAAGCACACCAATTAAATCTTCTCCAATTAAGGTGCTAGGAACTACCACACCTTCTTTAGCCACAAGTATGAGTGATTTTCCATCGCCTAGTCTTGGTTTTGAATATTTATCAGCTTTAGTCAAAAGACAAAGAATTATTCAAAGCCTTTATAGGTCCATAGAAAGGGAAGCCAAAGAACGAAAATCAGAAGGGAAGAAGGCTTAATTGATTGAGGTAAAATATGGTGAGCCTACTAGACCAAATGTGTCAAGGTGGGCCATAGAGTTGGGCACAAGAATAAGGTCTCATTTTGATGTTACCAAATCCAACTTTGCAGATAAAGATCCAAGAAATGTTGATCAAGTGATCCAACAAATGGAAAATGTTTTTGAGACTATTGGTGGAAGGATTTCTAGTAAATTTTATAAGCACAGAATGAGAATATTGATGAATAACTTCAGGCATAAATGAAGAAAATTAATCTTGGATGGAAAAGATAGGGAGAGTATCTTGACTCCCAAACAATGGGAAGATTTGAAGGAAAGTATGCATGCTGAAGAGTAATTTTCAAAGAGTATAAGAGCGAAGAAAGCAAGAGAGCAGGTGGGTTGCGAGCCAAACAACAAATATTTGTAAGTATACAATTTTTTTGTTGAATATTGTACATTGTGTTATGTGTTTTGAGTTTTCTTAATATCCAACTAGTTGTGCGTTGAAAATTATTTGTAGGTTGAAGAAGTTAAAAGAGAACCAGTGGTGAGTGAAATGGCTCATTATATGGTAGACTTGGAAAATTCCAAACATAATTATATGTCGGAAAATCCAATGGTAAGTTCTTTTCCATCTATTGACATCGAGAGTAGACAAATAGGAGCTTTATCTACTGTTGAAAACCATAGTAAGGATTATAATCATGCAATGCCATGTATAACTGGTTTGGCGAAGACAATGTCAACCATAGCCTCCTCCATTAAACCTCTTGTTGCTGCATGGAAAAAGAAGGAATTTAACATTGATTTAGATGAGGTAAGCAAATTATAATTCCCTTGCAACCAGTGCTTCACTTGAATTTGCAATATGTTAATGTTTTGGTTCCATTTCCCTTCACTCATGAAGCCTTCTTTTATTGGAAATTCCTGTCAATCACAGGAAGAAAATGTAAATTTAGGTGGTGCAAGAATGCTAAATGACTCAAAAAGGGGCCATGAACATGTGAAGGTATGTTTTTGTAGATATCTAAAAGAGCTATATGCTTCTATTTTAGTGTTATTAATATTTTTATGTTTTAATATTATATTTACTGTTTTCTGCTATGTTAAAACTTATTTTTTTTTAATGTAATATTTGATTTGTGCATAATGAAATCACGTATAGGATGTTAAAGGAAAAATGGTTACCTCGAGAGTTCTAAAATATGACGAAATTGATGCACCTCAACATTCCCAATCGGTGCCAAATCCTGCTGGTATTTCAGATATTAACTCATTGAGTGCATATTATTCAGTTAATTAAATATCTATGTATGTTTTTGCAATTTAATTGTAATTATTATTTTCCTAATATCTATGTATACTTTTTTGTTTTTGACAGTGCTTATTAACTCCGATAGGGCATGACCTACTCCAGGTAGGTGACAAATTGAATATATTAGATCCATATGATAGTGCTATTGCTGGCATTGGATGAATTCAGTCAATTTCTATCATTCATGGAGTGCCACTTGGTCTAGAAGATGCAAATGTAAATGTCATTAATGTCACAAGTAATATCCCCCTTTCGTATGAAGATAAAATAGATGGATGTGTTCGTTTGAAGGAGAAGGAAAATATTTTCATTAGGTGGCCGAAGAAGTATTTGGAAAAGTCATCAATCTAGATGGTCGTCTTGTTGTTGTTCATATATAACTTCTCAAATCCAACCACTCTTTTTTGATAACTCGAATACAAAAAAATTGTTTTTCTTTTCTTAATATTCGGACTAAGTTTTGAAACTCCTCATTTGGATTTTATTGAAAATAAAATGTTGACTAAATGATCACACGTATTGTATGGAAGGACTTGGTCACCCTGGATGTCAACTATAAATTTTCCATAGCTTGTTGATTGTATTGGTTTACAAGTTGATAGTTTGGATGATACAATGGAAAACATGGGAATATATGGCTTGTTGTCACTAATGAAGGCTTATGGGTAAGTGATTTGTATGTAAATATGCTATGAGGTATTTTTGAATGTATGTTTTCATTTATGAGCTATTTGTTTAAATATGCATTTCATTGTTTAGACAAAAAATTAAGGCTTTGGAAATGTTGTTGCTTCCTATGGAAAAATATGGAACAAAATCTCTTGATTCCATGGGGAATGATACACCTTTAGGTACGATGTCAAATAGACTAAAAATAATATTTGAGTACTTAAAGAAGATGTTTTCTCAATTGACAGACCCTCCTATTGATCCAATTTGTAAAGAAATTGTCACCTTAATGGAATGCATGATTGGTCCAGAAGGGGATCTTACAAAAACTAGTGAGAAGCAGTTCCATAGAATTTCTCTTAAAGCTCCTCTTCTTTCCATTGAGGAAACATAAAAAAAATTAATCACTGAGGTTGGTATAGCAAAGTGCTTGGTATCACATTTCCAAAAGAATGTGGCTCTACAGAATTGGAAGAGACCTTCAATAGGATATGCTTGGAGAATTGTCTTGTAATTTTTGAAGGTTACAAATTACTAGTACTATTAGAAAGAGGTGGGTAATATAAATGCCTTTACTTCCCTAACTTGTCTATTATGGTTATTCTAATAGCCAAAGCAGACTTTGATCATTGTTAATTCAAGGAGTCTATAGAGGAGAGTTGGGGTGTGAACTATCGAGCCTGAATGACTTATTCCAGATATCAAAACAAAGAAAGGATACCTTTATATATGAGGTTGTTGTTCAAATTATTGAAATATACAATGAACAAGTTTGGGATACTGATTCTATTTCACATTGACCCCCTAGGCACAACAGCTGCACTTAGAAGAAGTGCAGATTAAATCTCAAATGGAGGGCCTCTTTTTTGAGAATATCAGGAAGCTTTTAATGATGTTTATGAGCAAGAGGGTATTGCTGGAGAAGATTTCCCAGTTAGCTACTGATATGGGTCTCCCCATGGATTTCAGAACTAATTTATGCAACAAGTATCCTGAATTTTTTGAGGTTGTTGATACAAATTATGGGCTTGCATTGGAGTTAACTTCATGGGATCCTACTCTTGCAATCTCTTTTGCAGAAAAGGCCTTGGAAGAAGCTAATAATCTGGACAATGATCTTATACTTGACAGGCCTCAGAAGTTCAAGAAGTTAAATCTCGTTCAGTTCTAAGTGTTGTACCCACCATTAATTAAGCAAGTGGTTGTTAAGGCAAGTGATCCTATGGAAGGTAAATAGTAAAGATGGTAATTAAGTGGGACTAAAATTGTTGATTGTGCATCTAAAGTTCCTATGGAGTTTCCCATATGGAATTCCCACCAAAGGTGTGATCCTGAAACATTGGCCTGACGAAGTAGAAAAGGGTTGCTGAGTCTTACGGTGGAGAAGAGAAGACTAGTTGATACTCTGACCCATTTCAGGCATGCCTTCAAGTTTTCTAACAAGGTAAAACTCAGGAAATTTTTAGCTCTGGATTCCTCAAAAGTTATAAATTGTTAACCCACTAGTTGAGTAATAATGTAAAATTAAAGTGTTACCGAGTTCAGTAACAATGCAAACTATTGACTATTAATTATTGGACTGTCTTACTATGATTTGAGCCCTTTTGACATAGGTCCTTTTAGAATGTTGAATTCACCTCAAATAGGTCCTTGTAGAATGTTGATATGAGTCTATATGTATCCTACACATAGGTCCTTGTACAATGTTGATATGATTCTATATGTATCCTACACCTAAAATAGGCCAAAATTACAATGGCCATAAGGCTAAATTTCAAGCCTGAAACAGACCAAAATTGTGAATGCTACATTGGCCTAAATTTAGAGATTAATGTGCTTACTATAGGTCTACAGGTTAGAAAAAATATAGGTCCAAAAATTCCATCCAGGGGTCAAAAATATGTCTCGTTTATTTTCTCTCCTACGCTATTCTTTAGCTTCTCTTCACCAAGATAATATGATATTAATTGATGATTATTCAATTTGAACATTGGTTCTTATATATTTTTTTTCCACAATGGAGGTAAATTATTATTGGAGAGGCATGTCATGCCTACAAATGTAAGCTAGTAGTCTTTCATGTTTGATCTTAAAAAAATAATTTTTATTCAATGAAAAGGAATTAGGATGTGTATGAGAACTCATTTAAAATATTATAAATTCTTCTCCAAGCTGGTGTCAAACCCATGAAGCAAGTAAACCAAAAATTCTTTTTATTATTATTGACTTCATCTTTACATAAGTACATAATTACATAGTCATTATAATGAAGACCTACCTAGTTACATAGTTAGATCTAATTTGTTATACCTTCAAACTAGTTCTTTCTTTTAGTTGGTTCTTGCACTGTTAACTTCATAGGAAAGAATTCAGATTCTTTCAAACCCAATGTAAGCAGCTATTCCAAGATCCTCAAATGTACTATTTCACTGTGTATACATATTACTCTTTTGACCTTATTTTGTGCTTCGATTGTAAGTACTTCACTGTAAATGTCTATGACTTCTATTGACCATTTCTATGAGACCCTATGTGATACCATCAAACTGAAATGGCATACTTCTCATGAAGCTGTGATGGCACCGAACCAGTGAGACCTTTCTCACTGTGGTAGCACGAAACAATGATAGATTTTTTACTGTGGTAGTTCCAAATTGTAGTGTCATACTTATCATGTGTTTGTTTATACCGAGACTGTAGTTGACCTATGATTCTAACACTGAATATCTTCACTGTAATATGGATTATATTGATATATTTTTGTCACAGTAAACCTTAACTATAAATACAACTTTATAACTCATTCTCCTCACTGCTATGGTATCAAAATAATCTTATAAGAGTAGTACTGAATTGAGGCAGAGTTAATTTCAACACTATCATGTCATTGAGATTGAGATGTTACCAAGATCCTTCTTTTCATAGTGACAGAGATTGACCTTTCTTGTGAACTTGCACCTAGCTTAATTATTAGACTGTCTTACTATGATTTGAGTAGATGGTTGTATTAAATGAAAACCAATTTTTAGGGAATATTTATAGCTCCCTTTTTGCTTCATAACAAAGATTTTAGAGCTTTGCCTTGAATTCCAGGGAAATCAAATATCAGGGGAAATTCTTCCAGAGGTAGTAGGGAATTATAAACCATTGAAGTGCTTAGAGACCTCACATAATCAAATTAAAGGATCAATATCATTCACCCTTGGGAATATAACATCATGAACGCCCTCTGCCATATGCTATGAGTGCTCTAGCATATATTCCACCATTCACATAGCTTCTAACAATTGACATGTGGGAGCTCATACATTTTCTCATTATATAAATCTCAGTGACTTTTTAGCTCTGGATTCCTCAAAAGTTATAAATTTTGAACCCACTAGTTCAGTAATAATGTAAAATTAAAGTGTTACCCAGTTTAGTAACAATGCAAACTATTGACTTTTAAATATTGACTGTTTTAGAATTTGGTAGTTACATCAATATGTTGTTAATGCTTACATTTTTTTAAGTGATAACCCTTGAAGAATGGCGGACGAAAATTCTTGAAGAAGCTAAGAAACATGAAGCAATGAAAGCCAGTGTGAATTCCTCCACAGAATCCAAAGATACTAGTATGAATTTTTTCTATTCAGCTTATGTGTGACTTCAACTAATGGCTTGTCCATTAGTTGTGATGGCATAGTATTTTTTTGTGACATCAGGTTCTTTTCCTCCCTTCTCCTTTTGGTCCATAGCTCCCAAATTTGGGCATGTGTTTATACATTATGTATTGGGGTTCCCATGAACAGATATGGTGGCAAAAGTATTGGAGACTCACTAGGGCCCTGTGTTGGAGGAAGCTGGATTCTCATTGCTTCCCGAAGCTTCAAGCGAGGATAGTGGAAATATGTTGGAGGATGGAACTGAGATCAGTAACGAATATATGGGCAATATTAGTTTGGTGTTTTTGCTTTTGATTTCTTGGGATTTTGACTACTAGGTTAGCATCACCAAATTATTTTGTCCTCTTCACTGCATTATGTCTTGATAGCGTGTTTTACAAAGTATTCATACAGGAGTCTTATCTATTTTTAAGTTTATGACTTGAGGATTATGGTTTCCTGACAATTTCTCTAGGTTCCCTTTTTCAACATATTTAAGGTTATTGTTATGTTGCTAAATTTAACAATTTGATTACTTACATGTGGGAGAATGGAATTTAGCATTTTGAAGTGAAGAACTGTTAAAATTCAAAGTATTTTGTTTTGTTTTAACATCTATTTTCTTTTCCACCTTTTCCCAGGTGTGTTATTTCTTAATGAGTTATATTGTTTCTTTGTTCAATTCGTCCAAGAGCAGCAAGGGTTTGGAGAATCCTACCTTAAAATGGTGCAATTAAAGCCTGATTCATAGTTTGATATTATTTTTGCAGAAGATGGAATCATACCTGGCAGGCCACTTCCTTCTGAATGCCATGCAAAACCATATATAGACTATGATGGAGCGAAAGTTAACTGGGGTCTGATGCACCATAAAGAAAGTGCTGCAGATTTTTGTCAGGCTTGCTTAGACTAAGCAAAAGGTGAAAATAAGTGTAACAATTGGGTTTACTATCCATTTGAACCTGGTTGCTATTCTCCAGATATATATCAGCACAAGCATCAAGAATGCTAGCTAAAGCAGGTAGAATTCTCATGCTTCCTCCAAAACTCTAGCTATAAATTTTAAAATTGTATATTTATTTTTCAAATTGAAATATGTTAAAACATATTAACATGACTATTTATTCAATATCTCAATCTTGCAAATGTTTGACTGTTTAGTCAATATCTCAATCTTCTAGTTACTTCAACAATTACTAACCTTTAGCAGCTTCTGTAGAATACGTCCTTCAGTTACCTTGGAAGTTGTATCATTCAGTTCTTCCTTTAGATAGGTCTACAATCAAAAATATTCTTGTATTTGCTATCTTTCAAACGATGTCACCTTCAGACTTATACGTAAACAATCTTGTCCTTAGATCTGATTTGTTATACCTTCAAACTAGTTCTTTCTTTTAGTTGGTGCTTACACTGTCAACTTCATAGGAAAGAATTCAAATTCTTTCAAACACAATGTAAGAAGCTATTCTGAGATCCTCGAACGTACTATTTCACCATGTATACATATTAATGTTTTGACCTTATTTTTTTCTTCGATTGTAAATACTTCACTGTACATGTCTTTAACTTCTATAGACCATTTCTGTGAGACCATATGTGATACCATCAAATTGAAATGGCATACTTCTCATCAAGCTGTGATGGCACCAAACCAGTGAGACCTTTCTCACTGTGGTAGCACGAAACAGTGATAGATTTTTTACTGTGGTATTTCCAAATTTTAGTGTCATAATTATCATTTGATTGATTATACCAAGACTGTAGTTGACCTGTGATTATAACACTGAATATATTCACTATAATACGAATTATACTGATATCTTTTTGTCACACCGAGCCTTAACTGTAAATACACCTTTATAACTCATTCTCCTCACTATTTTGGTATTGAAATAATCTTATAAGAGTAGTACTGAATTGAGGTAGAGGTAATTTCAACACTGTCATGTCATTGAGATCGAGATGCTACCGACATCCTTCTTTTCATAGTGATAGAGATTGACCTTTCTTGTGAACTTGCACCTAGCTTAATTATTGGACTGTATTACTATGATTTGAGCCCTTTATTCAATATCTCAATCTTCTAGTTACTTCAACAATTACTAACCTTTATATGCTTCTGTAGAATATGTCCTTCAGTTACCTTGGAAGTTGTATCATTTAGTTCTTCCCTTAGATAAGTCTGAAATCAAAACTATTCTTGTATTTTCTATCTTTCAAACATTGTCACCTTTATCAAACAGTGAAAAATTGGAGCTGCACAGTTGGGGAATTGTTCTAGACTTAGTTTCATTTCCCTGTTTCCAAATATTTTAGATGGAGCTATCCCAATAGATATTGGAAAAGAATCCATGCTTGAAATGCTAGATGTTTAAGGAACTCCCTCACTCATGAGATTCACAAGGAGCTGGGAAATTTCCATGAGCATTATGTACTTGTGTTCACAAATCTGCTGGACTACACCCTTGGAAAAAATTATATTGATTCTGAGCCTACTAGTGGTTTATCAAACAGTGAAAAATTGGAGCTCAACTATTTTCAAGGAGATATTCCTGCTGATCTTATCACACTTCTTCGTGTTAAGATTATTTGGGCTCTATAGAAAACTCAAAATGGAACCTTCCCTGAGGGTAGGGGTGAATGTTTAATTTGTGTCAAAATATTTTGACTAGTCGAATTCTTATAGTTTTAAGTAGATGAAGGAACTTGTATTTCTAGCTTGAGAGGCAATCAACTTAGAGGGATGATTCCTGAATTTCCAGTTTCTTTTATGCTTTTATTTAATGTTAGTGGAAACAAATTATATAGCAACATTTCAACTTGCTCGAATAATAGCTTCACCAAACCACCACTGCTTTCAATAAATGAGTTTTTCGATTGTTCACAAGCTCAGGTCACCTTTGCTGCTCTTTATTCATCTCTCTTTATGTGTGGTCTTGGGGAAGCAATCCAGATACTTCCATTCTATCTAATCTCTTTATGTGTGGTCTTTGGGGAAGCAATCCAGTCACTTCCATTGCATCTAAGGGTCTAACGGTGCTTCATGATTTCAAACAGTAACAACTTCACTGGTTTGCTTTCTCCACCACTAATAGATGAAGGGATAATGAAAGAACAACCATCTTATGGATTATTATTAAATGACAACCAATTTTTAGGGAATATTTATAGCTCCCTTTTTGCTTCATAACAAAGATTTCAGAGCTTTGCCTTGAATTCCAGGGCAATCAAATATTAGGGGAAATTCCTGCAGAGGTACTAGGGAATTATAAATCGTTGAAGTGCTTAGAGACATCACACAATCAAATTAAAGGATCAATATCATTCACCCTTGGGAATATAACATCATGAACGCCCTCTACCATATGCTATGAGTGCTCTAGCATATATTCCACCATTCACATAGCTTCTAACAATTGACATGTGGGAGCTCATACATTTGCTCATTATATAAATCTCAGCGACTTTTTAGCTCTGGATTCCTCAAAAGTTAGAAATTGTTAACCCACTAGTTGAGTAAAAATGTAAAATTAAAGTGTTACCTAGTTCAGTAACAATGCAAACTATTGACTGTTTTAGAATTTAGCAGTTACATCAATATGTTGTTAATGCTTACATTTTTTTAGGTGATAGCCCTTGAAGAATGGTGGATGAAAAAGCTTGAAGAAGCTAAGAAATGTGAAGCAATGAAAGCCAGTGTGAATTCCTCCACAGAAGCCAAAGATACTGGTATGCATCTTTTCTATTCAGTTTATGTGTGACTTCAACTGATGGCTTGTCTGTTAGTTGTGATGGCATAGTATTTTTTTGTGACATCAGGTTCTTTTCCTCCGTACTCCTTTTGGTCCACAGCTCCCAAATTTGGGCGTGTGTTTATACATCATGTATTGGGGTTCCCATGAATAGAGATGGTGGCAAAAGTATTGGAGACTCACTAGGGCCCTGTGTTGGAGGAAGTTGGATTCTCATTACCTCCTGAAGCTTCAAGTGAGGATAGTGAAAAGATGCTGGAGGATGGAACTGAGATCAGTAATGAATATATGGGCAATCTTAGTTTGGTGTTTGTGCTTTTTATTTCTTGGGATTTTGACTACTAGGTTAGCATCACCAAATTATTTTGTCCTCTTTACTACATTATGTCTTGAGAGCATGTTTTACAAAGTATTCATATAGCAGTCTTATCTATTTTTAAGTTTATGACTTGAGGATTATGGTTTCCTGACAATTTCTCTAGGTTCCTTTTTTCAACATATTTAAGGTTATTGTTATGTTGCTAAATTTAACAATTTCATTACTTACATGCGGGAGAATGGAATTTAGCATTTTGCAGTGAAGAGATGTTAAAATTCAAAGTATTTTGATTTAGCATCTATTTTCTTTTCCACCTTTTCCCAGGTGTGTTATTTTTGAATGAGTTATATTGTTTCTTTGTTCAATTTGTCCAAGGGCAGCAAGGGTTTGGAGAATCCTAGCTTAAAATGGTGCAATTAAATCCGAATGCATAGTTTGATATTATTTCTACAGAATATGGAATCATATCTGGCAGGTCACTTACTTCTAAATTCCACGCCACATATAGACTATGATGGAGTGACAGTTAAATGGGGTCTGATGCATCATAAAGAAAGTGTTGCAGATTGTTTTCAGGCTTGCTTAGACCAATCAAAAGGTTAAAAGAAGTGTAAAAATTGGGTTTATTGTCCATTTGAACTTGGTTGCTATTCTCTAGATATATATCAACACAAGCATCAAGAATGCTGGCTAAAGTAGGTAGAATTCTCATGCTTCCTCCAAAACTCTAGCTATAAATTTTAAAATTGCAATATGTTAAAACATATTAACATGACTGTTTATTTTGTTTAAAATTATGAAAATTCACAACATATATATGTAAAGGGAGAAAAACAGGAAAGGAAAAAGAAGAACCTATTTTTTCATTTAAAACAAAAATCCAATACATATTCATATTCAGATTAGGTCCAAACAGAAAAAGTCAAAACATCTAGCCCCATTGGAAAATTTTCCACATAAAAAGACACCAAATACTGCCTAAAACATGGATGCTGAGTGAGCTATTATCAAATGGCTATCATATAAACCACAAAATTGAAATTTTTTGTTTGTTCTTATTCAAGTTCGAGTTTATTTCAAGACTGCTACAGTCTATGGTCATGTGCGATTATGAATTATATGTTGAGAATTTAAGGGCTATAGATTAATACAAATTATCTTCTTGATAACCACTTGTGAGCTTGCTGAGTTAATCCTTCATCAAGTCAATTATCAAAGTGCTTATACAAATGTAGATACAAAATTGATCTTTCTTGTAAATGAGTATTTTGCAATATAGTTAGTAAGGTAAATCTTTGATTTACCTTCCTTACTTGAGGTTTTTGACTTTTACAATTCTTTCTTCAGAGATAACTTAATCATATCCTTTAGTCAATATCTCAAACTTTCAGTTACTTCAGCAATTACTAACCTTTAGCTTCTTTTATAGAATATGTCCTTTAGTTACCTTGGAAGTTGTATCATTTAGTTCTTCCTTTAGATAGGTCTGCAATCAAAACTGTTCTTGTATTTACTATCTTTCAAACACTGTCACCTTCAAACTTATATGTAGACAATCTTGTCCTTAGATCTGATTTGTTATACCTTCAAACTAGTTCTTTCTTTTAGTTGGTTCTTGCACTTTCAACTTCATAGGAAAGAATTCAGATTCTTTCAAACTCAATCTAAGTAGCTATTCCGAGATCCTCGAATGTACTATTTCACTGTGTATACATATTACTATTTTGACCTTATTTTGTTCTTCTATTGTAAATACTTCACTGTACATGTCTCTGACTTCTGTTCACCATTTCTGTGAGACCCTATGTCATGATACCATCAAACTAAAATGGCATACTTCTCATCAAGCTATGATGGCACCGAACCAGTGAGACCTTTCTCACTGTGGTAGAACAAAACAGTGATAGATTTTTTACTGTGGTAGTTCCAAATTGTAGTGTCATAATTATCATGTGATTGATTATACCGAGACTGTAGTTTACCTATGATTATAACACTGAATATCTTCACTGTAATACGGATTATACTGATATCTTTTTGTCACACTGAGCCATTACTGTAAATACACCTTTATAACTCATTCTCCTCACTATTGTGGTATCGAAATAATCTTATAAGAGTAGTAATGAATTGAGGCAGAGGTAATTTCAACACTGTGATGTCATTGAGATTGACCTTTCTTGTGAACTTGCACCTAGTTTAATTATTGGAATGTCTTACTATGATTTGAGCCCTTTTGAAATAGGTCCTTTTAGAATGTTTTGATTCCTTTCAAATTGCCTTTGATCATAACCATAGCTCTGATACCATGTTGAGAATTTAAGGGCTATAGATTAATACAAATTCTCTTCTTGATAACTACTTGTGAGCTTGCTGAGTTAATCCTTAATCAAGTCAATTATCAAAGTGCTTATACAATTGTAGAGAAAAAATTGATCTTTCTTGTAACTAAGTATTTTGCAATAAGTTAGGAAGGTAAATCTCTGATTTACCTTTCTTACTTGAGGTTTCTGACTTTTTCAATTCTTTCCTCAGAGATAACTTAATCATATCCTTTAGTCAATATCTCAATCTTCCAGTTACTTCAGCAATTACTAACCTTTAGTTGCTTCTGTAGAATACGTCCTTCAATTTTCTTGGAAGGTGTATCATTCAGTTCTTCCTTTATATAAGTATGCAATCAAAATTGTTCTTGTATTTGCTATATTTCAAACGTTGTCACCTTCATACTTATACGTAGACAATCTTGTCCTTAGATCTGATTTGTTATACCTTCAAACTAATATGTAATTCATGTTCCTTCTTCCACCTTTTGTTAACTTCAAACTTGACTGTAATTGTTACTTAAATATTCGCAATACCTCAGAGACAGATCTGCAAATCTGTTCTTTCTTTTAATGTGTTCTACCCCAGACGTTAACTTAATCTTTGCTCCCTTCTTTACGTTGTATTGCCTCAGTAGAATCCACGAAAATTTCTTCTTTTGCACATTTTATAACCTCAGTATCATCCGCAGATATGTTCTCTTAACGCAACATATGTAGGGTATATATAGTAGTTCTAGCCAGGTAATTAAGTTGACCTTATAGCCATTAAGTAGGCTGACTTTAACATTTGTTTGTAGGCCGACTTCATAGGCATATCTTCAACGTTTGTAAGCCATTCTTCTGCAACGTCCTGGAGGGTATTCTTCATGCCTTTTACATGACTCTTAATTACACTTATGTACCTAATAGACATCAAGAAGAAGTCTATAGACCTATACTAAGAATCTTGCTCATGAAACCCATGAAGCAAGTAAACCAAAAATTCATTTTATTATTATTGACTTCATCTTTACATAAGTACATAATTACATAGTCATTATAAGGAATACCTACCTAGTTACACTCTTCAACATTATAACTATATATAATTTTGATGTTTCTAGGTTAGAGATTGTACGATTTTCATTGGAGGATGCTACTATTGATGCGCACAAGGCTCTTGAGTTACTTGGTAGGATTCTCACAAAATTGGTTGTTGAATGGATATTATTTATTCAAGATATAACAAGGGAAATCAAGTATGGAGGTACATAGCCAGGAAGCTTATTAGAAACGAGGGGATTTTGAGGTATTTCTCAAGAAGAAAATTTCAAGGTAGTCTGCTCACAATTTTAATGCCTGATAAATTTTGTGGTTTATTTGTGATCTCTCATGTTGACTAGTGAATGGTTGGTTAGTTTTTAGCTCGTTCTCACATTTTTTGGTTCCTGAAGCTCGAGCACTTTATAAAAAAAATAGGCAAAGTCAAACAACACAAATGGTCCACTAGCTCTCTTTTCATTTTCTAATATTATAATGAAGTTTTATTAGAGGCACTGTTTGCTTGTTTATTTTGGTTAGAAAAGGGTTTGCTCTTGGTTTGATGTGATTTTCAATTTATCGTATGTAGCATGTTGAGAAATGGGAAAGAATAAAGTGACATTTATTTTGCAGAAATTGATGTTGAAGGAAAATTTCTTTGACATTGTTGATGTTAAGGTGTATGTTGTATAAACTATTTATAGTCTAATTTATGGTATATTCTAGTGTTCATTGTCTTTCATTTCTTACAGTGCATTGTATCTTCTTTTGTTTTCAGAAAATGAAATTAGTATTGATGGTAAGAAGCATGAATTGAAAAAAGAGAAGAGCAATAACATTGGAGCGACAAATGCAAAAAGAGAGAGGAGAACTGGTCTGGTGATACCCTTAGAACCAATATCTCGCATAAGACACACATATAAAGACTGATGATAAAGTCTTCAGAGTTGGTGAATTCACCTGTAATGCCTTGACAACACAATGATAATGTTTTGAAGTGATGAAACATCATTTCATGTGTAAATGGTAGTCCAACTAATATAAAGTTGGAAACTCATATTGTAATATTTTAACATTACATATAATATAATTTACGTGGTTGAAATTATTTATAGTTGCACTTGATGTTGTTTAGTATTGTAATTAAAATATGTGACTTTGTGTTTTCATATTAGATGAACATGCACATTGTATGACATTTTTTAAATCATACAAATTAATTTATGTTGATTAATAATGAACACAAATAAAATGAATATGTGACTAAATTAGTCATTTATAATGATTATTAATGAAATAAATATAAAATACTAAATTAGTCATTTATATAATGAATAAATGGCTACTGCAAATGATAAATTTGTGACTACAAATGATGACTAAATTTTGCATATATACAACTATTAGTAGCTAATTTACAGTATCTTATAACACGACTAAAATTTAGTCACATTTCTTCGGTCATTAATTGGTTTCAAACAATGACTAAAAATTGCATATATATGACTATTAGTAGCTAATTTACAATATATTATAACACAACCAACATGTTGGTCATAATTCTTTGGTCATTAATTGGTTTTCTCGGGTGATCATATAGTAATATATTTTGTTGTATATTTGGTCATTAATTGTGACATTTAATGACCAAATCAAAGACCAAATCAATGACTAAATGAATGACCAAATCAGTGATCAAATGAATGACTAAATCAGTGAAAAAATGAAAGACCAAATGAACGACTAAATTAGTGACCAAATCAGTGACTAAATCAATGACCAAATCAATGACCAAATATACAACTAGATAACAAAATTGAGATAACCAATTAATGACTAACCTAAAAATGACCAAAAGTTGGTCTCGTTATAAGATACTGTAAATTAGCTACTATTGGTCACCGACCGAAAAATAGTCGTTTATATGCAAATTTTAGTCATTTTTTTAGTAACAAATTAGCCATTTTGTACTAGTGTCTAGAGCAGGCTTCTTCTGATAAATATCTGGTTATTGACTTTCATCATCAGCTTAACTGGAATTATAGCATCGAGAAAAGAATTAGTGGAGGTTGGAAATCTTATAATGAGCTCGAAAATAATTGTAATTAAGTTGATCTTTACAATTGGAGTAAAAAATGTTCCTCTTTTAGACTCTCTTCACCCCTGTTTATACAGATGTGAAGTTTGGGGTTGCAGTATATCTAGAGAGTCGTGGAGAAATATTGAGATGATTCAAAAGCAATTCATAATGTATAACCTCAAGATTAAGGGAAATACTCCCTATCCTATCCTTTTGATCGAAGTTGGCTTGCGCCCCATTGAAAGTACGACTATGTATAGATACATGATGTATAAGAAGAAGCTTTTCAACATGGAATCCAAGAGGCTCCCAAAAATTGTTTCTAAATTTAGTCCAAACCCCCACCTACGCCTCAAGCGCGGGTGGCATAAGGATGCCCAGTCTTGGCTCAACGTCTGGGGGATTGAGGATATCATCATGGGAAACAAGGATAGTATCAAAGATACTATTACCTCGAATTTTAAGGACAAGATGTGGGACAATAAGGAGAGGGATGGTAAAAGGAAGCTAAGATACTATAAGGAGGTGATCAACCCCATCCTTGATAACCAAAATTAGCTCTCTGTGTTGACCAACACTAAGAAGAAAATTGACATCGCTAGCATAAGAACTAATTCTCATGAGCTTCGAAGTGAGACTGGGTGGTGGTCTAATCCGAAGACTCCTTGGGACGATAGAATCTATCAGATTTGTGATATTAAGAAGCTGGAAGATGAAAAGCATTTCCCTCATCGTTAGCGGTGTTCATATGCCACGTGGAAAACATCTTAATTCAAACATGGCCTTTGTTATTAACAAAGCTCACACCTTACGACAAAAACTTAGGGAATTAAGACGTTGATTTATTCATCGTCCATTTTTCTATGCCACCTTAAAAACATCTTTATTCAAACAATGCCAGGTTTAAATTAAAATTAGGTATATTAGCAACCACATTAATAAATTTGGTTGATATACATTGTAGGTGTAAATTTAATATATACTGCCACAACCTCATCAGTAAATGCAGTGAAAAACGACATAGATGTTAATGGTATAGAAGTAATGTCAACCTTTTCTTAAAGGATTTAGAAAAGGATTTATGGTTCCTCACTTATAATAACAACATTGATCAAATCTACTACCATTTTACTAATACCCATTCCACTACCATTAGCAAGTTCTATAATAAGGCTTCATATAAGCAGAAGAATAGAACGTTCAATCCTTGGTATGAAAAAGACTGTAAAATTGTTAGGAAAGTGATAAAAAACACCACTAATGAAATCATTAAGCTCCATAATATAATTATATACAAAGCTCTCATCAAGAGGAAGAAGAGGTCATATATTAATAAAAGACAGGAGCATCTTTTCTACCTTTCAAAAGTTGTGCCCATAAAGTTTTGGCAGAAAGTGATTGTTCGTAAAAATAAATATATTCAATCTACCCCTTAGAAAATTGGGATAACTATCTTAAGAATTTTTATGACTCTCTGGACACCGTTTGCACCATCTTCATCTTAAACACTCCTATTAAGGAAGATATAGTTTCTCTTGAAGATGTGAGCTTGGGATTAATAATAAAGATATTGAAGGATACCAAGCTGAGATATTCAAAATGGGAAGATCTATCCTCATTCATCATCTCAAGAAGATTCTCAATTTGGCTGTAAAGCATGGCTTCCCTAAGCTTTGGACGCAAAGCCTATCGTGCCTATATTTACAAATGAAGACAAAAGTGTTCCCTCTAACTACAAGACCATTATGATTAGCCACATATTAGCCAAGCTTTATGGATTTATTTTAGAAAAGAAGCTTAGCCTTTGGCTTTAGAACCAGGGTAAAAGGGTGAAAGGGAAATCTGGTTATAAGATACATCATTCAGCTATCGACCTCCTTATCACTCTCAAGATCATTGCAGAGGAATTTCGTAATAGTAAAATCGATCTCTTCTGTTGTTTTGTGGACTTTAGAAAAGATTTTGACATTGTCCCTCAAGATAAGCTTGCAGAGAGACTTGAAGAGATCATGGTTCCTCCTTAACTGAGGATTGTTGTGGTCTGCCTCTATGAGACTGTTATTTCTAAGCTTAAGACCAATGAAGGGTGGTCTAAAGATATTAAATGAAATATCAAGGTTAAGAAAGGATGTCCCCTATCCCCTACCCTTTTTGGTATTTACATCAATAAGCTAGAGGAGTGTCTAGAAACTGCGGGTTGCAAGGGTGCCGAGCACGCTGGTATAATCATTACT
The DNA here is from genome assembly GCA_034641835.2 of Pinus albicaulis. Classification (NCBI taxonomy): domain Eukaryota; kingdom Viridiplantae; phylum Streptophyta; class Pinopsida; order Pinales; family Pinaceae; genus Pinus; species Pinus albicaulis. The sequence continues at coordinate 290,708,266 of CM076573.1, forward strand.
CTTCTCCTTTATGTTGGTGATATATTTCTTCTTGCAAAAATCCATGATGACATATACAAGTAGCTTAAGATCCTTCATGTCTACTACTCCAAGATGGGTATGACAGTTAATACCGACAAGACTAAAGTCATGACAATTAAATCCAAAAATATCACCCATGGTAGTTTCATCTATGATAACCATTTTCTAGAGCGGGTTTCTTCTTATAAATATTTGGATATTGACTTTCCTCATCAGCTGAATTGGAATAATAGCATCAAGAAAAGAATCAGTGGAGGTTGGAAAGCTTATAATGAGCTCGAAAAAATTTGTAATTCAGTTGATCTTTACATTTGGAGTAAAAATAGGTTCCTCTTTAAGTCTCTTATCACCCCTATTGTTTTATACGTATGTGAAGTTTTGGGTTGCAATATATCTAGAGAGTTTTGGAGAAATATTGAGTGATTAAAAATCAATTCATAACGTATAACCTAAATATCAAGGGAAATAATTCCTATCCTATCCTTTTGATCGAAGTTGGCTTGTCCCCCATTGAAATTATGAGTATGTATAGATATCATATGTATAAAAAGAATCTTTACAACATGGAATCCAAGAGGCTCCCAAAACTTTCTTCTAACTTTAGTTCAAACCCCCACCTATACCTCAAGCACGGGAAGCATAAGGATTCCTAGTCTTGGCTCAACCTCTGGGGGATTAAGGAGGATAACATCATGGGAAACAAGGATAGTATCAAAGATACTATTACCTCAAATTTGAAGGACAAGATGTGGGATGATAAGGAGATGGAGGGTAAAAGGAAGCTAAGACACTATAAGGAGGTGATCAACCTCACCCTTGATAACCAAAATTATCTCTCTGTGTTGACCAACACTAAGAATAAGATGAACATCACTAGGATAAGAACTAATTCTCATGAGCTTCGAAGTGATATTGGCCGGTGGTCTACTCCTAAGACTCCTTGGGACTATAGAATCTATTATATTTGTGATACTAAGAAGGTGGAAGATGAAAATCACTTCTTTTTAGACTACATGGCTCTTGCCCACATCCGCTCTGAATTCCATATCATTAGCCACACCTCCAATTTTCTTGACTTATTAAGCCAACCCAACTATAGAAATATTGGAGTGCTTCTTTCCCTTCTAATTGATCATATAAACAAGATTTTGAAGAATAACAATTAGATTTTTTTTTATTTTTTTTAAATTCGATAGACCACATTGGTCGTAGTGGATGTTAATCATCATCATCATCGTCATCGTCAATATTAATGAAAATATTAATATACATATTGATAAATATATACTAATAAAAATAATAATAATATTACAAAAATAAATGTTATAAAAAATATTAATATTAAAATCAATATTAAATTATAATAAATTATTTATATGTATTATATAAACTTATATTAATTGATGTTCATTAATTTATATTCAATAATTATATTAATTATATAAATATAAACTAAGATATATTAATATAATAAACATTTTTTATTAATTAAGATCAAATGGATTAATAAACCTAGGGCCCATTTATATTATAAATCCAATGAGTTATAAAACCAAGGCATTTATATTAAACCAGAGGGTTAATATTATAAATCTTATGAATAATACTATACACTAGGAATATGAACCCTTAGATTAATAAACCTGAGGTATTGATATTATAAACCTAAGGCACTAATAAACCCAAGAGATTAATACTAAAAACCTAAGGGAATAATATTAAGCCCAAGAGATTAATATTGTAAACCCAAGGTATATAAACCCTACAATAAATATTGTAATCCATAAAAAACAAGGTCGGCCATGGTTTACCATGGTTGATTTTCATAATGAGATAATCTTTGTCACAAAGTGACACTAGACCATGGTTGACCATGATTATTTTTCATATTAAGAGAATATTTGTCACAATGAGATGTTGGAACATGGTTGACAATGGTTGATTTTCATAATTGAAACAATTTTTGTCACAATGTGATGTTGGACCATGGTTAACAATGGCTAACCATGAATGACCATGTTTGTCACAACGTGACCATGGTTGACGATAGTTGATTTTCATATTGAGACAATCTATGTCACAATGCGATTTTGGACCATGGTTGACCACGGTTTTCCATGGTTGATTTTTATATTAAGACAATATTTGTCTCAAATTAAAGGGATTAATATTATAAGCCCTAAGATTAATAATATATACCCTATGAATAATATTATACCTTAGGAATATGAACTCTGAGATTAATAAACCCAATGGATTGATATTATAAACCCAAAGGAATAAGAACCCCATCTTTCTATCCCACGTGAAAAACATCTTTATTCAAACGTGACCTTAGTTGTTAACAAAAACTCGAGGAGATGAGTTGTACGCCAAATTTATTCGTCAGCTTTGTTTTAGATGCCACATGTAAAACATAGTGAAAGTCGCACATAATAGGACACCACGTTTTCTTCTGTAACCATGTGGCCAAGTCTATTCATGAGATAGGGAGAGAAGCGAAATTGGAGGGCCAAAACAATTTGAGGGAGACTTAAAATTTGATAAGAACAAAATCAAAGTTTACGCAAGTTGTGTTTACAGTTTCCATCTTTCTAGATATTTTACTTTAAAAAGAATTGCGTAGCATCATAAACTAATGTTTTAGTGTAGTTTCACATAAATTACAAGTGTTGCTATTTAGATGTATTTTTTAATATTTTCAAATAAAATAAATAGAATGATTAGAATGAGGCGATATAGTTTCATTAATTAGTTTTAGATCTACCTTAATTTTGGATTTATGAAGTGTCCATAGATCAAATATTTCAAGGCATAAATATTTTCTTTAGTTTTACATTAAAAAGAGATTTACACATTGAAATATTTTATTCCCCTCAACACTTAATAGATCTAGAATTAAGGTGAATCTAGGCTGATTCTATATATATATATAGATAGATATAGATATATCACTAAAACCATTTTACTTTAGTGATTATAATATTTATATTCTAATGTATTTTAATATATTATATTAATAAATTAATTCTATTTTCACAATATTAATAAATACAATTTTAAATTGTATTACAATTTACAAAATTAATATATTTTATTTCTCAATGAATTATAATATAGAAATTATTAATTTAATTTGTGCCAATAGTTATATAAACATATTTAATGAAAATTCATTGGAATTCTATACCTTTAAATAGGTCACCTTAGAGAAGAATATCATGGGTAAAATCATATGTTGTCAAAACTCGAAGTCCCAAAAATTTCTCATAAAAAATTGGATTGAGGTGTTGATTACATCATTGGAAATATATTGCCAGGCTCTACGACTTGATCTTAGTTTCATAAAATTTTGAATACTTTTATTTTTCAGGTTTCCTGGAGCCACCTAGATCACACATCCCCTAGGAAACCCAAGCTATTATAGGACTCCAAAGAAATACCATCTCAACCCACTGCCTCTATGGAACCTAAGTTGTTCCAAGGCTCCATAGATTCTATCCCAACCCACAACCACTAGGGAATCTGAGAAAAAATAAAAAATCCAGATAGAGAACCCACTACATCATTGTTATCCAGGAAATGGAGAGGAAAGGTTGAAACCACTATCAGTCCAGGAAAATATCAATGTCATTGATAACAAATAACAAAGGAACCACATGCAACTACCATGCATCCAAATCTCGAAAGGGAAACCAGACATGCAACCTGTTACCTGTAATGTAATCCTATTATAGCTATTGATCTAACTTTCTCTTTTCGCCCCCTTGGTTTCATTTGGTTTCCCTTTCTTTCCCATTCTTACTTGCTTGCTCTCTCCTCTTATATTTCTTTCACACTCTCTCAACATAGTTACCGATGAAATAGGTAACTAAATTGGTACTTTCTTTTTCGAGGTAACAAAAAAAACACCCGATTTTGAAAAGTGGTGATGCAGAATCACCTTTTTTTTTTTCGGAGCATATTTTTGACACTTCAATTTTTTTTTATTTATGAAGTATGAACATTTGTCTTAAAATGATAGTGATTTCCATGCTAATTTTGAAAAGTGTTGATGCAACATTAAAAATTAATTTTTAGAGTGGTGATTTTCACGTTGGTAATATAACATAAAAATAAAATTAAAAAACATGACAAAAAAAATTCAAATATATAAAAAATATATTTAAATAATAAAAAAAACCAATAAAAATGTAAAAATAAAAAGAAAACTAACTTCTTAAAAAAAAGAAAAGAAATTTCAAAAAAACACATAATTTAAAGAAAAAAAAAATTGAACTAAGAAAAAAATTGAACAAAAAATTAAAAGAACATCAAAAACATTTTTTTTATAGTTATTAAAAAAAACCACATAATTAAAGAAAAAATGATTTTAAAAAATTAAAATAGAATATTTAAAATAATCAAAATTAAGAAATTAAAACTAAAATAAAAAATAAAAAATAATTAAAATAAAAAATTAAAATTAAAATTAAAAAAAAAAATTAAAACAAAATTAAAATGAAATTTTTAAAATAAAAAAATTAAGATTGAAAAACAAAAACGAAAAATGAAAAAAACATTATAAAAAAAATTCTAATTGTTTTTTTTTAACACTAAACCATTTTTAAAAATTTTAAAATTAAGATCTATATATATATATATATATATATATATATATATATATATATATATATATATATATATATATATATATATATATAAAGAAAAGTAAAAAAATAAAAATAAAAAAATTATAAATTATAAAAAATAAATAATCTAAAATTATTAATTTAAAAAAGTAAAAATATAAAAAATAAAATTAATTTTTTTTTATTAAATTTAAAAAAAAATAAAAATAAAAATAAATTAAGAAAAACAAATATTAAATTTAATAAATAAAAAACCAAAAATTAAAAAAATTAAAATTAATAAAAAAATCAATCAATAAATTAAAAAAACGAAAAATTAAAAAATTAAAAATGAAAATGAAATATTAAATTTTTTTTTTATTAAATTTAATAAATTAAAAAAAAACAACAACAATTAAAAAAATTAATTTTATTTTAAAAAAAGTGAATTTGGCCTCCGCCTAGGTGGCGACAAGGCCAGCCGCTGGGCGGGCGTGGGGCGAAACGCTGCACGAATCGACCTCTTGCGCAGGTGGCGATGGAGGTGAGCCGCTGGGCAAGTGGGGGGTTGCGTGCAGCCTCCCCGCCCAACCAACGGTCGGCCTCCGTCGGCACCTGGGCCTGAGAACGATTCCGAAAATCGACCTCTCGCCCAGGTGGCTGCAGAGGCCGGCCGCTGGGCAGACGAGGCGGCTAGGCAGAGGCCAAATTCAATGTTTTTTTTTTTTAAATTAATTTAAAATTTTGTACTCTTTTCATTTTTTTTTAAATTCATTTAATCTTTTAATAGTTTTTTAATAGTTTTTAATTATTTTTTTAATTTATTGAAATTTCATATATATATATATTTCCGTTTAATTTTGTTTTCTTCGTTTAAATGTATTTTTTTTAATTAAAAAAAAAATTAATATTTTAAATTTTAAAAATTTTATTAAATTCATTTTTTATATTTCAAAATGAAATATTTCCTTTTTTTTTAAATTAATTTGTGTTTTTTTTTTCTTTTTAATTTAGGAGAGCTAAATGTTCTTTTTGAGCTAAGAGCGACCGCTATAAGGTTATATGAGAATGTAATTGTCAAGTTAAAGAGCAATGAGGGGTGGTCGAAAGATATTAAGTGTAATATCGGAGTTAAACAAGGTTGCCCCCTCTCCCCTACCCTATTTGGCATTTACATCGACAAGCTAGAAGGTTTTTTAGAGGAAGCAGGATGTGCTAGCACGATCTTAGTTGGGATAGTCATCATCCTTCTTCTCTATGCTGACGATATTGTTCTTCTCGCAAGGTGCCCGTCTAATCTTGATAAGAAACTTAGACTTCTCAAGGATTTCTGCTCTACCATGGGTATGTCTGTTAACACTGACAAAACAAAAATTATGATTATCAAATCCAAGAAGGACACTTACACTAATTTTATGTGAGTTGAAATTAACTGAGAATAAAGGAAGGCAGATCCGAATAAAGGTGAGCTCTACTGACCATAAGTATGACATACTTAGTAAAACCTCAAGTCTAAAAGGAACGAGAATATTTATAAACGAAGATCTCATTCCAGAAGATCAAGCAGAATTAAGAAAGGAGGTTCAAAAGGTAAAATAATCTAGGAAGGAAGGAAAATGGGCAATAATCAGAAATATAAAAGTCGTTATTCAAGATAGAAACCAAAAAGATAGTAATAAATAGAAATTCAACATGCTCTGAATTCTTTCTTGGAACTATCGGGGCTTTCCATGGAACAAAGGCCCCAAGCTAAGTTGGATCTTAAATGATGTTGATATTATATTGCTTGTTGAAACATGGGAGCACGAAGAATCTAAGGTCCCTAACATAGATGGCTTTGCACTATGGTCTACCTGGAACAAGCGATCCTCCAGTAGAGGCATTGGGGACATAGCTTGCTACATTAAGAAGAACATCCCCCCCCATGCTAGGATTTATAAAAACGATCCTTACAACCAATATAGTTGGATTGAGATTACTAACATTAATGATAAAAAATACCTACATAGAAATTTTTTATTTCCCCCCCATTAATTCTAACTTCTATAAGAAAAAGAATCTAGATAAAAATAGTCCTTACAATGGTTTAGAGAATGATATTTCTAGCCTAAGGAATGAAGGTACTATCCTTTTAACGGGTGAATTTAATGCTCGAACGTCAAGCAACCAAGCTATTCTTCTAAGAAATCATTTCAGCCCCAATCCTCTTTGCTTATACGAAGACCTTACTCTTGTTAGCCGGTACAAAAGGAGCTCTGAAGACCTTGGGGATAATTTGTTTGGGTCGGAGCTAGTCAAGCTCTGTAGTGCTCAAGATCTCATAATTTTCAATGGTCTAAAGAAGTGGCCCAATTCTAGCAAGATGACCCGCATCCATGGCCTTGGCAGGAACGTGGTAGACTATGTTATTTCCGATCTCCCTTTATACAACAAAATAATAATTTTGACATCTTCGACGACCACGAGCCTGACTCTGATCATAGGCCTTTACTCATAACTCTCAATTTTTTCATGCATAAAGATCCCATAGAAGATAATCCTTAAAGTGAAAATAACTTAATCTTTGATAGAAATAAAAACGATCTCTTTCTAAATGAATTAAAAACTAATTTTCTTCCTTTATCTAGTATAGACAACATAGATGACCTCTATCATAATTTTACTACAACCCTCTCATATTCTACTAACAAGTTCTCAATTGAAGTCTTAAGTAATAAAATAAATAGCAAAACCAACCCATGGTATGACAAAGATTGTAAAAGCGCGAGGAGAGAAATTAAGGAAGCTGTTGATGAATCTCTCAAAATTAACAAGATAAAAATCTACAAAGCCCTAACTAAAAGGTAAAAAAGTCAATATATTCATAAAATACAAAAAAATCTCTTTCACCTCTCTAAGGTGGCTCCTAAGAAATTTTGGAGGCAGATTCTAACTAGGAAAACTAAAGATAATAATAAAATTGCTTTACACAATTGGATTCCTATCTTAAAAAGCTTTATGAATCTCCAAATGCCAGGGATTTTGAAACCCTGCTCACAATGAAGGAAGTTTTCTCATTAGAAGACATTAATTTTTGGGTTAAATGCCTGGCAAATGGGAAAGCTAAAGACATTGAAGGTTACCAGGCAAAAATCTTAAAAATTGGAGGTCCTCTCCTCATCCCCCACATCCACAAGATTTTCAACCAAGCGGTCAAGCAAGGGTTCCATAAACCTTGGACTCAGAGCCTCATTATCCCTATTTTTAAAAGTGGGGATACAAATAACCCCTCTAATTATCGAACAATTATGATCACCCCTCTCTTAGCCAAGTTATATGGTATTATTTTGGAAAAAAAATTGAGCATTTGGCTTCAAAGTGAAGGTAAGTGGGCTAAAGGCCAAGCGGGTTTTAGAAGGCAGCACTCAAGAACAGACCACCTTGTTACGCTTAGGATCATTGTCGAAGAATGCTACAATGATAAATCCAATCTCTTTTGTTGCTTTGTGGACTTTAGAAAGGCTTTCGATACGGTTCCTAGAAATAACCTATGGAATAGATTAGAAGAGCTAAATGTTCCTTTCAAGCTAAAAGCGGTCACTATAAGGTTATACGAGAATGTAATTGCCAAGTTAAAGAGCAATGAGGGGTGGTCAAAAGATATTAAGTGTAATATCGGAGTTAAACAAGGTTGACCCCTCTCCCCTACCCTATTTGGCATTTACATCAACAAGCTAGAAGGTTGTTTAGAGGAAGCAGGATGTGCTGGCATGATCTTAGCTGGGATAGTCATCATCCTTCTTCTCTACGCTGACAATATTGTTCTTCTCGCAAGGTGCCCATGTGATCTTGATAAGAAACTTAGACTTCTTAAGGATTTCTGCTCTACCATGGGTATGTCTGTTAACACTGAAAAAATAAAAGTTATGATTATCAAATCCAAGAAGGACACTTACGCTAATTTTATGTATGACAACAGTAACTTGGAGGCAGTGTCTTCTTACAAGTACCTAGGAATTTATATTCATCACAAGCTCAACTGGAACTATAGCATTCAGAAAAAGATTAATGGGGGGTGTAAAGCTTATTTTGGTCTTGAAAATAATTGTAAAACGACAAACCTCGTAATGTGGGATAGAAAGAAGTTCCTCTTTGAATCTTTAGTCACTCCTGTTATCTTATATGGATGTGAGGTTTGGGGTTGTAGCATCTCTAGAGAATCCTGGAGAAATATTGAGCATATCCAGAAGCGTTTTATAACGTATAACCTTAAAATTAAAAGCAATACACCCTATCCTATTCTCCTTATAGAAGTGGGTCTTTCCCCTATCGAGAGCCTAGCTATGACTAGGCTTCTGTTGTACAAGCACAAGCTCAATAGCATAGGAGACCATAGACTTCCTAAGATAGCTTTAAATTCTAGCCAAAACCACCTAAGGCTTAAATGAGGTTGGTATAAAGACACCAGGGCCTGGTTAAACCATTGGGATATCGACGAGAATGTTGCATTGCAAAACATCAATAACATTAAAAAAATTATTACTTCTAAGTTCAAAGAAAAAATGTGGTGTGAGAAAGATCTAGCAGCTAAAAGAAAATTAAGGTATTATAAGGAGGTCATCAACCCCACCTTAGAAGATGAAAAATATCTCTCTATTTTAACTAGCTCAAATAATAAAATTAATATAGCCAAGATTAGAATGAACTCTCATGAGCTCCATAGTGAAACAGGTCGTTGGACAGTTCCTAAAACACCATAGATGGAAAGGATCTGCCATCTCTGTGAGAATATGAACACGAGGATGAAAATCACTTCCTCTTAGAGTGCCCCGCGTACAACCACATTAGAGCTCAATTTCATAATCTTTGTTGCAATACTGACCTTCCCAGCCTTTTAAGATGTCAAAATTATAGTGAGCTCGAGAGGCTTCTCTCCAAGCTTTTTGAGCATAGGAATAAAATCTTAAATCAAATTAAATAACTTTGTTCTTTAGGTCCCATCATCATCATCATCATCATCATCATCATCATCATCATCATCATCATCATCATCATCATCATCATCATCATCATCATCATCATCATCATCATCATCATCATCATCATCAAATTATTTATTTATTTCCATTTTAAAATTTTAATTTAATTTTAAAGTGTTTTTTATTTTTATTTTTATTTTTTAATTTTTTTTTTAATTTTAAAATGTTTTTATTTATTTATTAAATTTATTATTTTTTTTAATTTTGATTTTTTATCTAAATATTTAAATTTTCTTTTTTAATTTTAAAAAATTTAATATATATTTTTTTAATTTAATATTTATATTTAAAATTTATATGTTTTTTAATAATAAAAAAATTTAATTTAATATTTTTGTTTTATTTTATTTTCCATTTTTAATTATTATTATTATGATGATTATTATTATTATTATTTTCAATACAATTTTTAAGTTTTAATTTTAATTTTTTTAATTTATTAAAAATTAATATATTTCTTTTTAATTTTATTTTTTTTTAATAAAAAACTTCTTTTTCTTTTTTAGATCTAATTTGTATATTTTTATTTTTTTTTATTTTTTCAAGTTTATTTGTTTTTTTTTTTTTATGTTTTTTTTTGTTTGTTATTTTATTTTCCAGTGTTTAGTATATTTTTAAATTTTTATTTTAAAAAAGTTTTTTTTTTTGGGATATTGTTTTTTTTTTAATTTGTAAATTAAAAAAAAAATGTCATGAATTTTGTTTTTGTTTTCAATTATTTTAAAATGTTTTTTTTTCAATTTTTTTTTTCAAATTTTTTAATATAAATTTTTATCATTCTAAAATTTTTGTTTCAATACAATCTGTTTTTCGGGTGTTTTTTTGCACAAAATAAAAAAGACGTTATTCCAACATTAACACTTTTCATTTTCAAGGTGTTTTTTCACCCAAAATATTGATGATGTTATTGCAGCATCGACACTTTTTGTTTTCAGGTTGTTTTTTGCACACAAAAATTCGACGATGTTATTCCACCATCAACACATTTTGTTTTGAGGGTGTTTTTTCAATCATTTTTCAAGAAAAAAGTTGGTTTTTAGCATAATTTAAAAAAAAAATGTTGAAATTTGACCCTAAAAAGAACGGTGTGTTATGGAAGACATACTTTTCTTTTTTGGGTTTTTTTTTCATGTTTTTTGAGTTTTTTTGGGTTAGATTTCTCGTTTTGAGGTAATAGTTCCCATTTGATTGGTAACTATGTCTCTCTTTGAAATTAATTCAACCCAATATTGAAAAAAGGATGTGAATTGTTTCTCGGATACCTTTTTATCATTGATATCTCAGTTTTGTTTCATTTTCCTTCATTTTCTCTCTAATCTTCCTTCCATGCATATTTGTGTCTCTTGACCTTAATTTTCTCCTACTTTCCTTATTTCCTTTATTAAATTTCCATTTATTGCCTCTTATCATTTTCCAATTTCCATAGCCATTAATAAACTGCAAGTGATTCCCACTAAAATGTTTTGTCGACCATTCATCTTGGAATTCATGTCCCATGACCTTGGTTTTATTTTATTTACATATAAAATCAACCAGGGGTTGTTATAATTATAAATATACTTCATTTAATATTGCATATGTGACACCCCTAGTAGCACCTATGAATTATTAATGTAATAATCATGTATAATATGTATTAGATGGTGATCCCATGACTCATTGAAGTTGGGATGCTTTTGTGTGTGTGTGCGCGCGTGCGCACACACACACACATACATATATATAAAATAGGTCCCAGTGGGACATTGTTAAGGAAGGTGTGCCTATGTGATGGGTATAAGAACCATGATTATTGGGTTGGTGAGTAGAGTATTGTTTTTGGGGTGGTACACCCATGCGTATGTGTCAATGTGTTGGGGAAGTGCTCCCAGCTGTATGTTATTTCTATGCTATGATCCTAGAAATCCTAATGTGATGAACATGGTTAATTTAAGATTATTAATAATCACATAATGGCTACAGGTAGACATCGACAAAAGAGTATGGGGGGTATGTTCATGGAAAAAAATGATTGATATCAACAATGGGGAGATCACACGGTCAAGACCCTAATTAGGCCTTTATCCTTCTGGGATGGTGATTCAAACTAGTTCTAATGGGTTCAGTTACTTTTGATCTTCATGAATTATGATATCTCTAATAACTTATTAACAAAAAGAGTGAAATAAGATATGCCATCTTGTAGTACACTTGCAAGAAATAAATCCTTATGCTAACATAAGGTCTCAACAAGCCACCAATGAGATTGCTCCTGTGTAAGGAGACTTCTAAAAGATGAAAACCAAATCTAAATATAACTCTAAATGCATGCCTACTTACTAGTGTGGGAAAAAAATATAACTAATATAACTTGGTACAATAGGATGTAGCTCATAAATACCAAGTCCAAGGATTCAACAATAATAGGGATTTAAAATGCATTGTATGATAAATATCAAGCTATTGAATTACTTATAACAACTACACTGTTGAGTGTCTCACATGCTTTCTTTAGAGATTTAAAATAGTGAATGATGAGCAATCAAAACTTAGAAATAGTTCATTGAATTTCAATAACAATTAAATCAATTTAAGATGGAAAATTTCCTAGTAAATATTAACTCATAAATTTGTTTGAATACAAGAGAAAATCAATAATAAATGGCAGATTTATAAAACTATAAGATCATATAGTTGATCTAGTAGACAAGAATTCACATATTAAAAAAAATGAAAAACATGGAACTATTGATATAGATTTGTTGTTACATGAATAAGATTTTATTAACAAATAAAAGTATCGAAAAATACAATCTTAAATTCAGATTTTCTACTATGTTTTGCAATGAATCTCTTCAACGATCATCTCAAGACTTTCAACACTACTAGCAAATCAAAGAGTTGCAATAGTGCAATTCTCCTTCTCTAACAAATATTAGATCTTGAAAAGAAAACTCCCAAAGCTCATATTTGAGTACTCCTGTCAATCTATAGCAAAAATCCTCCTCACAGAACTGCTAAGAGTCTCTAAGTTATAGAAAAGAGGAACCCCTTCTCCATTCTCCAATTTGTTATTTATAATCTACAAAATTATCCCCAAAAGAGAGCTTTCGAAAGACATTTGATCTCTGATTTTAGAGCTAGATAAATAATCTTTTTTTTCATATTGCTATTGTCTTTATATTGCTCCATGTCTCTTGCCTTATCCTTTTGTATTAGCTTTGCGAAAAACAAACCAAAATTTAAATTTAAATCCAATCAAAATTTAAGAGAAAAAATGAAACTTTCTAAAATTATGAAAAACAAATTAACGAATTCCAAACTCATTTGTTAAATTAATGAAATAAATTTTTAGATTCTCTTGATTTTGATTGTTTCCTTTGAATATTTCTCTCGCAAAATTGATCATCTCAAACGAATTTGCAGTAGTCAAATATTTCTGGCAACTGAAAGTCCCAAAAAAACTCAAAAAATTTGTTTTTGAGTTGTAAATTTGAAACTGTATTTTCTACTAATTATTTGGAGTGGTTAATGACCAAATCTAAAAATGAAATCACTTCCATATTATTTTCTATAGAATAAGATTTCCAAAGTATCCTCATTTTCCTAATTTTGTTAAATAGAACTCCAAATATCAATCTCCAAAATATGGATTCCCAAACTAATTGTTTTCTAAAAATTACATAATATTAAACATTTTTATTAAAAAAATTAAACACTTATAATTTTATTTATTTATTAATAAATTTATAACATAAAAATATTAAAATAAAACCAAAATAATAGAATATATAAAATTAAATTAATTAATATATAAACTAGAATATATGAAAAGAATAAAATAAATAAATACAAATTTTAATTAAAATAATCATAAAAGAGAACTTTCAAATTCCAGTATTGTATGGGGGAAGGCTTTTATAAATGAAGAGCACAAGGATGGAGAGTTTATATTAATGTGATGGAGTGTGAGCTTTCGGCACTCTCAAGTCTTCTTTAATATACCCATTGTGAAATGCATAGTTCTTAATTCTCCTCTCATGCTCGGGGCCTAGTGAGCCAGTTTGGGGCCCTAGTTAGCTAAGGAGGTTTTGGAAGTTGAATAATTTGGAACTTGTACGCAAAGAAAACAAGAAGAATATTCTCTTCACTTTTTTATATTATTTAATTTTAATATATTTTATTTACATTAAATTATATTTATATATATATATACACTTCTGTGTGTATTTTAACTTATAAATGAAATAGTCTTTTTTACCATAATTTATTAAAATTCAAAATCTAATTTCAATTTTTTTTGTGATTTGGAATACATTTTTGAATGCATAAATGGATTCAACACCTTGAAAAAATCTTTGGAGACTCGAATTATGCAACTCAAAATTAACCAAAAAAAATAGCATGAAAAAAGTAATTTCATCTATAAGTTAAACTACGCCTATATATAGATGTGTACACACTTTGAATCCATAAATATTAAATTAATAAAAAATAAATTAATAATTACTTTAATTAATCAAAATTAATTAAATAATTATGTTTACATATTTTAAACTAGTTTTATTTATAAAATAATAGTAAAATACATATTTACAAAATTTGACAGATGATATTTTCCAAATCGTAAGTCAAAATATGCCCTAAATTTAAACCATTAGAAAGCTAGTGAAAAAACGTACGTAATGAAGTAATCAAATGGAAATCTAAGAAAAGTAAAAATCTAGCAAAATTAAAGTACTAAAAAAGTGATTTGTCCAAAATTTACATGGGGACCCTATAATTTCTTTGAAAAATTAGGGGAAGTGTTGTGGTCCATATAATTTATGATTATTTTATTTCAAATTTGTATTTATTCAGTTTATTATTTTCATATATTCTCGTGTATATATTATTAAATATAATTTTATATATTATATTATTTTGGTTTTATTTTAATATCAAAGTAGAAACAATAAATTTTATTGTCGAACCATGAATACAAATATTCATTGTTTCTACTTTGATACTTTTTTTTGAACAATCAAAGCATTTAATTGACAAAAGTGATATCACAAATGCGCTTAATATTCAAGAAGCTCAAATAAAATGACGAAACATCAACATAGTAGTGGGGACAATTAGTCAACCACATTTATTTCACACTTGATATACATGCAACTGAAACATGTCTCAAACTTTAGTAACCAAAAAATGCCAATTAATTGATTAATATGTGCTATTGTGTGGGATGAAGTTCTATGCGAATGTATGCAAATATACAGAACATTGTAGGAAAAATGTTTATGTTCCTTGATTCACACACTCATTCTCCTGCACAACACTTCTTCCTCACATGCAATTAAAAGACACTTCATTTAATATTTGATAATAAATATTTAATTCACAAATGCACATAGTATTCAAAATTTATGAATACCAAGACTCACATTTTCTACTTTGATACGGTTTTGAAATGATCAAAACCTTTAAACATGGTAATTTGGATAGCTAATGGTCGACTCTTATTTTTCACTAGATATACACGTAAGGAAAAACCACTAATTAATTTATTAATATGTATTGTTGTGTGAAAGGAAGGTGTGTGAAATGAAGGTATATATAAGAAGTATGTAGATGACCAGAACGTTGTGGAAGGAAGGTTTTGTTCTTTGCTTCATGCACACCTGTTCATACACACAACACTTATTTTTCAAATGAATTAAAAATGAATTCCATTTAATATTGCATAATAAGTATTTAATTCACAAATGTGAAATCACAGATGCATATAGTATTCAGTAACCTTGAATACCAAGATTCATTGTTTCTAGTTTTTAAATGAAAAAATTCATTAGACATAGCTTTGAAAATGGCACATCGAATCATCGACAAAGAATTTTTGCCACAACTCCTTTGTATCCCGATATCAAGTAAAACGATCCTACATTGACAAAGTAGTGGAGAGAGTTAATCACCCACCCTTTTTTGCATTTGATATACATGTAAACCAAAAATTTCATGCCCCAAACTTTAATAAGCCAAAAATGCTAGTTATTAATTCATTAATATGAGGTTTTGATAAATATGCAGAAGAAGTGTGAAAAGGATAAATGTATGTAGAGATGTAGAACATTGCGAAATGAATTTTTTTGTTCCTTGCTCCACAAACACATTCTCCTACACAACACTCCTTTCTTACACACATTAAAAAGAGAATTCATTTGATATTGGATGCTAAGCTTTTTATTGAAGTTAAAATAATTTCTCACTCTCTTTATACCTCACATACCCCTCATTCACACATCCTTCATTTTGCACAGATTCACAACTCTACGCAATTATTCTCCCACATAGTTAAATATGTAAAAGTTTAAAATAAAATAAGAGGTAAACACAATAGCAATATCTATCTTATTGTTAGTGTCCAATATCAATGTTAGTGTCAAAGCACCCACCGACGTACCCCCCCACATTAGCGCTTACATAAAGGATTTGCTCAAAGAATTGTGTCATTGTCAGTGTCAGAGCACTCATCAATGGAAATATCCACTTAAAAATGAGTATTTTTTTCAATTTAAAATGATTTTTCAAACACTTACAAATATTGAAAACAAATCTCCCCCACCAGGGGAATTATGACACATCAATACTCACCAACCAATGAAAAATTCATAATAAGAATTCCAGAAATTAGAAAATTATTTTTGAAATTATGGAAAAAAATGAATACCTAACATTTTCTCAAAACTTTAATTAAAGTTACAAAAAATCGACAAAACAATAGATGGCCAACAAACTTTGACCATGATGGAGTGCTATATTCCCTAGCGAAGCAAGGACTAATAAATATAGAAATATTTTTATGAAATAAATATGGAAGATTTAGAGAAAATTTATAATTAATGTCGAATTTCATATATATATATATATATATATATATATAATTGATTAAGAACAGGAAGAAAGGGTATTGGAAAAAAAATTTGACCTCGGTTGTTTAATGGCTAACAAGATGTGGCCACGTGAGATAATGATGGGGGGAGTTGATCCAGGGAAATTCTCAGGCCCTGCTTCCGACTGTCGACTTCAATCCGAAAACCTAAATATTGTCTCCCAAGTAAATGGCGATAACAACAGATTGAAGAGGCGAAAGTGGGGCAAGGACATTGATGGCAATGTCGCGGCCTCTGCCAAGGCCAATGATGAACGTCCGTTAGAGGGAGGGGCAGTGATGATGCCAAGGCAGCGAGACAGGCCTAAGGGCTCCAGGAATAAGCCCAAGGCTCATCTATCTGTAACTCGTGACTCCCCAAACACGTTGAAATGCCACACATTCGAGATCCCAGGTGGGGGCGACGTAAAGAAGACTCTGGAGACATTCACACGCAGATGACAGGTGGGTCTCTTCATTCTTTGTGGCAACGGGATGGTGATCCATAAACTCAGGATCCATTTTCAATCATTGAGGAAGTACACAACAGGGTCACAACATGCAAGGTATCTGGATCCAGATCTGGGGAAGCTACTCACTTTTTTGTTGGGGCTTCAATTTCCAGAGGGCTTCGCTTACTTAGAAAACCCTTCGCATGGTCTGGATCAGATTCTGGAAATTAGGTTTGAACTCTCATCAGCCCCATATCTATTGTATATTAACCTAGATCTACTATGTTTTATTCTAGATCTAGCTATCTGTCAACAAATATCCCACTGTCATAAGGAAAATTTTATTGAAGATGGACAGGGAGCCAAAAAATTTAGGAAAGCAGACCATGAGAACACAAAGTTGGATGACTTTATTCAGATTTTCTTTAAATTTGTATCAGGGTTCACAAAAATAATATGGGTACAAAGTTCATAATCGGTGAAAAACTTGAAGCAGAAAGGACATACAATTACAGGCATCCCCGTCTCAACCCAAGTCCTTTTTTTTTCAGGTAAAATACTGGAGGATGAAACACAACTGACATAATACGAGATCCAAAGGAACTCCATAATCATCCAGAACTCTAGATTGCATGGAGGAGTTCTTGGAACACCTCTTCTAGCTAGAGCGTCCTCCCCAGGAAAAGGCAAGACTTCTTTCAAAGACGTCTTAAAGGGGAAAGCGGTCTCACAGGACAAACAACTCCCAAATATACTAGGCCCCTATATGGTGGATAATCTGGAAAAAGCACCAGAGATAACCATTGAATTACCAAAAGTCACCAATCTATTCATCATCCTCCAATCCAAAGAAATCATTGGACGTTTTAATGGTTTCTGTCCAAAATCCAATGAGTTAACTGACTGGATTCACCAAAATTGGACCACTGTATGCAATATATACTTATGCGCAAAAGGTTTTTTTGTAGTTTAGTTTGACGCAAAAAACGATCTAAACTCTGTCATATCCGAGATCCCAAGTGGGGGCGACGTGAAGAAGACTCTAGAGACATTCGCACGCAGACAATAGGTGGGTCTCTTCATTCTCAGTGGAAACGGGATGGCGATCCATAAACTCAGGATCCGTTTTCAACCATTGAGGAAGTACACAACATGGTCACAACATGCAAGGTATCCAAATCCAGATCTGGGGAAGCTACTCGCTTTTTTGTTGGGGCTTCAATTGCTAGAGAGCTTTGCTTACTTAGCAAACCCTTCACATGGTCTGGATCAGATTCTAGAAATTAGGTTTGAACTCTCATCAGCCCCATATCTATTGTATATTAACCTAGATCTACTGTGTTTTATTCCAGATCTAGGTATCTGTCAACCAATCTCCCACTGTCATAAGGAAAATTTGATTGAAGATGGACAGGGAGGCAAAAAATTTAGGAAAGCAGACCATGAGAACACAAAGTCAAATGACTCTATTCAGAATTTCTTTAAATTTGTATCAGGGTTCACAAAAATAATATGGGTACAAAGTTCAGAATAGGTGAAAAACTTGAAGCAAAAAGGACATACAATTACAGGCATCCCCGTCTCAACCCAAGTCCTCTTTTTTTTCAGGTAAAATACTGGAGGATGAAACACAATTGACATAATACGGGATCCAAAGGAACTCCATAATCATCCAGAACTCCAGATTGCATGGAGGGGTTCTTGGAACACCTCTTCTAGCTAGAACATCCTCCCCAAGAAAAGGTGAGACTTCTTTCAAAGACATCTTAAAGGGGAAAGCGGTCTCATAGGACAAACAACTCCCAAATATACTAGGCTCCTATATGGTGGATAAGCTGGAAAAAGCACCAGAGATAACCATTGAATTACCAAAAGTCACCAATCTATTCATCATCCTCCAATCCAAAGAAATCGTTGGACGTTTTAATGGTTTATGGTCAAAATCTGATGAGTTAACTGATTGGATTCACCAAAATTAGACCATTGTATGCGATATATACTTATGCGCAAAAGGTTTTTTTGTGGTTTAGTTGGACACAAAAAACGATCTAAACTCTGTCATATCCGATGGTCCATGGTTTTGGGGAAGGGCAGGTTTGTTTGTAACCCGTGGTTTGTTGGTTTCGATGCAAATACAATGGTAGTATAAAAAATGTTAGTATGGGTAAGACTACACAACCTTCCACTTCCTTTCTGGCACCATCAGGTCCTTGAAGGAATAGAAAGCTCTTTGGGAAGATTCCTTAAGATGGACATTGAAAGAATCGAAAAAGGAATTTTTACCTTCACCTGCATTTGTGTGGAAATGGATTTAAGTAAAGGCCTCCCCGACAGCATCAACATGATACAAAATGATTTCAAGTGGGTACAACCGCTAGATTTCAAAAACACAGCTTTCTAATGCAGGATATGTCAACAAACATGGCATCTTCAAAGCACATGCAAATTTGCAAAGAAAGGTACAAAAAGAAAATTCAAAAGCCAAAAGGTTGGCAATTCCCTCATAGTCCCTTATTAGAAGATGAAGAAGAAATGGAAGAAAAACATGAAACACAGGAAGCAGAGGAACAAAAAGGAACATAGGAGAGAGAAGGAGGGAAAGAGGATGTCATCCAACAAATGGATAATTCTCTCACCATTTTTGAACCCATGCCAACTGAAGCTTGAACAACGACAAGAACAAGGACAAACAAAATATTGCATGTGTCTAAAAGCTCAAACTCGAATAAAGAAATTTCCACAATGAATAATGATCTAGCCTTGGTTTCTTCCTCCTCACATTCGGGGACTTGGCAAATTGTCCAAAAGAAAAAAGGCAAGTGGGAAAAGCCCAGCCCTGTTGGCACTCTGTAATTTTTTTTATTTTTTAATATTCTGGTAGCCTCGCTACGTTGTGTGTTGTGTGCATGAGCACACTAACCCTCTGTACATTCTGAATGCTTAATTGCATCTACAAAGTGTAAATTTTCATTTTTATAATAGAAAGTTGCAAAATTTTCTTTTAGAAATATATATATATATATATATGAAAATTTGTATTCATATTTCATAATAATGTTATCCTTTTTGAAATTATATATATATATAAACAATTCATAAGAGAATTATAATTTTTTAATCTAATGGGTAAAAAATGGTAAAAAGGCACATCAGCCATTAAAAAAAAATGGAAAAGTTTAATTGAATAGGTAAAAATGGTATCAAGATAAGAAAGTCGAAATCTATTTTAACTTTAAAATTGATTTTTCTCATTTTTATTATTTAAAATATGATACAACTTGTAATAGAGAAAGATGGTTTAATTAAAAAGTTAAACTACAATTTGTATTCATATTTCATAATAATGTTATCTTTTTGAAATTATATATATATATTTTAAGAGTTGATAACCAAAAACACCTTATCAGTCATTTTGAAGTGGATAAAAAACATAGTTGAAAGGGACAATGTTCAAAGTGAGTTAAATAAATTTGACTACATAAAAAGGATAATGTTAACATCAAGTTAAATAAATTAAATTTGAAACTAAAGTTGAAAGTAACGTGTGAGAAACAATCGGTGCAAGTCACTAGTCACCTTAACAAGGATAATCAAGTGTGTGTACCCATATGTATATAGTTTCCATCTGCTAGGGTACTTGTAAAGTGCCAACAACTCGCTCAATATTTACGCCGGAGGAGTTCTCTTTATTGGTTTTTGGTGGGCAAACACTGTTCATTCCAACCAATGAGAAGCTTTCTCTATCGCCCTTCCAACCAATTAGATTTTTCCATTTGTTTATTCCTCCAACCAATGAAAATTGATCATCTGTCCAACCTTCTCGTTTTATGCACCTTTCATACTATCGATCTCATCACGCCTCTGGCGAAATGAAGCTCGCAACTTTTCCCAAAACTCAAGAGAATTGGCGTGCGCACCGATATATTCCATTGTTGTGTTTCTATATGCCATGGAAAATATAGCGAAAATACGATCTCCTCTACAAAGAAGCCACGTGGCAAAGTCAAAACATGAGATGGGGAAAAAGCAACATTGAGGCCCGGAACAGTGTGAGGATGGCCTCATAATTTATCGAATTAATAGAATCTTCAAGCGACCATACTTTTTCTCTTGACAAAGTAGCATCTTTATTCAAAAGTGGCCCCCATTATTATCAACAAAGCTCGCACCTTCACAAAAACAAAGTGATTTGAATTGGACGACGTTGACGACAAAAACTCAAGGAATTGAACTGCACGCCGATTTAATAATCAACGATGTTCATATGCCCGTGGAAATCATCTTAATTCAAATGTGACCTCGTGACCTTTGTAATTAAAAAATCTCACACCTTACAACAAAAACTCAGGGAATAACTCAGGGAATTAAGCTGGATGCCGATTTATTCGGCGTCCATTTTTCTATCCCACCTTAAAAAAAATTTCATTCAAACAGTGAATTTTAATTAAAATTAGAGATACTAGTACAATCACATTAATAAATATGGTTGATATACATTATAGGTGTAAATTTAATATATACTACCACAATCTTATCAGTAAATGTGGTGAAAAACAGTGTAGATGTTAATGGTATAGAAGTAATGTCGGGATTTAGAAAGGGATTTATGTTCCCTCACTTATAATAACAACATTGATCAAATATACTCCCATTTTACTAATACCCTTTCCACTACCATTAGAAAGTTCTCTAATAAGACTTCGTACAAGAAAAATAACAGAACTTTCAATCCTTGGTATGACAAAGACTGCAAAATTTCCAGAAAAGAGATAAAAAACGTCCCTAATGAAATCATTAAGCTCCAGAATATAAGTATATACAAAGCTCTCATGAAGAGGAAGAAGACGTCATATATTAATAAAAGACAAGAGCATCTTCTCCACCTTTCTAAAGTTGTGCCCACAATTTTTTGTGTGGTTGTTCGTAAAACTAAAGATAATCAATCTATCCCCTTAGAAAATTGGGATAACTATCTTAAGAAGTTGTATGACTCTCCGGAAACCATGGGCACCATCTTCATCTTAAACACTCATATTAAGGAAGATATATTTTCTCTCGAAGAAGTTGAGCCTGGGATTAATAAGCTCGCTAATGGGAAAACTAAAGATATTGAAGGATACCAAGATGGGATATTTAAAATGGGAAGATCTATCATCATTCATCATCTCCACAAGCTTCTCAATTTGGCTGTAAAGCATGGCTTCCCTAAGATTTGGATGCAAAGCCTATCATGCCTATCTTTAAAAATTGGGACAAAAGTGTTTCCTCTAACTATAGAACCATTATTATTAGACACATCCTAGGCAAGTTTTATGGGTTCATTTTAGAAAAGAAGCTTAGCCTTTGATTTGAGAACCAAGGTAAAAAGGATAATGGAAATTTGGTTTTAGGAGACATCACTCAACTATCGAACACCTTATAACTCTCAAGATCATTGCAGAGGAATGTCACAATAGTAAAATCGATCTCTTCTACTTTTTTGTGGACTTTAAAATAGCATTTGACATTGTCCCTCGAGATAAGCTCTTGGAGAGACTTGAAGAGATCATGGTTCCTCCTGAACTGAGGATTGTTGTGATGCGCCTCTATGATACTGCCATTTCCAAGTTTAAGACCAACGAAGGGTGGTCTAATATATTAAATGCAATATTGGGGTTAATCAAGGGTCTCCCCTATCCCCTACCCTTTTTGGTATTTACATCGATAAGCTAGAGGAGATTCTAGAAATTGCAGGTTGCAACGGAACCAAGCTTGCTGGTATAATCATTACTCTTCTTCTTTATGCCGATGATATCATTCTTCTTGCAAAAATCCATGATGACCTAGACAAGAAGCTTAAGACTCTTCATGTCTACTACTCCAAGATGGGTATGATAGTTAATACCGACAAGACTAAAGTCATGATCATTAAATCTAAAAATATCACCCATGGTAGTTTCGTCTATGATAACCATTTTCTAGAGTAGTTTTCTTCTTATAAATGTTTGGGTAGTGTCTTTCCTCATCAGCTCAATTGGAATTATAGCGTCGAGAAAAGAATTAGTGGAGGTTGGCAAGCTTATAATGAGCTCGAAAACAATTGTAAGTCTGTTTATCTTTACATTTGGAATAAAAAAAAGTCCTCTTTGAGGCTCTCATCACCCTTGTTGTTTTATACGAATGTGAAGTTTTGGGTTGAAGTATATCTAGAGAGTTGTGGAGAAAGATTGAGATGACTCAAAAGAAATTCATAACGTATAACCTCAAGATCAAGGGAAATACTCCCTATCCTATCCTTTTGATCGAATTTTTCCCATTGTAAGTAAGGCTATGTATAGATATCTGATGTATAAGAAGAATATTTACACAAGGAATCCAAGAGGCTCCCAAAAATTTCTTCTAACTTTAGTCCAAACCCCCACCTTCGCCTCAAGCGTGGGTGGCATAAGGATGCCCATTCTTGGCTCAAACTCTTGGGGATTAAGGAGGATATCATCATGGTAAACAAGGATATTATCAAAGATACTATTACCTCAAAGTTTAAGGACAAGATGTGGGATGATAAGGAGATGGAGGGTAAAAGGAAACTAAGATACTATAAGGAGGTGATCATCCCCACCCTTGATAACCAAAATTACCTCTCTGTTTTGACCAACACTAAGAAGAAAATGAACATCATTAGGATAAAGACTAATTATCATGAGCTTTGAAGTGAGACTGGGTGATGATCTACTCCCAAGACTCCCTGAGATGATAGAATCTATCATATTTGTGATACTAAGAAGGCAGAAGATGAAAATCACTTCCTCTTAGAATGTCTGGCTCTTGCCCACATTTGCTCTCAATTCCCTATTATCAGTCATACCTCCAATCTTCTTGACTTATTAAGCCAACCAAACTATAGTGATCTTGGAGCACTTCCTTCCCTTCTCCTTGATCACAGAAACAAGATTTTGAAGAATGACAATTATGTATATTTTTTTTAAGTTCTGATAGACCACATTGGTCATAGTGGACATTAATCATCATCATCATCATCAATATTAATGAAAATATTAATATACATATTTATAAATAATAATATTAATAATACAAAAATAAATATTATAAAAATATTAATATTAATATCAATACTAATTTATAATAATTTATTTATATGTATTATATAAAATTATATGAATTGATGTTAATTAATTTAAATTAAATAATTATATTAATTATATAAATATAAATTAAGATATATTTTTTTGTGTATAAGATAGGGCTATTCACATTCATATTCATATAAAACTGAGATTTACATCACCACCAATGTTAGGAAAAATTACAAACTGAGAGATTGTAGCATTCATTACAGATGTGACTTTGAACTTTGAGGTCACCCTCTGGGATGGGGTTTCATAGGGAGAAAAATAGAGGATATTTTGATCAAAATATAAGTAGGTGGGTCGAGAAAAAAGGCCATTTGGCGTCGTTGAAATAGATAAACCGAGCAAACACAGATTCAGAAGGTCTAGAAGCCGGGAGAACAAGGTTACACAGCCTTGTCCATCAGAAAATCATCAACGTTGAACGGACACTCGGGGGTGCTGCCATCTTCGAAGCCGTAGTTTTTCATTCGGCTGGAGGAGGGACTGACGCCACCGGGGCTGACTTGCACCAAGAGAGAGCGAGGGATAGAGGGATCGATGCCTTCGATTTTGGTGACAGGATGGGCATGCAGAGTATCCGTTATGTGCTTGAGAAGAGCATAATGTGGAGAACTCTTATCAATGAAGTGACGATGGTGGACTTCACCAACATACATAACAAATTTCTTTGTGAGTGAGTCGATTTTGCATTCAAGAATTCGGTTGTTGTTCTACTACTCCTGAAGAGGCAGGGCCAACATTGTTTTGGTCTTCCAATGGAGGTCAATGGCACGGCTGTAGAGGTTTTCCATGGCCCTGGTGAGGCCCAGGTCTGGGATCTAGCTGAAGGTTGCGTCAACTGTGTTTTTCGAGGTGCTGCTGTGAATTGTGCATGCTTTGGCCTCGATCTCCTCTATCTAAGCTTTAACCTCTGATTTTGTGTTCGCTGCATAATCAAGCGCAACGTTTCTAGCTGTTATCTCTGCATGAGTAATAGGGATTTGAGAGGGGCTCGCCCATCGGGCACCTCGCCCGTGACGTCTGTGAGAAAAGAGGGGGGAATGACTCGATGGGGGGCCATGAGAGAATTGTAGGCAGGAGCTGAAAACTGCAGAGAAAGGCGCGCGTGGCCATGCACAGAGAGGGGTAGAGATGAATGGACGAGCAAGGCCAACATACATGGGATAATATAATATGGGGGATGGAATGAAAAATCACTGAGTATGGAGAGTTTAATATAGGAGGTAATGTGAAGAGCAGGACATGAGCTGTGACGTGAGGGAGGGACAGGTGGAATGGAGATCAGGTGCGAGAAGTTAATGTGGTAGTTGGGGTTGTCCATCATCCGCCTATCATGCAAAGAGTCTTATGCTTGCTCATTCAAATTGTGAGTGGTGAGGGTGCGAGTCATGAATGTTTTGGGAGGGGAGCATAGTTACCAAAGGAGTGGATTGTCCCTCAACCTGCAGATCCAAATGCATGATGCGACTGCATTCATATCTGACATCAGGTGGAATGTGGGCTTCCCAAGAGCTTGAAGTGAGGAAATTATTTCCGTTAACTCCTGTGTTGACCAGCAAGTCAGCCAACTGGTTGGATTTGCACCGAACGGCGTGGAAGGTGATACCCTTAGCCTTGTCAATGTGGAGTTTGATTTGTTGGAGAATTTTGTTGAGCCTCCAATTGTACAAAACTTGGTTGAAGTTTCTACCCTGCTGTAACTTTTTGCAGTCTTGGGTAGCGACCATGGAGTCCCCCTCGACAGGAAGAGGCCAGAAGTTTTGTTCCAAGGGAATGGAGAGACCATGGGATAGGGCTTGAAGCTCAGACACATTTTTTGTAGTGTGTCCTAGGTTTCCATAGTATATCCATAGAATTTGGCCTGCATGATCTCTGAACGCACCTCCGAAACCTGCTTTACCCAGATTATATTTTGAAGCCCTGTCATAATTTAACTTGATGAGGTTTGGTTCAGGTGGCAGCCATTTGGGGTTAGACGTTGTTGGGGTTCGCATGTTTTGGCCAGATTGGCAAGACCAAAAGATGATACAACATCAGAACCACTTTCAGACCTCAGGATCTAGCCCTCCTGGGTCCAGAGAGGGATCTCTCTAGTTTGAGCAAAGGTTTATATCTATGAGGCTCAAATGTTATGATTTTAGGCTAGTTATAGGCATGGGTTTGTTTGTTTGATTGTTTTTTTTGGTTGTTGGTTATCAGGAAAGAAGAGTTCAATGTAAGACCAGGTTGAGCAAAGAGGGATAAGGTAGAGGTAAAATATTCTAGGAAATATTCAAAACCATTGGGCAATGGAGTCAGGAAAGGATTTGCTTGCTACTCAATAGGCAGGCTTTCAATTGGGCTAGTCATCTGGAACTTAGGATCTTCAGGATGGTTATGTGATATGGAAAGTAGGAGGGAGGAGATAACACAGACTTCAGAGTGCAAAGTTACAGATCAGAAGATCGTACAAGGATCCTAGTGGACAGGGCTAACTCTAATCCCCAGTGTTCCCAAATCTTCCAACAAATTCTATAACAAGAAGCATCTAAGAACTGAATTCATTTAATTCATACATCAGAGAGCAGGCAATAACATCCACTACACTGGTTAAACCAACTAAAAAAATTCCTTAGATAATACGTTCAGAAGAGAAACATAAATGGCAAGGAGAGTAGGAACATAGGGTACCTAACAAGGGTAAATCCTATGTCAAATTTCTGATGCAAGCCAGTAGAAACGAAACGAAATGAATGTAAACACATAGATAGGAAAACATCACCACTGCTTCAGATCAGGATCCAATGAAATGTGCTTGTCATATTAAATAACAAAACCAATCAAGTACAATATTGCCAATAGCTGAATACTCAGTCTGAAAACATCTCCTTCAACCTATCTTACAATCTTTACACAGAGACTGTGTCTCAAAAGAAACTACTTACAGTTCTCTGATAACTGATCAACAACCATTACAATGAGTTCCTCATGAATTTATAGCTCCGGAGGAGCAGAGGAGGCAGGTGGGGAACTAAATGCAGTATTAAACTTCTAAAAAGAAAGAGGGCCGAAGCCCATTCTGTATGGATCCTGTGCATTAATCTCTGGTGTTCTGACTGCAGTACTATTAGATCCCTATATGACTAGTATAGTCCCTTATTGTTGTTAGTGTAACCCCCTTATTGTTATTATTGTACCCTTGTAACCCCCATTTTGTTATTATTGTGCCCTTAAATTATTATTGTTAGGTCGGCTAGGATTACATTGTGGCTCACTAGGATTACATTATGGCCCCATGGACTCCTATATATAGAAAGGAGGTTTTGTGAATTGTATCATCCAAGAATTGTTCATTTATGTAATGTATTGGAGGTTGCCCCCTCGAAGTGGCTCATTTCTAAGGCGTTTATATCTCTTTTCTTCTCTTTTTTGGAGCTAGCTTATCCTCCATTCTGCATCGTAGCTTTGCAGTTAGGTTTCGCCGCTCCAAAACAAAGTCATCGTGGCATTTTCGCTATAACATTTTTTTTCAGCAGTTTCTAAGCCGAAATTTGTGGTGTGAAGATAAATCCCGAGTATATATTTCTTAACACCGTATTTATTGGGTTATTCGCAATATTTGTGGAGATATCATCTGTGGAAGTTAGGTAATTTTTCAGGCTCCTAAACCGGTCATCGTGGAATTTTCGCTATAACATTTTTTGTATGAAGGTTCAGAGTCTGAAATTCGTATGGTGTCAAGCTGAAATCCTAAGGAAATTCGTCAAAATATTTTAGAGCTTTTTTCGCAATATTTTTTTGAGATATGATCCGTGGAAGGTAGTGCTTTTTCAGGCTCCTGAATTTCATCTCAAAGAGGTGATCGTGGAAAAAGTTCAATAACTCTCTCTCTGGGCATCGGATTGGAGTGTTGTAAAAATTGGTCGCAAGTACATAGACTTTAGTTTCTTGGCTATCAATGTCAGAGACAAAGGACAAAACAGTGACACGTGGCAAGTCGTACAAGTTCGCTCTACTGAACCAGTCCATAATTAGGTCATTGTGGGAGATTGGACACAACTTTGTCTTGGAGAATCCAAATCAGGTCAGACCTGTGGCATTCAAAATATAATTCAGAGGGGTATTTCATTGCTGAATTTCAGATATTGAAGTGCTGCAATCACAAAGATAATCCAATTTCAATATCGAGCTCCTCAAAAGCAAGAAAAAGGTGTGTATTTTTTTTCCGAATTGCATAAGTCTTGTTTGAAGAATCAATTTGAATTGATTCCAAGGGCATATTGTAGAATAGATATCAGTATTGGGTTCTAAAAGATGCCCCGTAAAAATAATTCAACACCTATTAAGCCTTCAGAAGGCTCTACTATGACTCATGAAGATGAAGAATTGCAACATGATCTATCAAAATTACAAGAGCAAGTGCAACAAATTTCACTCTCGCAAAGAGCAACAAAAAATGAAATGGAAGTTTTGAAGAAAGGCGTGGAAGCTAATATGGATGGCGTGCAAGCTAAGATGGATGGCGTGGAAGCTAAGATGGATGGCATGGAAGCTGGCATGGAAGCTAAGATGGATGACATGAAATACAACATGGAAAACATGAAGAATGATCTAAAAACAAACATCGAAGGTTTGACAAAGTTGATACAAGAAATGTTTCCTAATGGTGAAAAGATAGTAGAAGAACCTCATGATGAGAACAAAATCAATGTTAATCGTGATTTGATAAACTCTAATGTTTGCGGGAAGAACCACCATATTCCAAAAATGGATATGAGGAAGTTTGATGGAAAGGATCCTGTAACATGGATACTACAGATGGAGCAATATTTTGATCTCCATAACATGAAAAACACACAAAAGGTACGCATTTCAAATTTACATTTAGAACAAAATACATTTGTATGGTATCGATGGATTTGCTCCCGTAAAAAAAATTGTCACTTGGTCAATTTTTACGGAAGAAATGATAGCACATTATGAGGATACAAAGAGCAACACCTTCTTTAGCCAATTGATAAATCTCAAACAAAAGGGTTTAGTGGGGCAGCACATTGAGGAATTCCAAAAATTGAATATAAGGGTAACTGATATTCCAAAGGAACACAGGATCAATCTCTTCATAGGCACTTTAAAGGATAATATCCAACATGAAGTTCGCATTTTGGAACCAGATTCATTGGAGAAGGCATTCAGGTTGGCAAGAAAAGTTGAATGTAAAATAATGGCGACAAGGAAGCCTACCACTCAATTCTATAAAGAAGGAAGTGTTGCTACGCTCAGATTTCCACAACCTACAAGGTTGACACCACAACAATTGGAAGAAAAAAGAGCAAAAGGGCTTTGCTATAGTTGTGATAGCAAATACACTAAAGGTCATAAGTGTGTCGAGAAGAAATTATTTTACATAGATTGTGAAGAGGAAGAAGAAAATGAACAAGAAGAGGATATACACCAGGAACCAGCCCTAGAAGAGGAAGAAATGAATCCGACCATATCGTGTAATGCACTGGCAGGAATTACCACTCCTCAAACTCTCAAGATAAAATGACAAATCAAGAAGAAAAAGGTAATAGTGTTGATTGATTCAGGTAGCACCCATAATTTTATTCATTGTAAGGTAGCCAAGGAATTAAATTGTTTCCTATACCCAGCACCAGAATGTCAAGTGATGGTTGCAAATGGAGGAACTATAAATTGCTCTAGAAAATGCCATAATATCAAGCCAACCATGGGGGAATATGTATTGACTAGTCCAATGCTTTCCATTCCTATGGGAGGTGTTGATGTTGTACTAGGAGTACAATGGTTACAATCTTTGGGGACGGTAGCTTTTAATTTTCAAGAACGTTTCTTGAAATTTTTTTCAGAAGGAAAGGAAGTCGAATTACGGGGTATTGAAGGGAAGCCAGGAAGGATAATAAGCTCTAATGTCATGACAAAGCTTCTAAAGAAAGAACAATGAGGCGTAATTGCACAATTATGCTCACTAGAAGTTCCCACATCAAAATCATCTATTTCTGCAGATCTCCAACAAGTCTTGGACAATCATTCCAAGGTGTTTGAAACTCCCAAAGGACTCCCACCTATTTGTGATCATGATCATGCTATTCATTTGATTCCGGGAAGTGTTCCTCCAAACATCAGGCCTTATAGATATCCTTATGTCCAAAAGAGCGAAATTGAACGTATGATTGCAGAAATGTTAGAGGCGGGTATAATTCAACCTAGTCAAAGTTCTTTCTCTGCTCCTGTAGTATTGGTACACAAGAAGGATGGATCATGGCGAATGTGTCCGATTATAGGGAGTTCAATAAGCTCACCATTAAAGACAAATTTCCCATTCCTGTGATTGATGAATTATTGGATGAATTACATGGAGCAATTTATTTTACCAAGTTGGATCTTCGTTCAGGATATCATCAAATTAGAATGAAGACTGAAGATATTCCAAAAACAACATTTCGAACACATGAGGGTCATTATGAATTTTTGGTCATGCCTTTTGGCCTTACCAATGCACCTTCTACATTTCAAGGGTTGATGAATTCCATTTTCAAACCCTTCCTTCGAAAATTTGTGCTAGTATTTTTTGATGATATACTAATCTACAGTAGGTCTTGGAAGGATCATGTTGAACATGTTGACAAGGTGCTCAAACTATTGCAGGAGAAACAATTATATGCAAAAACATCCAAATGTTTCTTTGGAGTACAAGAGGTGGAATATCCGGGTCATATTGTATCTCACGAGGGTGTTAAAGTAGACCCTAACAAAATTAAAGCCATTAAGGAATGGAAAGTCCCCACAACCATAAAGCACTTGCGAGGATTTCTCGGGTTAACAGGGTATTATCGCAAGTTTGTTAAGAATTATGGGAGAATAGCAGCACCTCTAACAACATTATTGAAGAAATATGCATTTTCATGGACTCCTGAAGCAACTAAGGCCTTTGAATATCTTAAAGAGGCAATGTGCCTAGCACTGGTCTTAGCTACGCCAGACTTCACAAAAACCTTTATTGTGGAATGTGATGCCTCAGGAAATGGAATTGGTGCAGTTTTAATGCAGGAAGGAAGACCCATTGCTTTTGAAAGTCGTCCAATCAAAGGAAAGTATTTACGGAAACCTATTTATGAGAAGGAAATGTTAGCAATACTACATGCACTAAAGAAATGGCGAACTTACCTAATGGGAAGACACTTCAAGGTAAAAACTGATCATGATAGTCTTAAACACTTTTTGGAACAACGACTATCTTCAGAAGAGCAGAAAAAATGGGTCACAAAGATGTTGGGTTATGAATTTGAAATAATCTACAAAAAAGGAAAGCTTAATGTTGTTGCAGATGCACTCTCAATAAAGAATGAAGAGGTGGAAGCATTGCTTTGTGCCATTTCTATTATCCAACCAGATTGGATAACTGAAACAAGAGATGAATGGAAGAAGGACAAAGATGTATGGACACTCATTCAAAAGTTGCAGCAAGATCCTAGTACATCTGATACATTTAGTTGGAAAAATGATCCCTTATGGTACAAAGATCGCTTATATCTTTGTAAGAATTCCCAACTAAAACAAAAGATTCTTCTGGAATTGCACACTTCTCCTTTAGGAGGACACTCAGAATTTTTAAAAACTTACCACAGGGTGAAGAAAGATTTTTTTTGGGATGGCCTTAAATCTGATATTCAAAAGTTTGTGGCGGAATGTTTGGTTTGCCAGCAGAATAAAGTAGAGACAATTAAGACCCCGGGACTTCTACAACCTTTATCCATTCCAAGTCAACGTTGGGAGGAGATTTCAATGAATTTTATCACAGGTTTACCTAAGTCCAAAGGAAAGAATGTCATCATGGTGGTAGTTGATAGACTTACCAAGTATGCACACTTTTGTGCATTATCTCATCCATTTAAAGCAAGTACAGTTGCTACTACATTTATGGACACAATTCAAAAGCTACATGGAAACCCAAGGGTTATTGTGAGCGACAGAGATCCCATTTTTACTGGAAATTTTTGGATGAAGTTATTTTCTTGTTTGGGTACTCAATTAGCTCATAGCTCATCTTATCATCCTCAATCCGATGGTCAAACTGAGATAGTAAATAAATTTTTGGAATGATATCTTCGTTGTTTTGTATCTGATAAACAAACACAATGGGTCAAGTGGTTACCTCTCGTTGAATGGTGGTATAACACTTCCTTCCATACTGCAGCAAAAATGACCCCATTTATGGCACTTTATGGATATCATCCACCATCGATCACATCATTTTTAAGGGAAAATTCGAAGGTTCAAGCAGTGGAAGATCACATCGAGCATCAGCAAGAAGTTCTCCAACTCTTAAAGGATAACCTGAATTTGGCACAAAATCGAATGAAACAACAGGCAGATCAACATCGCAGCGAGAGAAGTTTTGATGTAGGAGATTGGGTATTTTTAAGGCTACAACCATACAAACAAATGTCCCTCAAGCACGCTAAGAAGGATAATAAATTATCACCAAAGTACTATGGTCCTTACAAGGTGTTGCCAAAGATTGGTTCTATGGCATACAAATTGGAGCTTCCTGCTTCTTCGCGAGTACATCCAGTTTTCCATGTTTCATGCTTAAAGAAGGTTATAGGTGAAAATCTTCTAGTTCAAACAATATTTCCAGAACTTGATGAGGAAGGAAAATCATATTGGAACCTGAAGCGGTCACAGAAACAAGCACTCGACAACTACGGAATCGATCAATTTCAGAGTATCTCATCAAGTGGAAGAACTTACCCACTGAAGATTCTACATGGGAGGATGAGAATTTTATACAGAAGCACCCAGAGCTACTCAAGCGTTGAGGACAACACTTTTTTGAAGGAGAGGGGCATGTTAGATCCCTATATGACTAGTATAGTCCCTTATTGTTGTTAGTGTAACCCCCTTATTGTTATTATTGTACCCTTGTAACCCCCATTTTGTTATTATTGTGCCCTTAAATTATTATTGTTAGGTCGGCTAGGATTACATTGTGGCCCACTAGGATTACATTATGGCCCCATGGACCCCTATATATAGAAAGGAGGTTTTGTAAATTGTATCATCCAAGAATTGTTCATTTATGTAATGTATTGGAGGTTGCCCCCTCGAAGTGGCTCATTTCTAAGGCGTTGATATCTCTTTTCTTCTATTTTTGGAGCTGGATACACAACAAGTGATATGTGGTGCTATTGGTGAATAAACAACAGGAAAAGAAATGATAAAGAAATTTGCCATACTGATGAAGTAAATGCTCTGATAGTACTGAGGTTGTTTCACGGTAGGAAATCTCTCCACAACACGGCATAGATTAAATACTGTATTGGGCACTCTGTCCTTCATGGAGGGAAAAACATTCTGTTGCTGTATAAACCCCTGATATGCATTGATTTCTGTGTGTTGTATCTTTGCATGATCTGTGGGATCATTGATCTGGTGCTTTGCCTCTAAATTGCTGTGTTAACACTCAAAACATTCAATGCTGAATGCCAAAATCCTTGATCATAAGCTGGTTTTCCTCCACGGCTTCATAAATGTCTCGATTCTGCAAGATCTGGGCTTTAATGGCATGGGATAGAGTCTGCAAAGTTTCAAACTTTGTCTTTCGATGGAGTTTATCCTGTTGCCACCTTTCTTGACATTTCCCTGCAGTACCAGCTTCAGTTTTAATTCTGCCTGCTCAATGCGCCGCTTACAATGATTCTTGTGCATTATGGTGGCTTTCCGCCTCTCTGGAAACCCTGCAAAAACACGCAACTTGTTAAGAAAACCATGGGAGTGGTGGATGCAGCGGGATGGCTAGACTGACTACGCAGACTGGGCAGATGGAGAAAACATCGTGGAAGACCCATAGTGTGGTGAAAACGACATGGATCATAGTCGAGAGGTGGCATGGAGGCAAAATGAATGAAAACCTTAATAAACCCAACCTATGAACAAATATGCGAAACTGGAGGGAGACCGTACGGTGGACACATGGAGGTGATGTGGCTGAACCAGTTGACAGCAGAATGGTCAACAGTGGGGAGAAGACCAATTTGGACCGTCAGATCTCACGGGAGATCGACGGTGGGAAACACAGCGGAAGACGACGAACGGTGGGCTAGGTGTACGGTGGCTGTGGGTTAAATCATGAGCATCTCGGTGGAGCGACAGCCGTTAAATGGGCTGCCCCAGATCCAACGGCTCTCAACGATATCGCGCGGCGTCCTGAGTCGAAAGCTAATGCGCAATGGAGGGAGGTTTCAGGGCCGTACGCGGGGACACGTGGAAAAATTTGTATGGAATCGCTGGGCAATGAGGAAAAACCGCCCAACCTCCATTAGCGGTGCGATGAAACCGGGCTGTTTCTAAATAGTGCACGCAGGCGGGGTCCACAGGCGGGTAAAATCTGAACCGTTAGATCTGCGTGGAACGGACGGTCAATATGCGAGGATCGTTGATGGATGGTTTTAACAGTGGTTGCTGTGGGGGCGGCGATCGCCATCCGTCCTGCTCAGATCAACGGTTATAACTACTCCCGATAACCCGCTGAGATAAGCGCCTTTGTGGACTGGCGGGTGGTTCCAGTGCTATGATCACGTGGAAGGAAAGGTGCGGGGGCCAGTAGAAGAGGGGCTAGGCTTGATATAACTTTTCAAAGTGGTTTTTTAACCTTTTTAATGTATTTTGAAGCCTATAAAGGGTAACGATAGGGAGGAAAAGGGTAAAAAGGTGTAGACAAAGGGAAAAAATGGGATTTAAAGGGGATCTTGGGGGGGGAATTGGGATAGAAAGGGGACTTTGCGAAGGGAAAGGGAGGGGCACCATGGAGAGTTCTGTAGGGGGGAATTTATCAAAGGAAAAGGCATAGGAGACCTCAAGGATGATGTGTCTTCGGGGAGATGCATTCCTTGAGGGCTCAAAAACAATTTAAGCCCCCTGCTTTGCTTTGTCAAAAATTTATAGGGGGGCTAACAGTGGCTCCACATGGGGATGGCTTCTTCTTGAAGTAGTCAAGAATTCAGAGAACAGATTTTTGGAGTAGGCCAATTGCCTACTGCTTGGCACATCCTTTTATTTCTTTGATCAACTGCCACAATATGAAGACATTACATCAGCAGAAAAACTTTCCTCAACAATCTACCTACCCATACTACAATCCTAGCATTTTTTCTTCTTCTAGGGTGCATTTGAGCTAGCAGGCCCTTTACATCATTTTATTTTGTAAACAGAAAATAAACCCATTCTAAATCTACCCTTATTGCTCCATGAGACCAGATTAAACTATTGGTCTCATGTGTTTCTCTACCTAGTCTAATATCTGCTGGGATTAAACTGTCCAACAGATTTCTTCTCTACATTCTAAGAAAGGAAATTGAAAAACAATCAAGCCAGGATTAGACTGTCTGACTTGCTGTGGATCCAAGGCACAAAGGAAGTTGTACATGGACAAAATTTGCAGAAAACTGAAAACAACTGTGAAGGTTGGAGATCTAGAACTTATAGTATCCTTCTTTTCTTTTTGGTGACTCAAGTTTTGAGCATGCTAGAGTCATTTCCTTTCTTCATCTCAGCTCTGGTTTTGGGCGTGTTAGAGCTGATTCTTCTTTCCTCTTTGCTGGTCCAGATTTTGAGCATGTTAGGACTAGATGCTTTACTTTCTTTGGCTCAAGTTTTGAGCTTATTAGAGCCAATCTTTTGCACATCGAAGGTTCATGTTTTAAGCATGTCTGAACCTCTCACTATCCTCTGTTTTTTGAAACATTTTCACTTTTTCTTTGAAAATAAAAACTGCAATGGTATGTATAATGGAAATGGAGACTGAAAAATTGTAAATTAGCAGAAGTAATGTTTGAGCATCCTGCCATTGACAGGACCCCCAAACAACTTAGTGCCATCTAATTCTTGTAAGAAGAAAGTGTTGGGACCCACGGTGGCCTGGATGAGGTATGGACCTTGCCACAAACTATCAAATTTGTTGTGCTTTCCTTTATCCTCTCTTCTCGTATCCCACTTCAAAACCTTATCTCCGACTTTGAAATCAGCAGCTTTGGTTCTTTTGTCAAACAATTTCTTTATATTCTCCTAAACTTTCACTATTCTGTTGTAGACCTCTTCCCTTGTTTGTTGAAGATGGATTGTTTGGTTTATTCTCCTTACCATACTATCTTCTTCTGTTTGGATCTCCTGGATCAGTTTGATCACTGGTATCCCAAGGCTAGTAGGGAATACTGCTTCTGTTCCATATACAAGCTGGAATGGTGACATGCCAATGGACTTTTTTGTTGCAAGCCTGTCAGCCCACAAAGCATGTACTAACTTGTTATGCCATGATTTTTTGTTCTCTTCCAACAGCTTCTTGATGATGATCACCAGGCTCTTGTTCAATGATTCAGCTAATCCATTACCTTGAGGGTAATAGGTAGTTGAATGACCAAGTTTTATTTGGTACCTGTGACAAAAATCAACCATCCTTTTGGATCCAGAAGCAGTAGCATTATCAGTGATTATTTTCCTTGGGCAGTCGAACCGAGAGAGGATGTGACTTTTTACGAAACTAATGGTGATTGAGTCGGTGGCATTCCTAGTGGTCACGGCCTCTATCCACTTAGTGAAATAATCTATGGCTGTTAGGATCCATTTGTGTTGAGCAGAAGAAGTTGGGTGAATTTCCCCTATGAAATCTAGGCCCCATTGCAGAAAGGGACCTTCAACAGTGATGGGTTGTAGGGGTAAAGGGAGGAGTTTTCTTTTGCCCTCAAAGATCTGACATTTGTGGCAGTGCAAATGTTGTGTAACCAGCTCCAAAAATAGAAGAAAAGAGATATCAACGCCTTACAAATAAGCCACTTCGAGGGGGCAACCTCCAATACATTACATAAATGAACAATTCTTGGATGATACAATTTACAAAACCTCCTTTCTATATAGAGGAGTCCATGGGGCCATAATGTAATCCTAGTGGGCCACAATGTAATCCTAGCCGACCTAACAATAATAATTTAAGGGCACAATAATAACAATATGGGGGTTACAGGGGTACAATAATAACAATAAGGGGGGCTACACTAACATAATAAGGGGCTATACTATTAATATAGGGACTTAACATGTCCCTCTCCTTCAAACAAGTGTTGTCCTCAACGCTTGATTATTTCTTGATGCTTCTGTATAAAATTCTCATCCTCCCATGTGGAATCTTCTACAAGAAAGTTCTTCCACTTGCTGAGATACTCTGAAATTGATCGTACTTGTCGAGTTCTTGTTTTTGTGACTACTTCAAAACTTCTTTCGATGTGATGTTGATATTCTTGTTGTTTCATTCGATTTTGTGCCAAATTCAGGTTATCCTTTGAGAGTTGGAGAACTTGTTGTTGATGCTCGATGTCATCTTCCACTGCTTGAACCTTCGAATTTTCTCTTAAATATGATGTGATGGACGGTGGATGATATCCATAAAGTGCCATAAATAGGGTCATTTTTGCTGCAGTATGGAAGGAAGTGTTATACCACCATTCAGCAAGAGGTAACCACTTGACCCATTGTATTTGTTTATCAGATACAAAACAACGAAGATATCCTTCCAAACATTTATTTACTATTTCAGTTTGACCATCAGATTGAGGATGATAAGATGAGCTATGAGCTAATTGAGTACCCAAACAAGAAAATAACTCCATCCAAAAATTTCCAGTAAAAATGGGATCTTTGTCGCTCACAATAACCCTTGGGCTTCCATGTAGCTTTTGAATTCCGTCCATAAATGTAGTAGCAACTGTACTTGCTTTAAATGGATGAGATAATGCACAAAAGTGTGCATACTTGGTAAGTCTATCAACTACCACCATGATGACACTCTTTCCTTCGGACTTAGGTAAACCTGTGATAAAATCCATTGAAATCTCCTTCCAATGTTGACTTGGAATGGATAAAGGTTGTAGAAGTCCCGGGGTCTTAATTGTCTCAACTTTATTCTGCTGGAAAACCAAACATTCCGCAACAAAATTTTGAATATCAGATTTAAGGCCATCCCAAAAAAATTCTTTCTTCACCCTGTGGTAAGTTTTTAAAAATCCTGAGTGTCCTCCTAAAGGAGAAGTGTGCAATTCCAGAAGAATCTTTTGTTTTAGTTGGGAATTCTTCCAAAGATATAAGTGATCTTTGTACCATAAGGAATCATTTTTCCAACTAAATGTATCAGATGTACTAGGATCTTGCTGCAACTTTTGAATGAGTGTCCATACATCTTTGTCCCTCTTCCATTCATCTCTTGCTTCAGTTATCCAATCTGGTTGGATAATAGAAATGGCACAAAGCAATGCTTCCACCTCTTCATTCTTTCTTGAGAGTGCATCTGCAACAACATTAAGCTTTCCTTTTTTGTAGATTATTTCAAAGTCATAACCCAACATCCTTGTGACCCATTTTTGCTGCTCTTCTGAAGATAGTCTTTGTTCCAAAAAGTGTTTAAGACTATCATGATCAGTTTTTACCTTGAAGTGTCTTCCCATTAGGTAAGTTCGCCATTTCTTTAGTGCATGCAGTATTGCTAACATTTCTTCTCATAAATAGGTTTTTGTAAATACTTTCCTTTGATTGGACGACTTTCAAAAGAAATGGGTCTTCCTTCCTGCATTAAAACTGCACCAATTCCATTTCCTGAGGCATCACATTCCACAATAAAGGTTTTTGTGAAGTCCGGCGTAGCTAAGACCGGTGCTAGGCACATTGCCTCTTTAAGACATTCAAAGGCCTTAGTTGCTTCAGGAGTCCATGAAAATGCATCTTTCTTCAATAATGTTGTTAGAGGTGCTGCTATTCTCCCATAATTCTTAACAAACTTGCCATAATACCCTGTTAACCCGAGAAATCCTCGCAACTGCTTTATGGTTGTGGGGACTTTCCATTCCTTAATGGCTTTAATTTTTTTAGGGTCTACTTTAACACCCTTGTGAGATACAATATGACCCAGATATTCCACCTCTTTTAATCCAAAGAAACATTTGAATGTTTTTGCATATAATTGTTTCTCCTGCAATAGTTTGAGCACCCTGTCAACATGTTCAACATGATCCTTCCAAGACCTGCTATAGATTAGTATATCATAAAAAAATACTAGCACAAATTTTCTAAGGGTTTGAAAATGGAATTCATCAACCCTTGAAATGTAGAAGGTGCATTGGTAAGGCCAAAAGGCATGACCAAAAATTCATAATGACCCTCATGAGTTCTAAATGCTATTTTTGGAATATCTTCAGTCTTCATTCTAATTTGATGATATCCCGAACAAAGATCCAACTTGGTAAAATAAATTGCTCCATGTAATTCATCCAATAATTCATCAATCACAGGAATGGGAAATTTATCTTTAATGGTGAGCTTATTGTGCTCCCTATAATCCGGACACATTCGCCATGATCCATCCTTCTTGTGTACCAATACTACAGGAGCAGAGAAAGAACTTTGACTAGGTTGAATTATACCCGCCTCTAACATTTCTGCAATCATGCGTTCAATTTTGCTCTTTTGGAAGTAAGGATATCTATAAGGCCGGATGTTTGGAGGAACACTTCCTGGAATCAAATGAATAGCATGATCATGATCACGAATAGGTGGGAGTCCTTTGGGAGTTTCAAACACCTTGGAATGATTGTCCAAGACTTGTTGGAGATCTGCAGAAACAGATGATTTTGATGTTGGAACTTCTAGTGAGCATAATTGTGCAATTACGCCTCGTTGTTCTTTCTTTAGAAGCTTTGTCATGACATTAGAGCTTATTATCCTTCTTGGCTTCCCTTCAATACCCCGTAATTCGACTTCCTTTCCTTCTGAAAAAAATTTCAAGAAAAGTTCTTGAAAATTAAAAGCTACCGTCCCCAAAGATTGTAACCATCGTACTCCTAGTACAACATCAGCACCTCCCATAGGAATGGAAAGCATTGGACTAGTCAATACATATTCCCCCATGGTTAGCTTGATATTATGACATTTTCCCGAGCAATTTATAGTTCCTCCATTTGCAACCATCACTTGACATTCTGGTGCTGGGTATAGGAAACAATTTAATTCCTTGGCTACCTTACAATGAATAAAATTATGGGTGCTACCCGAATCAATCAACACTATTACCTTTTTCTTCTTGATTTTTCCTTCTATCTTGAGAGTTTGAGGAGTGGTAATTCCTGCCAGTGCATTACACGATATGGTCAGATTCATTTCTTCCTCTTCAGGGCCGGTTCCTGGTGTATATCCTCTTCTTGTTCATTTTCTTCTTCCTCTTCACAATCTATGTAAAATAATTTCTTCTCAGCACACTTATGACCTTTAGTGTATTTTCTATCACAGCTGTAGAAAAGCCCTTTTGCTCTTTTTTCTTCCAATTTTTGTGGTGTCAACCTTGTAGGTTGTGGAAATCTAGGCGTAGCAACACTTCCTTCTTTATAGAAGTGAGTGGTAGGCTTCCTCGTCGCCATAATTTTACATTCAATTTTTCTTGCCAACCTGAATGCCTTCTCCAATGAATTAGGTTCCAAAACGCGAACTTCATGTTGGATGTTATCCTTTAAAGTACCTATGAAGAGATCAATCTTGTGTTCCTCTGGAATATCAGTTACCCTTATATTCAATTTTTGGAAGTCCTCAATGTGCCCCCCCACTAAACCCTTTTGTTTGAGATTTATCAATTGGCTAAAGAAGGTGTTGCTCTTTGTATCCTCATAATGTGCTATCATTTCCTCCGTAAAAATTGACCAAGTGACAATCTTTTTATGGGAGCAAAGCCATCGATACCATACAAATGTATTTTGTTCTAAATGTAAAGTTGCAATGCGTACCTTTTGTGTGTTTTGCACATTATGGAGATCAAAATATTGCTCCATCCGTAGTATCCATGTTACAGGATCCTTTCCATCAAACTTCCTCATATCCATTTTTGGAATATGGTGGTTCTTCCCGCAAACATTAGAGTTTATGAAATCACGATTAACATTTATTTTTTTCTCATCATGAGTTTCCTCTACTATCTTTTCACCATTAGGAAACATTTCTTGTATCAACTTTGCCAAACCTTCAATGTCTACTTTTAGATCCTTCTTCATGTTTTCCATGTTGTCTTTCATTTTTTCATCGATCTTAGCTTCCATGTCATCCATCTTAGCTTCCATGCCCATTTCCATGCCATCCATCTTAGCTTCCAAACCATTCATCTTAGCTTCCACGCCTTTCTTCAAACCATCCATCTTAGTTTCCACGCCTTTCTTCAAAACTTCCATTTCATTTTTTGTTGTTCTTTGCGAGAGCGAAATTTGTTGCACTTGCTCTTGTAATTTTGATATGTCATGTTGCCCTTCTTCGTCTTCATGAGTCATAGTAGAGCCTTCTAAAGGCTTAATGGGTGTTGAATTCTTTTTAGGGGCCATTTTAGAATCCAATATTGATACCTATTCTACAATATGCCCTTGGAATCAATTCAACTTGATTCTTCAAACAAGACTTATGCAATTCGGAAAAAGAATACACACCTTTTACTTGCTTTGAGGAGCTCGATATTGAAATTGAATTATCTCTGTAATTGAAAATCTTAAATATCTGAAATTCAGCCCTGTAGTAGCCCTCTGAAGCTTCTTTCAAATGCCACAGGTCTGACCTGATTTTGATTCTCCAAGACAAAGTTGTGTCCAATCTCCCACAATGACCTAATTCTGGACTGGTTCAGTAGAGCGAACTTGTACGACTTGCCACGTGTCACTGTTTTGTCCTTTGTCTCCGAAATTGATAGCGAAGAAACTTAAAAATCCATGTACTTGCGACCATGCCATTTCGGTGAGCCAACCATACCGTCTGTGAGAGTGAGAGTTATTGAACTTTTCCCACGATCACCTCTTTGAGATGAAATTCAGGAGCCTGAAAAAGCACTACATTCCACAGATCATATCTCCAAAAATATTGTGAACCAGGCTCTGAAATTATTTGACGAATTTCCTCAGGATTTCAGCTTCGCACCATATGAATTTTAGATTCTGAACCTTCATAGAAAAAACATTAATAGCGAAAATTCCACGATGACCTGTTTAGGAGCTTGAAAAGAGACCTAACTTCCACAGATGATATCTCCGAAAATATTGCGAACCAAGCTCTGAAATTTTTAGACAATATTCCTCCGGATTTCAGCTTCACACCCTGAAAATTTCAGCTTCTGAAACTTCGTAGAAAAAATTTATAGCGAAAATGCCACGATGACCTGTTTGGAGCAGCGAAACCCTAGAATCCAAAGCTCTGATACCAAATGTTGTGTAACCAGCTCCAAAAATAGAAGAAAAGAGATATGAACGCCTTAGAAATAAGCCACTTCGAGGGGGGAAACCTCCAATACATTACATAAATGAACAATTCTTGGATGATACAAATGAACAAAACCTCCTTCTATATATAGGAGTCCA
Organism: Pinus albicaulis; assembly: GCA_034641835.2. Lineage (NCBI taxonomy): Eukaryota > Viridiplantae > Streptophyta > Pinopsida > Pinales > Pinaceae > Pinus > Pinus albicaulis. Next base: position 290,750,808 of record CM076573.1, read on the forward strand.
TGGGGCCACAATATACTCCTAGTGGGGCCACAATGTAATCCTAGCCGACCTAACAATAATAATGTAAGGGCACAATAATAACAATATGGGGGTTACAGGGGTACAAAAATAACAATAAGTGGGGCTACACTAACATAATAAGGGACTACACTATTAATATAGGGACTTAACAAACAAATATCATTTTATGAACATCTTTGAAGAGTGTGGGCCAACAATAGCCAGCTCTGAGTATTTTGTTTGCAGTGGCTTTCGAACTCAGGTGGCCTCCACATTCTCCATCGTGGAATTCTTGTTTAACCCTCTCTGCCTCATTTCAGGCAAACATTTAAGCAATAGTCCATTAGGATTCTTCCAGTATAAGTTTTCATTCAAAATGCAGTAATTCCTGGCTTTTATCTTTAGAAATCTAGCCTTGGTCTTTGATAATCCAGGTGGGGCACTGAGGTGTGTAAGCACATACAAAATGTCGGAATAACAAGGAGAGCTCTAAATTTTTTCCTCAACAGTGAGATCAGGTAATTCTTGTTGCTCATCCAAGGTACTTATCAAGTTAATGTCTAGGGCTTGTAGGTTTGATTCAGCCATTAACTTAGCTAAGCCCTGACCCTTAATCAGTTTGGTGGGTTTTATCTCAAGGTCATACTCTAAGATCACAACTATCCATTTTCCCCTTTTCCCATCTGGGTCTTGGGACATTATATCTTTGAGTATGATGTTGGGCACGTAAGCTATAGTGTGGGAATGAAATATGTACACTCTGAAGTCTTTTAAGGCCTTAATCAGAGCATAGGCTTGTTTCTCCATGATGTTGTATTTCAAGGGTGCATCTCTGAGTGCTTTGCTAAAGGAGGCAATTGGTTGTTCCATTCCCTCTGTGTTTTCTGCAGCAAAATTGTAGCCACTGTATGCTCCGAGGTGAATGAAAAGATCAGGAAATCTTTGGAGAAATCTGGGTTGATTAGGACAGGAGCTTGGGTAAGTGCAAGTTTCACTGATTCAAAAGATTGTTTAGCTCCCATAGTCCATTTAACTCCTGCACCTTTCTTTAGCATTTTAGTCATGTTCCTAAGGTGTTCAGCCAGATTTGGAATAAACCTCCGGAGGAAGTTAATCTTCCCAATGCAAGACTGTAATTCCTTGATGTTTCTGGGGTGTGTGATCTGTAGTATTCCCTCAACTCGTTGGGGGTCTATCCTGATTCCCTTTTCGGATATAATGTGGCCAAGTAGTTTACCCTCCTGTAGCCCAACGAAAGTCTTTTTGGGATTCAAAGAAAAACCAAACCTTCGACATTTTTCAAATACTTTTCTCAGATGTTTCAGGTGTTCTTCTTCGGTCTTGGAAAATATTGTTATGTCATCCAAGTAGATAACAATGAAGAGCCCTATCTCATCTGAAAATGCTATGTCCATCGCTCTTTGGAAGGTGGCTCCAGCATTCATCAATCCAAAAGGCATCTTCACATACATGAAGGTACCCCATGGGGTGGTAAAGGCTGTTTTGAGTTGGTCTTTTGGGATTACTAAGACTTGGTTATATCCGGATAAACCATATAGCAGTGAAATCCTCTTAGAACCTACTACCTTCTGAAGAATATGTTCTATTTTAGGAAAAGGGTAATTGTCTTTGAGTGAGGCTCTATTAAGATTCCTAAATTCTATGCACAATCTGATTTCTCTTGTCTTCTTCCTCACAGCCACTAAGTTTGATACCCAATCCGAGAACCTCACGGGCACAATTATACCTGCTTCATACATCTTCTTGATCTCTTTCTCTACTACAGACAATTGTTTAGGATTGATTCTGTGAAGATTTTGCCTAAATGGCTTCTGATTTTCTTTCAAGGGTATCTTATGCTGAATGATATTTGTGTCATAGGCCTTTAAGTCCTCATAGTTCCATGCAAACACAACAATGAATTCCTTGAAAAGGTCAATGTACTTCTTCTTCATGTCTGCAGGTAAAGACTTAGCCAGTTTAATCATTTTGGGCTTATCTTCAAAGCCTAAGTTGCATTCTTCCACATCGGAGTATGCATGTTCTATAGTGGGATTTTTTTCCACATCATCAAAGTCAAAGAGGTCCTCTAGGGGCACCAGGCCTCTGGGTATATTCTTATCTTTGGCCTGCAGCACCTCTACCTCTTCACTATCTGCATTTTCACATTTTCCATTTGGGTTTCCATTCTGTTCATCTAAAGAGTTTATTTCTATATTATAGGGTGTTTCTTCCTCATCTGAGGATTCTTCACTTAGGCAGCTACTGTCAGATTTGGAGTCTAAATCAGAAAGTTCAAACTCGTTTATGCCTACCAGAAAATCTTTGATATGTTTATCACCTTCAAAAACCTGCCATTATTTTTCGTTGTCTAGCACAGCAGGTCTAAATTTTGTCTGAATGATGATCTGTTGGTCTCTGGGAGTCTTGGGGTAGGAGCTGGCTAGGCAAGCTAATCTGTTTTCAATGACATTTTGACCCCTAGGAACGAACACTAATTTGTATTCGACGAACGTTTTCAGTAGATACATGGTGTCATTCCTATATGCTCTTAGCCTAGGATGCTTGGCTGTGTATTCTCCATTCACTTGTTTAATAATTAACTCTGAGTCTCCCTTTACGGTTATCCTACAGGCTCCCTTTTTCCTCAACATATTCAGACCTAGGATTAGAGCCTCGTATTCAGCTACATTATTCGTGCATTTGAAATGAAGACTACAGGTGTGGCTCTCTGCGTAATCATTCTCTGTATTGTGTAACCATACCCCTGCCCCTGCAGTCCTTTTAGTACATGACCCGTCAAAGCTCATTTCCCATAAGGGGTTATTCTCGAGATTGTCATTGTTTTCTCCTTTACAACTGGGTTCGCCATTGTGTTGTGTTATGGGGTCTGTACTAGGCTGTGGGTCGCTTTGATCTTTGTGAAATGTATGAGGTTCGGGGATCTGGCTAGGTGGCTATTTACGTGTTGTTTCTTGTTCACACGAAGTTAGGTCCCCACTGCATATCCTACAGGTTTCATTGCAGTTTTATTCTTCGTTGTCCTCTAAATCCAGAGTAGCCATTATGTTAAAATCCGTGGCCTCTGCCTCTCCGCTTGTATCCCTGTTTTGGGACTCTGATCCTTCTAAATATTTGTCGTTAAAAAGGATGAAGGAGTCAAGGTTTGTATGTACAGAATAAACGGGTGAATTTTCTGGCTTTTCGGGGCTACTGACAAGGAATTTCATATGTGTCTCACTATACAGTTTTCTAAGTTGGCCAAAGATTGGGATTGTGGCATATGAGCCATCCATCTACATTGTACCCTGCAGCTTGGCTCCCCATGATCTTGATAATAACATGCCATACTTGGGTGGCACATCTGCCACCACAACATCCATGACCATGCATTTAGCTGGGATCTGAGTGAAGCTCACGCACAAGTCTTTGATCAGGCCTAGGCATTTTACCCAGCTAGAGTCGAAAGAGTATAAATCTTTGTAGGGTCCGATTATCTCTAGACCTAGTATTTCCATGACTACCTTAGGCATTAGGTTGTGAGATGCTCCAGAATCATGCATTGCATTGTGCGGGATCTTGTCATGAATGTTGAGACTGATATAGAAAGGTGGAACCACCCCCTCCTGAAACTTCCCCTCTATCTTAGGACCAAACAAGAGGGCAGGCTGATCATCATTCAAATTGACAGAGTCACCATTCTCACTAAGGTTCAAAGCCCTCAAAATCTGGCCTTTATATACATCCTGAGTGGCTAGCTCAGAAAGTGGGACAGAGATTTTAATTCTTGCAATTTCACTTTCTAAATTGAAAGTGGACTGAATCTTGGGAAGGCCCATCTCTGTTTTGTTTGCCGCTGCTTTAGTGGCTAAATCAGTGGGCTGATTTTCATTATGTACAGTGTTTGTGACAGTTTCATCAGGAGCACTAACTGCAGTGCTAGTGCTGCTAGCTGGTTTACTTTGTGCATCATTGTTTCGGTTGTCTTTTTCTCTATTCTTTCCAGAACTCTCAGCTGCTGGTTTGTTGGTTTCAGCAGTTGCTTTAGAAGTTCTCTCAGGCCTCTTTTTGATGGTGACCTCAGAAGCTTTGGGTTTGGAATTTTCTTGACTCTTTTTGCTTCTAATTTCATACTGTTCTCTGACCTGCATCATGGCATTTTCAAATCCTAACCTGTAATCTTCAGATTCCAACCATTCCTCCTCCCAGCCAGAGGGTGAAGGCTGATCTTCTTCTAAATAACATTTATGGATTGAATCTTCTGTTTCAAACATGTTTATCTTGTTTCCCTTAGACTCTTCTATGTTTCCCTCATCTTCATCAAGAAAATTCTCTTGGAATGGGGGTGTTGAGATTCAAAGATGTTTTTCTCTTCCACCACATTCCACTTCATCTCCTTTGTCCATTATTAATTTCAGGCTTAAATGATCAATAAGATTAGTTAAAATTGCTTTGAGATTGTATATAATGTCTAACTTGCTATGTTTTCATGATTTCGTTGTTGTAGTACTTTTTTACTACACCTAGCTATAGAATGCTGACATTTTGTAGCTAGTTGTCGATTCTACAGTTGTCTTCATGTCTACACAGGTTCCAGATGTCATCTCAGGGAAAAACACATATGGTATTATTCCACATCATTCTCTCATCTTTTTTTGCTCCCCATGAAGTCTGAGTTAAAGTATCAAAGCGATTATGCACGAAGAAGAGAGGCAGTTTCCTATCAAAACAAGGACTCTACAGATGTCCGCAGTAAAGCACAAGACTGTTAATAAGAATTTTTAATTTTATTAGGAATGGGAAAGACACTTATCCCTATTTTTCTCAATAAGTAGTTATGTAATTTCATTATAAGTATGACTCAGGAGACCGAGAAACTGTTGGTTAGATTTTGTTTCTGTTGCTAGATTTTGGAAGGCTATAAATACTCTATTTTGAATAATTTTCCCTTTAATGAAAGAGACATCATTTTATTGCACGAGCTGAGTCAATCTTGAGTAATCCGTGTGCTGATCCGGTGGTAGAGGGCCCCTACTGCTCGTGAAGCATTATGCATTTGGTTTAGATAAGTAGCCGTAGCCTTGTTTCATTCTCAATTCAAATAGTTTTCTCTAAAGGATCTTACAGCTGTGTTGACGGGAAAATATGTCCGGCCAACAGTAGGGGATCTCCCCGGTAGAAAGTCCCAATTAGACTTTGAACCGTTTGGAGTAGGGATCCCGTCCGGGGTGTGGGTCCGGCTACCACTTAAATGATTATCTCTTCGGTTTCGAGCAACCTGATTGAAACTGCAAACATACACTTATTAACACGATATAGAATACATGACTGATGAATAAAACCGATATATGACACTGTGCATAGCAAGGTAATAGACAGAATGCATAAAATCAGGAAATGTCGTTAGCAACACATCTATGAGGTATGCATGCGAGATAATCTGACCGCCAAAGAAACAATTAGCTCAGTCAATACTCCGGAGATAGATGTCATTCTAGTTTAATTTTGTCACCATATTTCAAGCTTGATAATGGTACTCTAGTTTAACTCTGTTCACTGTATTAGTATCATTCTAGTTCAGTTCCAATTCATTTCAAGTTAGATAATAGCACTCTAGTTTAGTCTTAGTTCACTGTATTAGCATTTTTAGTTTAGTTGTTATCCATTGCATTTTAAATTGTATTAGTTGTTAAATTTAGATACCACGGTCTTCATTATTTACAAAATATTCTTGTTCTGAATCCCTATTAATACATCATCATATGGATAGGAACTATCAATAACAGTTTAAGGCCTTGAGTATTTTGCAACCTTTTACAATTTCACAAACAAGCCTTTTTCTCAAAGACTATTATAAAAAGAAATCTATAACTTTTTAATGAGGCCTAGTGGTGCTAAATTGAGTTGCAGAATAGAATTAGAAGTTAGTTTAGAGTAGAAATCTTATTTTGCTACAAATTTTCTTTTCCAATTATGTTCCAATAAACCTTCAACCATGGATGAGATGTTGTAACATTGTAAGTTGATTGTTGACTTAGGAAAACCTCAATTGCAATAAAAACTTATCCTTTTCTCAAGCTATTCCAACATATCTCTAAATGAATGAATTGGATGAGTTCATGATATGGGTTACTGAGTTCATGTGTGATTTGTTTCTTTGCTAAAATTCCTTATCAAGATTTGCATTTTATGTCCTCTAGTGCACACCTAGTTTAGAATAGTTTCACTCTGTTTTAGTGTAAACTTATTAGCTCTTTTTCAACATAAAAAAACCATAAAACCAAAAACATCATAAAAACACTAAACACAACGTAGTGAGAAACAAATACCTAGGCACATATAGTGCACCACACTTCAGTAGTTTACTAACCCTGGTTGACAATTAATGAACTCAATTTAGGAACACTAAGTTGAGCACAACATTTTGGCGATGTTGCTGAGGAAGTGTAACTAGGTAGCCTTGTTTCTTATCACTCAAAAACAATGATATGTGTAGAGAAAGAGACTCAAGGGGTAGATTCATAAGAAGCAGAATCTTGATTCCTAGAACACCACTTGTTTCACCAAGACCTAGAGCCAGCACACTTCCAACTCAAACCCACATTCCATCCTTTACTGATTCTAGACTTCCAGAGAACTTAAGATCAGATATTCGATTAGAAAGACCTTCCATTTTACCCACTGAACCTGTCTTAGAAGGAGATTCAGGAACCCCTGCTAGGGACATAAACTTTTCAACTTCTACAGAAGAATCAACTATGGCAGAAGAGGGGGGAGGAGGAGTTTTTAATGGAGAACACACACTATTTGGAGGAGGTAGAGGTATAGGTAGAGGAGAAGGAGGTAGAGGTGTAGAAGGAGAAAGAGGCAGAGGAAGAGGTAGAAGAGAGATGGGAAGCTCTTTTGGGTTTCCTATAGTAAATGAAGAAACTAATGCAACTATGAAAAAAATTTCACCCTCTGTCCTTCCAAACTTTTATGGACTTAAAACTGAAGATTATGAAACCTTCCTATTTGAATTTGAAGTCCTATGTAGAACTTATGACTACTTACAAGATGCTCAAAAACTTAAACTATTTTCTTCAACATTGAAAGGAGCAGCATTGAAGTGGTTTATGAGTTTGATCAACAGTTCTATTATGACATGGGAGGACATGAAACAAGAATTTCTAGAGAGGTATTTGGATTATTTTATGCCAGTCAATCATAAGGAGGAAGTGTTTAAGATGCTACAAAAAGAAGATGAAAACATGGAAGATTTTTTGGAGAGATTCCATTACAACATCAAAAGAGCAAAAATGGAAAACCTAGACCAAGACACTTTGAAAGCTCTCTTGTTGAAGAAAATTAGGGATGAATGGTTAGATATCCTTAACATGATGGGAAAAGGGGATATATCTCAGCTCACATTACCTTAAATAGCTAAATTATGTATCAACCTTTCAAGAGGCAAATCTAAAACTGTAAAAGGACCAAGAGACCCTGCTCTTGCAAGGGCAAGTAAGTCTACTTCTGGGATAGTAAGTAGGGTAGAAATAGGACATATGCTTGATGAGTTCAAATATGATATCTTGGGGAGTCTTAGTGAACAAATAGACACCCTTAAGTTACAAAACAAGCAAAAAGATGAATCTAATGCCTTAGAAATCTTTTGTCCCAAATGTAGAAAGAAACATGCCCTGAGAGAGTGCCCTTTGGATGCCAAAGTTGTGGAGACTTGTGTAATTTGTTTAGAAAAACATGAGGCCAAGAGTTGTCCTTCACTTCCTGGTCTTAAAGCAGTCTTTCAAGAAGATACTCCTACAATTTCCACAGAATCTCTCAATTTTGTCTCTAGAAGGCCTTGGCAAGGACCTCAAACACAAGGATTCCATGATCAAATGTATAATCAACCTCCACCAAATTGGAATTCTTGGCAGCAACCTTCGCCTCAATTTCAAAATCAACCACAAACCTGGGCGCAAGGAGCACAAAATCCCTATGGAAGATACTCTCAGTATTACCAATATCCACCATCCTATCCACCATATTAACATTTCTCTCCTCAAAAAAATCCTCAAAATCCACAACATCAAAGTCAACCACTTTCATTACCATTTCCTTAGAAAACAAATCAGTTCCTGCCCAACCCATACCAAACCCCAACAATAAAAATCCTCAGAACACATACATGATAGAAGGCCAACAGTTTCCAACTTATTTGATCACCCCTTTAGACCTTAGTGATGTTCAAATTAGGTCTGGAAGAATACTTGAAAAGAGGAAACCTTTTGTAATCATACAAGAACAAGACAATTCTGAGGAAGATTCTCTACGGGTAAATTAAAGTCCTGAAGATAACACAACTTTCCAAGACTCAAATATTGAAAAATAAAAACAAAAAGAACCAATAATTTCAACTCCTATATTAGAGCATCCATCAACATCCACTTCTACACCTCCCTTCCCAGAAATATTACAAATTGATAGGGGTGTAGAAAAACAAATTATGGTGCCTAATTATGATTTCCTAGATGAGCTGAGAAATGTTTGTATTAAGATCCCATTATTGCAAGCCATCAAGGAAATTCCAATCTTAGCAAATACAATAAAAGAGTTGAGCATGAAGAAAACAAGAAAAAGAATAAGGGAGATAAAAAAAATTCAACTGGCAGGAAAAATAGCAGATATCATGATGGGTAAGATTGCTATTCCAAAATATCTAGACCCAGGAAATCCAGTTGTTAAAATTCACATCAATGGAATTGAGATCCAAAACACACTCATTGATTTAGGAGCAGCAATCAATATCATGAGTAGACAAATCATGGATAAACTGAAACTTTCTAATCTTCTTTTTACACCCACATTATTACAATTAGCAGACAGATCTGTGATCAAACCTGATGGGGTAATAGAAGACATTCCAGTGTCCCTAGATTCTTGGGAGTATCCAGTGGATTTTATGATCCTAACTCCTAAGAATAATCTAGGAGGGCATCCTATTATATTGGGAAGACCTTGGTTAGCTACAGCTGATGCTTTCATTAGTTGTAGATCCGGTGATATGTACATCTCTGATGGTAGTTCAACTAAGAAATTTACCTTGTATCCTCCAGCAAGAACAATTATAGAATTAGATGATACTCAATGGATAGAGGATGAAGAAGACTTACAACCTCTCTTCACAATTTCAGAAATTAGTGAAGATAGCCAAATTCTAAATACCTTGGAAAACTTTGAATCCTCTTCGGAATATAAACATGAACAATTTCAAGAAGAATCCAACATTGAGTTTTTGTCATCAAGGAAAATGTCTCTCTATTCCATGGATAAATTTGGCAGCTCTACAATTGAGATATTTCCAGGAAAAACTTTAAACATAAACAAGAACCTAGAGAGATCTCAACAGGAAGAGCTAGTCAAGATATTACAGAGACATTATTCTGCATATGCATGGGATTACACCGATATAAAAGGGATAAGACCCAAGACTTGCACTCATCACATCTACATAGAGGAAAATTGTAAACCAATCAGACAACCTCAGAGAAGGATGAATCCAAATCTTAGGGAGATAGTTAAAGAAGAATTGCATAAATTATTGAATGTCAACTTTATCTATCCTATTTCAGATAGTCAGTAGGTTTCTCCTTTGGTAATTGTGCCAAAGAAAAATGGTAAATGGAGGGTATGTATTGACTACCGGGAATTAAACAAAGCTACTCTTAAAGATCATTTTCCCTTACCCTTCATAGATCAGGTGTTAGACACACTAGCTGGAAAAAATTACTTCTCATTTTTAGATGGGTTTAGTGGTTATAATCAAATCCAAGTAGCACTGGAAGATCAAGACAAAACCACAATTACCTGTCCTTGGGGTACCTATGCTTACCGAGTATTGCCATTTGGACTATGCAATGCACCTGCAACATTTCAAAGGGCAGTACTAGGAATATTTTCAGATCTAATACATGATTGTGTAGAGGTATATATGGATGATTTCACAGTTTATGGAAACACATTTGAAGAAGCCTTAGAAAACTTGGAAAAATTCTTAAAGAGATGTAAAGAAGCAAATCTTTCACTTAGTCATGAGAAGTGTTTTATGATGTTTACTGAAGGAATTGTTTTAGGACATCACATTTCAGGGGATGGGATTAGAGTTGATGAGTCAAAAGTTGAAGTCATCTCTAACTTATCTATTCCAAGTTGTCAAAAAGATGTTAGGATTTTTCTAGGATTTACAGGATATTATCGAAGTTTTATAGAAAACTTCACCAAGATAGCATCTCCACTTTTCAAATTACTTACCAAGGACTGTGAATTCAAGTGGAATCTTGATTGCCAGTTAGCCTTTGAGACCCTGAAAACAAAAATCTTTGAAGCACCTATTTTAAGGGGACCTAACTGGAAGTTACCTTTTCATATTTCAACAGATGCCTCGGATACAGCTCTAGGAGCAGTATTGGGACAAAAAGACCTGATTCCTTATGCCATCTACTATACCAGTAAAAATTTGACTCCTTCAGAGTTAAACTATATTGTAACTGAAAAAGAGTTTTTAGCTGTTGTTCATGCCATAAACAAATTCGGACACTATATAACAGGCTATGAAACTTTTGTTCACACTGATCATTCTGTAATTAGATACTTAATGAACAAATCAATTACTAATGGCAGAGTCATAAGATGGTTATTGCTTTTACAAGAATTCAACATTACCATTCTAGATAGGCCTGGAAAACAAAACACAGTAGTTGATTTCCTATCTAGACTCCAAAACATCCAAGACAATACCCCAGTTGAAGATCAATTTCCTGATGAATATCTTTTTGCAATTTCTACTCAAGTTCCTTGGTTTGCTGACATTGCTAATTATTTAGTTTCAGGGAAATTTCCTTCAATAATGAATGCAAGAGACAAAAGAAAGATCACTTATGACAGTGCAAAATATTCATGGGTTGCTAATGAGTTATACAAGACAGGTCCAGATTTTATCATTAGGAGATGTGTTCGAGAAGATGAGATGCATGAGATTCTCAAGGCATGTCATGATGAACCTTGTGGCAGACACTTTGCTAATAAAAGGATAGCCTACAATATCCTTCATTTAGGATATTATTGGCCATCCCTTTTTAAAGATGCTAAAGAGTATGTCAAAAGATGTGACAGTTGCCAAAGGGTAGGGAAACCTTCTTCTTCAGGTGAGATGCCATTGCAGCCTCAGGTACATATTGAACCTTTTGAAAAATGGGCTTTGGATTTTGTAGGACCTATTAGTCCTCCATCAAGAAAAATGAAATATAGATTATTTTGCACTGATTATGTTAAAAAATGGGTAGAGGCCAAGCCATTACTTTCTGCTACTGAAGCATCTGTAGTTAATTTTCTTTTTGAGGATATTTTTACTCATTTTGATGTCCCAAGGGAAATTGTTACAGATCAAGGAGCTCAATTTACATCAAGGCTAGTGGAACAAATGATGGAGAGGTACAAAATCAAACACAAAAAATCTACTCCCTATCATCCACAAGCAAATGTTCAAGTGGAATCTACTAATAAGGTCATTGAAGGGATCCTAACGAAGACTGTCCATTTACATAGAAGAGATTGGGTAGATAGGATTCTTGAAGCCTTGTGGGCCTATAGAACTACATGGAGAAGCACAACAGGCCATACTCCTTATGAACTTGTTTATGGAAAGCAAGTTTTGTTTCCCATAGAGTTCCAGATTCAAACTTTCAGAATGGCAGTTCAGCTAGGACTTGATCTATCAGAGGCACAAAAGCACAGATTGGAGAAGATTAATGAATTGGATGAGATCAGAAAAGATGCAGTTCAGAAAACCAATATAGTCCAACATAAAAGGACTAGATGGCATGATAAGTACATCAAGGAAAATAAATTCAAAGAAGGTGACTAGGCTCTCTTGTTTGATTCAAAGTTCAAGGATTTCCAATGTAAATTCCAAACACATTGGCTTGGGCCATATGAAATTATAAGAAATTTTGACAATGGAGCAATAAAAATCAGGACAATAGATGAAGAAGAGGTCACTTTTCTTGTGAATGGTCATAGATTGAAGTTGTATCACAAACCACTCTCAAGAGAAGAATTTGTCAAGAGATTTTAGGAAAACAGTGATGTGAAGTTAATGAAGAAGAATTTTTCTTATTCATCAACTTAATTAAATTTTCTGAAGTCAAATGATTGAAAAAAATAATAATATAAATAAATAAATAAAGTATAAACATGAAAACCAATCATTGATTGGCATGTTTATACAGAAAAGGTGGAGTGAAAATCAGAATCTTTCTGACACTCTAGCTTTTCAAATCTGTTCTTTCTACAAGCAGTTATTACAAAATCATAAGTGCAGATCCATCTCACTTATGATCCATCTCACTCCATTCATCCATATTCCATTTTATTTCATACTCCATTTCATTTCATTCATCCATACTTCATTCATTTCATTCCATAGTCCACCTCATTTCCATCTCAGAGTTTTAAGTTTGATGTTTTTCTGCAATTAAATAATACACATCATGAATTGCAGGCTACTTTTCACACTCCACTCCACTTCATAAGTTGTGATCCATTTCACTCCATTATTCACTTCATTCATATTCCATTACACCATATTTCATTATCAATTTTCACTCATTCCATACAACATTCCATTCATGCTCTAAACCATTCCATTCTATGTTTCAAGTCTTCTACAGGTACATTCTGTAATTAGTCAAACATTCTGCAGCTAATCAGACATTCTGCAGCCATACATACATTCTACAGCCAGAGATCCTGAAGGCACTGTCCAGTAATTATTTGATCTGCAATAAAATGATCCTGCATATCCATGACAACAAGCAAAATCAAAGGAGCTATGAAGACTCAAAGATTAATGATTTTCAGGGGAGAACAAAGCATATGAAGATGACAAAAAAATCAGAGGAAAGGCAAAGGTAAAAGTTATGAAATTATTATAATGACAAGATCATGAAAAATTTTAGTATAGTTAAGTTATGTATAATTCAAAAAGTTGTTTTAATTAATTGTGTTGATCATGCCTAACAAACCTCTCATAAAAAAATTGGATAAAATTCCTTCTATTCCGCCATTCCAAATCCCATATCTGATCATCATTTAAAAACTTAACGGTTAAAGTAATGAGGTGATTGGATTCGTCACGTCATTAGGCCAAAGCATTTAATGATGATTTTGAATTTCCTACAAAATATCTCTGTGGTCTTTTCTTCCAAGATATTTCCCAACTCATTAATTCGTTTACATCACCCTCACCTCATTATATTCATTCCGTAACCACTCCATATCATCCTTTCTCGTAACCAACTCTTAACCATTTCAGTCTGTAAAACAGAGGAAGCATCTGTGGGGCAAAAACATGTCTTTAACAATGATTTTCACCGTGAGCAGAGGAGCAGTAATTTGAAGATTGGAAAGAAAGAAAAAAAAACTATGGGTCTCATAGTGAGGACTGAACCGATTAGAACTAAGTACTTGGAGGGATATCCACAACTCAGAGAAATGTTACAGCAAGCCGAGTGGTTGCAATTGTTGGAGAAATTTAGGGGTTTTCACAAAGAGGTGACTACAACATTTGCAAGGTCCTTCAATGGAGCTGAGGTCGAAATAGGAGACATTAAATTCACTGTTACAGAATTTTTCATTGCAGAGGCAACAGAACTACCTAGACAAGGGGAAAGGTGGTTCAAAAATAGAGAATTTCATAACGAGACATGGAAGCAAATACTCAAGTCACCAGGTATGGATGTTTCCATTTTTAAAAAGGGTATTCCTAGCTCGGAATTAAAGAATAAGTGGAGGAACATGTTACTCATTTTGAAAAAAATTATGACTTGTGAAGGTAGATTTGGTACCTTCTATGTTTACCATATTCGGTTAATGATGCATTTCTTAGAAGAAGAAATCAACTTGCCCTTTTTCTTGTTTCATAGTTTAAAGAAAATGGCCTCAAGTGTTCAAAAGAGAGTTCAATTTCTGGAAACAACCTTATACCACCATGTTCTAGTCAAAATCTTGATTGAACATCATTTGAGAAAAATGGGGGATAATTCGGATAAGTTCTTAGTGAGAAATCACTTTGAAGAACCCAAGGAACCTCCACTTGAAGACAAATCTACAAAAGGAAGCAGAAGATGGAAAACCTCCAAAACTGAAACTGAAACTGGTAAAACAATACAAGAATATAGTGAAGAAATGATTTTTGAGAAATTGGCCCAAATTAAGAAGTAGCTTAAGAAAGAGAAGATAATAAGGAAATCTGCCAAAGAAAAATGAGAAGGGCCATCTCAACCAAGACGGAGCCACATACTTAGAGGGATACTAAAGAAAATAGAGGTTAGACAAACTGGAATAATAAACATTAAGGATGAAGAAACACCTGAGCATCAGTATGAGGAGTATTTTGATGAAGAAGCTCCTGAAATAAACCCAGCACAGCAAGAAATTTACAATTACGTTGAGACACTAGAGAAGAAAGCTTCAGAAAGTAGAGACAGAACTCCTAGTCCACCAAAATCTGCAATTGATATCCTAAGAAGAGATAAATATGAGTTAGAAGTACTCAACAGGCATATCAAGAATGATAATGAAATTCTAAGGGAGCAGGTTAAGCTAAAAGCTTATATGAATTCAACTTTGTCTCTACAATTGCAAAAGTTGTACAAGGCCAATGAAAAATTGAAAAATAAAAATAAAAGGTTAACCAGGGCACTCACAAATTTGAGATTCAAGTTAGTCATAAGGAAGCCCAGAAGGCCATTGACTGCCAGGAAAATCAGAAGAAGAGGGTTGGATGTCCTTGCAGAGGTCTCAAAGTTCATGGAATAGTTGCATGAGGACATGCAAGAACCTAGCAGTGGGGGTATGTTGAGCTTCAAAGATGTTTTTCTCTTCCACCACATTCCACTTTATTTCCTTTGTCCATTATTAATTTCAGGCTTAAATGATCAATAAGATTAGTTAAAATTGCTTTGAGATTGTATATAATCTCTAACTTGCTATGTTTTCATGATTTCGTTGTTGTAGTACTTTTTGACTACACCTAGCTACAGAATGCAGACATTCTGTAGCTAGTTGCCGATTCTGCAGTTGTCTTCATGTCTATGGAGGTTCCAGGTGTCATCTCAGGGAAAAACACATATGGTATTATTCCACATGATTCCCTCATCATTTTTTTCTCCCCATGAAGTCTGAGTTAAATTATCAAAGCGGTTATGCACGAAGAAGAGAGGCAGTTTCCTATCAAAACAAGGACTCTACAGATGTCCGCAGTAAAGCACAATACTATTAATAAGAAGTTTTAATTTGATTAGGAATGGGAAAGACACTTATCCCTATTTTTCTCAAGAAGTAGTTATGTAATTTCATTATAAGTATGACTCGGGAGACCGAGAAACTGTTGGTTAGATTTTGTTTCTGTTGCTAGATTTTGGAAGGCTGTAAATACTCTGTTTTGAATAATTTTCCCTTTAATGAAAGAGACATCATTTTATTGCACGAGCTGAGTCAATATTGAGTAGATCCGCGTGCTGATCTGGTGGTAGAGGGCCCCTACTGCCCATGAAGTGTTATGCATTTGGTTTTGATAAGTAGCCGTAGCTTTGTTTCATTCTCAATTCAAATAGTTTTTTGAACTTTGCTTACAGTTGATACTACAGTTTAGCTTTGTTCTCATGAAGTATTCCAAAAGATCACTAATCTGGAATGAAGCATAATTGTAGCAATTTAGAACTTCACGTTTTTTTGTGTTCAGTTGTAATTAGTTGTTACAGCTAGTCCTATTCTCATTAATCTCTTCCAAAATATCACTAACTCTGGATATGGCTTAGCTGTAGTGTTTTGGTTTACCTGCGTATTGTTATGTTTTTATGCCCATTTGCACTAAATGATACAGTCAGAATTGTTTGTACAAACTATTCCAAAATATCACTCATCTTGAACAAGATAGCGCTGTAGTATTTCATAGAATTAGTTGCATTTTAGCTCAGTCAATACTCCAGAGATAGATTTCATTCTAGTTTAATTCTGTCACCATATTTCAAGCTTGATAATGGTACTCTAGTTTAACTCTGTTCATTGTATTAGTATCATTCTAGTTCAGTTCCAATTCATTTCAAGTTGGATAATAGCACTCTAGTTTAGTCTTAGTTCACTGTATTAGGATTTTTAGTTTAGTTGTTATCCATTGCATTTTAAATTGTATTAGTTGTTAAATTTAGATACCACGGTCTTCATTATTTACAAAATATTCTTGTTCTGAATCCCTATTAATACATCATCATATGGACAGGAACTATCAATAACATTTTAAGGCCTTGAGTATTTTGCAACCTTTTTACAATTTCACAAACAAGCCTTTTTCTCAAAGACTATTCTAAAAAGAAATCTATAACTTTTGAATGAGGCCTAGTGGTGCTAAATTGAGTTGCAGAATAGAATTAGAAGTTAGTTTAGAGTAGAAATCTTATTTTGCTACAAATGTTCTTTTCCAATTATGTTCCAATAAACCTTCAACCATGGATGAGATGTTGTAACATTGTAAGTTGATTGTTGACTTAGGAAAGCCTCAGTTGCACTAAAAACTTATCCTTTTCTCAAGCTATTCCAACATATCTCTAAATGAATGAATTGGATGAGTTCATGATATGGGTTACTGAGTTCATGTGTGATTTGTTTCTTTGCTAAAAGTCCTTATCAAGCTTTGCATTTTCTGTCCTCTAGTGCACACCTAGTTTAGAATAGTTTCACTCTGTTTTAGTGTAAACTTCTTAGCTCTTTTTCAACATAAAAAAACCATAAAACCAAAAACATCATAAAAACACTAAACACAACGTAGTGAGAAACAAATACCTAGGCACATATAGTGCACCACACTTCAGCAGTTTACTTACCCTGGTTGACAATTAATGAACTCAATTTAGGAACACTAAGTTAAGCAGAACAGGGGGAATAACTTGTTGATCTGATTCTCTTTGTCTGTTGGGAGCGTTATTGTTTCTTCTAAAGTTCTGGTTCTGGTTCTTGTTCTGATTGGTAACGGTGACAACCATTTTTTCCATCATTCGTTGTAACCTTTCCACATTTTTAGACAGCTTATCATAATTTTGGTCAGATGTGGAAGCTACGTTGTCATCTCTATATGTTACCCTTCTATCAGATTTCAATCTTGCTCTTTTCTCAATCAGATTGGCTTCTATATTCACTGCTCCTTTCTGCATGTCCTCCAGTGTGTTGTATTCCTTGTCCCTAAGCTCATAGGCCATGTCAGCATCAAAACCCTCAGGGTATTTTGCTAGGGCCATGCCTTGTGGAGGTTTCATATGTGGAGGGAGAGCATTATAAATGTTTTTGAACCTCGTTGTGTAATTGTGGACACTCTCTCCTACGTTTCTCTTAAGGGTCATGTATTCTGCCAGGAGTTGGCAAGGATTTTCCCTAGTTTCCCATTTGTTTATGAAAGTATGATATAGAGCTAGGAGATCGTTTATGCTACCTGGAGGTAGGCCCTTAAACCATTTCTTCACATCACCCTCTAATCTTTGGGCAAAAATTCTCATTTTGACTGTATCATCATCAATTTCCATGTAGTCAAAAGAATCTTCCATTTTATCTACATGTTGTTGGGCTGTGATGGACTCCTTTGCAGTGAAGTGTGGAATCTTAGACTGATAATCGTTTGGTAAGGGTACTAGAGGCTGAGGTAAAACCAGAGGTGCATACCAAGCTGCCATGATGATGTTTTGATGAGCTTGAGGGGCTTGGGAAGCAGGTATATGGATGATAGGGATGTTATGACCAGCAGAGAACTGATGAGTAGACCTAGGGTGACTGAGCCCCAAGTTTTGTATAAAATGTAAATCAGGAGGTGTAGATGGAGGGGCCTGTCTATTCCCAAGGTGTCTACCACCTTGTTGTGGTGAATCAGGAAGCTCAGGGTCTAGCTTATCTAAGCTACCGAATGACCTAGTTCTAGATAAGTTGTTAGGCAAGTCTATGTCAAGGTGAAAATGTGATAGAGCTGTAAGATCTTCTGGTGCAGAATTAACTCTATGGATGTGTCTGGAAATAGTTGATCTTTTAAGTGTAGGAGATCTCTTGATGATGCTCTCGGGGTTATCGACTATTTCAGGTGGGTCTGGGTTAGGGTAAGCTCTTGTATGGACAGTTCTAGAAGCCAGAATGTTGTTTCTGACCAAGCAGCTTAACCCTACTTGTTACTTCTACTGTGGTTGATGTTGTTATGGAGGCTGGTCTCCCAGTGGAGTCTAATGTGAACCAAGCTAATCAGCAGGCCTACTGATCACCAGTGGAGTATTTGAACGTTTAAGGAACTATGGAGTTGCCAGGTGGAAGGTTTAAGATGTTTTTTGGAGGGTACACTATCCACCACAGTGCCCTTGAGATTTTCCTTTTCAAGGATATCTTCAAAACATCGCAAACTCTAACCAGAGATTGACGGGGAGGGCATTTACCAGATATGTCACCTCAGAAAGAGTGTGAGATCCGGAGGCTACCTGGCCCTTTCTAGACTCTGTCCAAGAGTATGGGAAAAAACAACAAGTGGTGTAGAGGTTGATGTGAGAATAGGAGTGTTTAACTGCCAACCTAACCAGAGATCATAGGTGTTTTGAGTTCCTAGGAATGTTTAAGATGTAATGCACTCAGTTCCCCAGCAGAGTCACCATTATGTTGGGGTTCCCATGTTTTGGCCAGATTGGCAAGACCAAAAGATGAGACAACATCAGAACCACTTTCAGACCTCGGGATCTAGCCCTCCTAGGTCCAGAGAGGGATCTCTCTAGTTTGAGCAAAGGTTTATATCTATGAGGATCAAATGTTATGATTTTAGGCTAGTTATAGGCACAGGTTTGTTTGTTTGATTGTTTGTTTTGGTTGTTGGTTATTAGAAAAGAAGAGTTCAATGTAAGACTAGGATGAGAAAAGAGGGATAAGCCAGAGGTAAAATATTCCAGGAAATATTCAAAACCATTGGGAAATGGAGTTAGGAAAGGATTTGCTTGCTACTCAATCGGCAGGCTTTCAATTGGGCTAGTCATCTGGAACTTAGGATCTTCAGGATGGTTATGTGATATGGAAAGTAGGAGGGAGGAGATAACACAGATTTCATAGTACAAAGTTACAGATCAGCAGGTCATACAAGGATCCTAGTGGACAGGGCTAACTCTAATCCCTAGTGTTCCCAAATCTTCCAAAAAATTCTATAACAAGAAGCATCTAAGAACTGAATTCATTTAATTCATACATCAGAGAGCAGGCAATAACATCCACTACACTGGTTAAACCAACTGAAAACATTCCTTATATAATACATTCAGAAGAGAAACATAAATGCCAAGGAGAGCAGGAACATAAGGTACCTAACAAGGGTAAATCCTATGTCAAATTTCTAATGCAAGATAGTAGAAACGAAACAAAATGAATGTAAACACAGAGATAGGAAAACATCACCGCTGCTTCAGATCAGGATCCAATGAAATGTGCTTTTCATATTAAATAAAAAAAACAATCAAGTACAATATTGCCAATAGCTGAATACTCAGTCTAAAAACATCTCCTTCAACCTATCTTACAATCTTTACACAGAGACTGTGTCTCAAAAGAAACTACTTGCAGTTCTCTTATAACTTATCAACAACCATTACAATGAGTTCTTCATGAATTTATAGCTCCGAAGGAGTAGAGGAGGTAGGTGGGGAACTAAATGCAGTATTAAACTTCTGAAAACAAAGAGGGCCGAAGCCCATTCTGTATGGATCCTGTGTATTAATCTCTGGTGTTCTTACTGCAGTACTGTGTGGTGCTATTGGTGAATAAACAACAGGAAAAGAAATGATAAAGAAATATGCCATACTGATGAAGTAAATGTGCTGATAGTACTAAGGCTATTTCAGGGTAGGAAATCTCTCCACAACACGGCATAGATTGAATACTGTATGGGCGCTCTATCCTTCATGGAGGGAAAAAAATTCTGCTGCTATATAAACCCCTGATATGCATTGATTTCTGCGTGCTGTATCTTTGCATGATCTATGGGATCATTGATCTGGTGCTTTGCCTCTAAATTGTTGTATTAATACTCAAAACACTCAATGTCGAATGCTGAAATCCTTGATCATAAGCTGGTTTTCCTCCACGGCTTCATAACTGTCTCGATTCTGCAAGATCTGGGCTTTAATGGCGCAGGATAGAGTCTGCAAAGTTTCAAACTTCGTCCTTCAATGGAGTTTATCTTGCCGCCACCTTTCTTGACATTTGCCTGCAGTACCAGCTTCAATTTTAATTTTTCCTGCTCAATGCGCCGCTTACAATGATTCCTGTGCATTATGGCGGCTTTTCGCCTCTCTGGAAACCCTGCAAAAACACGCAACTTGTTAAGAAAACCATGGGGGTGGTGGACACAGCGGGATGGCTAGAATGACTATGCAGAGTGGGCAGATGGCAAAAACATCGTGGAAGACCCATAGTGTGGTGAAAATGACATGGATTACAGTCGGGAGGTGGTGTGGAGGCAAAATGAATGAAAACCTTAATAAATCCAACCTATGAAAAAATATGCAAAACTGGAGGGAGACCGTACGTTGGACACGTGGAGGTGACGTGGCGGAACTAGTTGACAGCGGAATGGTCAACAGTGGGGAGAAGACCAATCTGGACCGTCAGATCTCACGAGAGATCAACGGTGGGAAGCACAGCAGAAGACAATGAACGATGGGCCAGGTGTACGGTGTCCGTGGGTTAAATCACGAGCATCTTGGTGGAGCAACAGCCGTTAGATGGGCTGCCCCATATCCAATGGTTCTCAACGATATCGCGCGACATCCTGAGTCGAAAGTTAATGCGCGATGGAGGGCGGTTTTGGGGCCGTATGCGGGAACACGTGGAAGAAGGTGTATGGAATCGCTGGGCAATGAGGAAAAACCACCCGACCTCCATTAGCGGTGCGATGAAAACCGGGCTGTTTCTGAATAGTGCGCGCGGGCGGGGTCCACAGGCGGGTAAAATCCGAACCGTTAGATCTGTGGGGAACGGATGGTCAAGATGCGAGGATCGGTGATGGATGGTTTTAACGGTGGTTCCTGTGGGGCCGGCGATCGTCGTCCGTCCTACTGAGATCAACAATTATAACTACTGTTATGTATATTTTATTAATTATTAGTTAAATATAGTTATCTTAGGTTTATTAATGTGGAAGGGCATGATCGTCATGCCTCTTCGCCAAGGGACACCATAAGGCTATATTTAAAGCCTCGGTGATTCCCCATTGTAATCATCTTTCATATTTTATCAATAATAATATATACTTATAAATTTTACCAGAGTTTTTACACTCCAACTACTCCTGATAACCCACTGAGATAAGCGCCTTTGTGGACTGGCGGGTGGTTCCAGCGCTATGATCACGTGGAAGGAAAGGTGCGGGGGCCAGCAGAAGAGGGGCTAGGCTTGATATAACGTTTCAAAGTGGGTTTTTAACCTTTTTAATGTATTTTGAAGCCTATAAAGGGTAACAATAGGGAGGAAAAGGGTAAAAAGGTTTAAACAAAGGGAAAAAATGGGATTTAAAGGGGATCTTGGGGGGGAATTGGGATAGAAAGGGGACTTTGCGAAGGGGAAGGGAGGGATAACATGGAGAGTTCTGTAGGGGGGAATTTATCAAAGGCAAAGGCATAGGAGACCTCAAGGATGATGTGTCTTCGGGGAGATGCATTCCTTGAGGGCTCAAAAACAATTTAAGCCCCCTGCTTTGCTTTGTCAAAAAATTATAGGGGGGCTAACAGACGTCATGATAGGTGGAGAGTTGTGTTGCAGAGGATGGTTGTGGAGGGATAGGTCGAGAGGTGATAGGATGCAGAGCTCTTCTCAAGTGAGGGGGGAGGTGGGGTTAGGCATACAAGTGATGGAAGCAGTTTCTCTTGGAGTATTGTTTATGGAATAGATTATATGTTCTTCTTCTTTTTCTTCATTTTTGAAGATTCTGGCGCTTATTTCCTTCCATATAGTCCAGCTTATGATTCCTGGCATGATATTCCATGCTAGTTTGAGAGGATTCTTAGAGAAGGAAGTGTGCCAGTGTTCAAGGGAGTTTTGGATGGAGGAAGGATCTTTGTCATAAGAGTTAAAGAAGAGAAAGCTCTAGTTCCAGATATTGGAGGCATAGTGGCATTCATTTAGCATATAGTTTGTGGTTTCACCATCTCTTTCGCAAAGCATACATATGGAAGGGCCTGTGAAGCATTTCTTGATTAAATTCTCCCAGGATAGAATTTTCCCATGCATTACCAGCAAGAGAAAGAGAGTGATTTTAGGCCAGTGTTTGCGTTGCCAAAGAGTGCACCATTTTCTTGCAATGGGAGTGTGAGTGGGGTGGGATAAGTATCCATAGGCCTCTTTTAAGATGATTTGGCCAGCATCATTAGAGCCCCACCGTAGAATGTCCTACGCATGTTCTGTTTGGATCTGCCTTTTGTCTAACTCTTCAGCTAGATTTCTCCATTCCTGAGGGTGATTTTGTTGTACCCAGTCCAGGGCATATTTCCATTCCCTCCAACCTATATTTTCATCATGTTTCCAAAAATCTTTGACCAGATTTCTATTTTGGCTTTCCATGTGAGTTTTGATTTTTCAGAATTGGTCTTGATTGAACCGAGGGCATTGTTCCCATGCATCTTCCCAGAACATGGTTGTGCCACCATTTCTTATTTCCCAGAAGTTGTGCTTTTGGACCATTGTTCTGTTCCCCCAAGCTTGATTCCAAACTGCGGAGCTTTTGATATTACCACAGAGCCTAATGAGAGTCTCTGGGTGGTGAGATGGGGCATATTTCTCTCTCCAGAGTTCATCCCAAGAGGTTTTGGGGTAGGTGATCCATCTCCACCAAGTTTTGGTGCCCAGTGTTTTTCCCAATATGTCTGGATCTATGAGTCCAGGCCTACCTTCTTTCTTCGGTCTTCAGATTTTTTCCCAGTCAACTAGGGCCCATTTTCCCTCGTTTTCTTTTCCTTTCCATAAGAAGTCTCTTTGGATGCTCTTGAGCAGGTTGCAGATGGACTTAGGAGAAGCTATGGCAGAGTACTGGTATACTAGTGGGATAGCTTGTAGAAAAGAGTTGACCAGGACTAATCTACCTGAGAGGTTTAGGGATCAGAAAGTCCAATTTTCTATATTTTTCCTCAGCTTGGTTATCAGGGATTCCCAATTGGATTTAGCAAGAGGTGTGTCTGTTAGGGGAACACCAAGGTATTTAGAGGGGAAGGAGTTGAGCTGGAAGCCAAGAGGTCTAGCGATGTTTAATTGGATGGGCAGGGAGGTATTGAGAAAGAATATTTTGGATTTAGTTGTCTTGACAGAGGTGCCAGAGGCTTGGGCAAAGTCATCAAGGATATTTTGAAAGGCAAGAGCTTCTTTGATAGTGGGAGAGCCCATGAGAAATGTGTCATCCAAAAAATTTTGGTGAGTGGTTGGAGGGGTTGAGGGGTAGAGTTGAATGCCTAAGATGATGCCATTAGAGGAGGCGACTTGTATGGAGCGACTGAGACCTTCTACCATGATGAAAAAGAGGAAGGGTGAGAGGGGGTCACCCTACCTGATGCCTCGGGAGGGGTTGATGATGCAAGAGGGGGAACCATTGAGGAGGATGGAGAAGAAGGCTCTTGAAACCATAGCCATAATCCATTTTATGCATTCCTTGTTGAAAACGAAGGCTGCTAGTACTTTTCTAATGTATTTCCAGTGGATTTTGTCAAAGGCTTTGGACATGTCCAGTTGAATGAGCATGCTTGGTTTCTTCTGCTCCTTGAGAGAGTGGATGACTTGCTGTGAGAGGATGATATTGTCCATAATTTTCCTCCCCTCCACATAGCCAGTTTTTTGGGGGGAGATGAGGAGGGGAAGGATGTTTTTCATGCAATTGGCCAGTACCTTGGATATGATTTTGTAAGTAACATTGCATAAAAAAATGGGCCGGAATTGGTTAGGGGAAGCAACAGTTTCAGATTTGTGGATTAGGTGGAGGAAGGTAGCATTGAGGGCTTTTAGGACTGATTTTTGGATGCGGGATTCTTCCACTAGATCATGGAGTTCCATTTTGAGTAGAGGCTAGCAGGATTTGAAGAATTCAATGGTGTAGCCATCTAGTCCTGGGGCTTTTCCATTGGGCATGGAATGGACTGCTTCTTCAACTTCGTTCATGGAAAATTTCCTTATAATCATTTGGTTTTGATCCTTGGTTAATATTGTGGGGATGTTTCTGGTTATTTTGTCTATTTCTTCCTCATTGGCATGGTTGGACTCTGTGAGGATGTCCCCAAATACTGATTAAGTTCCTCTTCAATGTCTATCTGAGAGCTGAGGATGTTGCCATGTTGATTTTTTAGGCTTAGAATTCTATTGTGTTTCTTGTGTTGGATCATAGAACAGTGGAAGAATGCCGTGTTATTTTCTCCATCTTTAGCCAGATGATTCTAGATTTTTGGCACCATAAGGTTTCCTCCTGAGTAACCCTTTTCTCCCAGCTTTTTTTTGTTTAATTATTCTCGCTTTCTCTGCTCGGTCATGTTGTTTCTGCTATGATGTATCCGAAGGTGTTCTTGCTCCAGAGTCTAAGTTCAGACTTGATGAATTTCAGTTTCTACTAGAATTTGTACATCTTGCTGCCCTGATTAGGTTGGGGGGTGGAACACCATTCTTTCATTTTATCCATGAATTCTGGATGCTTAATCCAGAATTATTCAAACCTAAAGGGTTTGTTTTTGGGACTATCCAGTATTTTGATTTTTAGAACTATAGACTAGTGATCTGAGCCCACCTGTGGAGCGATGATAGCTTCCATTTCCATGGAGCTAAGGTATAGTTTCTCACAGAGAAGGAATATGTCTAGCCTGGAGGCTATTTTTCTTTTCCTCCCTCGTCTTTTGTTCCAGGTGAAGGAGCCGTTTTTGTGGGGATATCAATAAATATGAGGCCATCAATGAGGTCTTGGAAGGTAGCTGAATCTTTGTCCAATTTTCTGAGGCATCCTCTCTTTTCCCCGAGGTTAGCGATCATATTAAAATCAACAGCTATGATGCTGAGAGGGTGGTTGAAGGAGATGAGGTTTTTTCATAGGCTGGTTAACTAGATTAGTCTTTTAGTGACCGAATGAGGAGCATACACATTGGTGATACAAATCTTAATCATGGTGCCAATGATTTGGAGGACTGTGGTGAGGGCGTATTTGGAGGTTGCAGATTCACAAAGGTGAAAGCGTGAGTCCTTCCAAAAGGTGGAGAGACCACCTGCAGTCCCTAATGAAAGTGAATTTGGAGGTTGCAGATTCACAAAGGTGAAAGTGTGAGTCCTTCCAAAAGGTGGAGAGATCACTTGCAGTCCCCAATGATGAAATGGCCACATGACTATAGTGGTTTTTAAAGCAGGATTGTTGAAGAACTTCCATCGAGTTTAGATCACTTTTGGTTTCTTGAAGCAGGACAATTTTCGGTTTATCAGAGGCTATTCTGGATTTGATAATTCTTTTCTTAGTAGGACTATTCAGTCCTCTAATATTTCAGGATGTAAAAATCATTGAAAAAATTTGGGGGTTAGAGTGAGTGCTCTTACCTTTCCTTCGTTGATCAGGCGAACTCCTAGTTCTTGGAGGAGTTGGCTGGTAGTTTTGCAGCATCTTTTCTTGTTCTTTCCTTTGGGAAATTTTTTCCCCACGCTTAGATTGACCATTATTCCACTTTCTGTAGCTTTTCCCTTTTTTTTGTGTTCTTGAATTTGGTGCATTCCTTCCTATAGTAGGTAGGCCTCTTCAATTTTTTAGATGTGCTCCCTAGGAATGGCTTCTATGCCATTTTTGTTCCACTCTTTTGCTATTTTTTGTAGGTCCATTCCCATGAGAAATTGTTCAATCTCAGTTTCCTCTGGGGTAGAGGAATCCTGTATGCTTTCCATATCCATGTCCTCTTGGTATTGAGTGCTCTCCTATGTGGTTTTGTTTTGGGTTTCCATATCGTTGCTGTTGTTTTCTATTGATTTGTCCTGTTTCTCATTTTCTTCTTTCCCTGTGCTTTGTTGTCCTAACTCCTCTTGGAATCTGTTCAGGGCATCAAACTTATTCTGTTGTGAGAACATGAGAGGGTATTTATTTGTTTATACTCTTTTGTTCTGCTTGTGTTTATTTCCTACTTTGGTGTATCCTTGATCGTTTCTTTCCCGCCTTGATCTTCCTTGGCTAGGGCCTTGTTTGTGGATAGTATTGAAAGAGATGTCTATGTTCATGGCATTAGAAAGAAATATGTTCGTAGTCTATGGTTTGAGACCATATATCGTCCCTATACTTTAGTCTTATTTCTTATGGTAGGGCACCTGAGACATTATGGAGGCACATATCCTTGTGTAGGAGATGTAGTGTCCATTCTTGGTGCCTTCAGACATTTTTATGTATTCTCCCAGCCAATATTCGATTGCTTTCAGCACCGATGGTGCCCAATAGTCAATGCGTAGGGAATAGAGCTGAATCCATATTGGAACTCTGGTGAAGTCTTCTTTGTCCGGGGTGAAGTTCTCCTTCCAATATCTCATGTATAGCCCTGTTGAGTTGAAGAAGTATCGAACTCGTTCAAATATTTTGTCCCGGTCCTCCAGGAGAGTGAAGACAACCGTGGAGAAGCCCTTGGACCTGAGTTGTAGGTCAATCTCTCCTTTAGGGTTCCATTTAGCTTGAATCCATCCTTTTATTGTTCGTTCTATGGGCCAAATTCCCATAACATTGCAGATAATCGCATGTTCCTGCATGTATTCCTTGTAAATTGCTACATATAAGTCCTATATAATTATTTCCAGAGTTTTCCTGGTTTTTGGGTTGCATGCGCTTTGTTTCTTTGTTCCTTCTTTTGATGCGTTGTCTTCTGTCACTTTTGCTTCAGTCCCGTCCTTGGTGAGAGGGGTCTGATTTTTTTTGTGGCTATAGTGGCTAAGGTATCCATTGCTTCTTTTCCCCAACTTTGCAGAGGTACAGCTGCTATCAGATCAGGTTTTGTGCAGGCGAATGTTGGGTTAGAGGTGAGCCGAGTGAAGAAAGAAACATTGTTTTGTTGGTGTGACCGACCGTCAGGTCTCGATAGGATGGAGCCAACGGGCCTCCATCCTGATTCATTGAAGAAGCTTAGGGTGAGATCATGCAGGCCCTATGACAGCATGGGCCGAAACCACTGAGAAATCTGCACGCAGCAGTAGGAATGGTCAGGGCGACGGGCTAGGTTAGAGCATCCAAAAAAAATCACCTGGAGAGAAATGAGTTTATTTTTTCTTCATAAATTAAGATATATTAATATAATAAAAAAAATTTATTAATTAAGACACAATGGATTAATAAACCCAAGGAATTTATATTATAAGTCCAATGAGTTATAAAACCATGAAATTTATATTAAACCATAGCGTTAATATTATAAATCTTATGAATAATAATATACACTAGGAATATGAACCCTTAGATTAATAAACCCAAGGGATTGATATTATAAACCCAAGGCACTAATAAACCCAAGGGATTAATACTAAAAAACTAAGGGAATAATATTAAGCCCAAGGGATTAATGTTGTAAACCCAAGATACATAAACCCTAAGATAAATATTGTAATCCCTAAAAAAACAAGGTTGACCATGGTTTCTTTTCATAATGAGACAATATTTGTCACAAAGCAATGCTATACCATGTAAAACCATGATTAATTTTCATATTAAGAGAATCTGCCACAATGAGATGTTGGAACATGATTGACAATGGTTGACCATGGTTGATTTTCATATTGATATAATCTTTGTCACAATACAACGTTGGACCATGGTTGACCATCGCTGACCATGAATGACCATGGTTGACCATAGTTTATTTTCATATTGAGACAATCTATGTCACAATGCGATGTTGGACCATGGTTGACCATGGTTGTCCATGGTTGATTTTCATATCAAGACAATCTTTGTCTCAAATTGAAGGGATTAATATTATAAGCCTTAGGATTAATAATATATACCCTATGAATAGTTTTATACTGTAGTAATATGAACCCTGATATTAATAAACCCAAGGGATTGATATTATCAACCCAAGGGAATAATAAACCCACCTTTCTATGCCTCATGAAAAACATATTTATTCAAACATGGCCTTCGTTGTTAAAAAAAAATCGAGGATATGAGTTGTAGGCAAATTTATTCATTAGCTTTGTTTTAGATGCTGTTGAGAATTTAGTGGGCTGGTGTTTAATTCAAATTATCTTCTCGATAATTACTTGTGAGCTTACTTGAGTATTTCATTGCATCGCATCCTAGAAAATAATACCACCTACCACCTTCTGTCGATGTGAAAACTGCCAAACGATATTTCCACCCGTTATCAAAACCACCGCTCCCATTTGAATTGACCCCATGCATTAATGTTTAACCACTATTGGTTAAAAATGCATAAAGCCTCCCTTTCCATGCTTTCACCATTATTTTTGTTACAGTTTCCATGTACATAGCATTGTCGACCTATTCCTGAGCTAAAGAATAGCTACTAGCCTGTTTTCAAGCCCTTTACACTAGAATTCAACAATATTGTTGCCAAATATGGTGCAGAACCTGTTAAAAACAGTATAAAGACAACCGGAGCCTTAGAAAGCCTCCGTTGCCTTAAAGAACTCATTCTGCAAACCAAAATCTTCATTTTCTCCAGGGATTCCTCAGTGCTTAGGCCTATACTTACAGCAAGAAAGTAACAAGTAATTGAACCAATTTTGGAGCCTTTGCAGACCAAAAGAAAGCCCATGTTGCTTCCCAATCCTTTTTCTTCAGACCCTAGTTATCTTTTCACAGAATTCACAAAGCCTAAGACTATTCTTGATCACAAAGACTAAATATTTGATCAATTGAACCATTATAGACCCAAGGAAAATCCACTGTTTCTTTCCAAACCCTGTTGCAGACTGCAAATATCTTTCAGAGGTGCTCCTAAAGGCCTAAGACTGTTTTCTAAACCCAAAGAGTAATCAATTGATTAAAATTAATAAATATGGCTTCCCAAGGTATTGTAACTGTCAATCCTTGCAACCTCAAATTTTAGATGTAGAACACACTCCCTTAACAGAGAGAGACTTTAAAATTAGTGACCCTGTCACTGAGTTTAACCTTCTTGAACTCCACTGCTGGAGCCATGACAAATCAATTGATCAAGCTAATGAGGTTTTCATTTGGGAGTCCAATTTTCCCAAGTACACTGTCCCACAGACCTTCTAGTGTCCAGAGGTTATTAGACTTTTCCAAACTTGTTATTTCCCTGATTAAAGAGCCATTATAACCCCTAGAAAAGAAATCTTATTCACTATCACAACATAGTCAATTAATCAAATTTTGCAAATTCAACCTAGGCCAGATGAAACCCCTCTGTCTATTGAGACCCTTCCTCAGTTATATCTGAATATGGAATTCCCCAAGAGGTTCCAGATTTTTCAAAAAATTATCCCCTCATCAGTAGAAACTCCCAAGACTAATCCTCCTTACCCAACATCTATTTTCTCTGAGAG
The DNA here is from genome assembly GCA_034641835.2 of Pinus albicaulis. NCBI lineage: Eukaryota > Viridiplantae > Streptophyta > Pinopsida > Pinales > Pinaceae > Pinus > Pinus albicaulis. The sequence continues at coordinate 290,780,412 of CM076573.1, forward strand.
AACTAGACATAACATTACAATGTTGTCATGTATTTTGGGTTATTTCACTGATGAGCATGTTGATGCTTCAGTCTTAGGTTTCCTTTCTATTTTCACCCCTAGTCAACCTCCTGTTTCCATATTCAATTTTGCCCAGTACCTTGCTAACACTATTCATGAACGGCTTGTAAAAATGCCTGAAGAGGGAGTCTTCAAGTATTCCTCTGTTCTGTTTCACATTTTTTTTTACTTCCAAGCTGAAATATTTGCAGTAAACCTTCAAAAATTGGATGTTGAAGGTAGCCCATAGTTAGTAATATTTTGGACTTCCATAATTAGGAAAGATTTAGCAGAATTAACGTACACAAAATTTATCGACTCATTCATCCATTCTATTGTCAATATGCTGAACAACAACATTCAACCAAGAGTCAGTGAGGTGAATAAAAGGATCCTGCAGTTATCAGAACATAGTAGGATAGGAGATTGGCACCTTTATCAAATCACACAGACATTAGGGTATATGGATCTAATATATTTCCATATAAGCTGCCCAAATACCTCCCAATGAGGTTATTTGCACTTGAATATATTAGGCAGATTCTTAACTCTGATGGAATAAATTTCTTGTCAGCCAAAAATAAGACACAGTTTAAGATAAAGAATGAGATTGGTCCTTTTATTTGCAACAGTAGATATGCAGGTCCACAAGCAAAAAATATTCGCAGGAATTTAAGTTAAGCCAAAGTTTCCAATGGTATTATGATCCTTTAGGAGTTATAAGCATGTTAAGAGTTAAATTTGAATTAACTCCTTATGTACATGAGTCCATGCCAGATATAGAGAAATACTCCAATCAGTTTGAATGGTTGGAGAATACTTTGAAAGAGTTGGAGAAACGAGTAGAAACCAGTTCAATTATGCAGACTCTGACCCCACAAGATACGAAATCTAAGAGAGGTAGAGAAGAAGGGTCCTATACAGCTGAAACTACCACTGAAACTAAGTTCAAATTGATGTACAAGAAGAAGCCAAAATTAAATCGTGTAACTAAACAAGTTGAAACTATTGAAATCCTTGATATTGATGCAGTGGTGAAAGACAGTGCACCTCCTACAATTTCTGATGAAACTCATCAACCTTCAACATCTAAAACTCAGATTATTCAAAAGCAGCGTAGTGTTGAAGTGTCTTCTTCAAGTAAAAAAACATATAAAGAGCTAGATATCATGCAAAAGTACAAGGAAATTAAGATAAAAAATGAAGCATTAAAAGAAGACACTTATACTCAATATTGGAAGCAGTCACCTGGTGACCAAAGCAGGTTGCTTTCGGCATTTGACTAAAAGACCAGAAAGATGCAGATGACTTTCCTGCAACCAAAAATGAAGCATCCTAAAACATCAACAGATTATAAAAAGACGTAATATGAAGTTCAGGCCTAGGATCTTCATCCTACAAACCATATATAATTTCATAAGCAAGATGGTAAAATGTTGTACTCTAGCATTACCAATAAAGCCAGGAGTGTTCAGAAGTTGAAAAATACTCTAGGGAACATCAAAGATCAGCTAAAGCTAGAAAATGCTTCCTCACAAGACAAATACAATAGGATTAAATCTCTAGAAGAGCTGGTCATAGAAGTGGGATATGATCCCACTAACCTCAAAGTTGCAGATGAACTTATAAAGAAAAAGAATGCATACATTGTTGCATTAAATAAGAAACTCAAATTTCCTCCTACTAAACACCCACATGCCAAAGAAGTATTATAGAATGAAAATAAAAAATATGAGACAATGAACCTCATTCTTCAGTTAAATGCCCAGTTGATAGAAATGGAAAATGAAATGGATAAGTTAGTACAGGAGAAAGAGACCAGCAAGGAAGCAATACCTATCACTTTTATTCCTATAGTCACTACAATTGTTCCGTCTACTCTAGCATAATTACTAGCTCCATCAGTTCCAATAGCTACAACACTGCCTATTACATCAACAACTACTTCAGCAACAGAATCATCTACAACAACAACATAACCTACTGATGAGGTAAGTAAACTAGTAAAAGCAATGCAGGAAATGTCCATCTAGAAAAATGAAATAAACAGAATTAAAGAACAAATTAAAATTCTAGAGGATGAAAATAAACTAGTTGAAATCATGTAGAAGAATGAAGTGCAGAAGACAAACATATTGATAGAGAAAGTGCAGAAGCTAGAAAAAGAACTGGCATTGAAAGAACCACTTGCTCAAGCCAAATGGTAGCTGTGGGCCAATATCATTGACTCTGTCAATGATATTTGGCCATCAATTCAAGTTATATTTGAGAAAAAGGATTTGATCAAGGCAACAAATGAATCCATTCAAAAAATTGAGGAACTTGGTAAGAAGATAGAGGAAGAAAATGAAATCCTTAAGTTTCTTAATTCCAAGAATAAACAAGAATTAGAGGAAATTGGAATTAGTGACAGGACAAAAACAATTCTTGAAGTTAGAAAGGAATTTTCTAAGAGGAACTTAGTGATACAACTAGAAGAAAAGTGCCAGAACATGGAGCTTGCCATTACTAGATTTATGGTGAAATTTGATGTTTTGAGGCAGAAAGGTCTGCCCAATCCTCTGGTTATCAATGACAGGTTGATGAAACATGAGTATTATGATAAGAAAATCAGAGAAGTGGCAAAGGAACAAATCAACAATTCAGCCATGAAAGGAATTCCAACAGGAAAGGTCCTTTATCAGAGTTCTGAGAACCTTTTTTACCTCCAGCATGAGGTAAAACATCTATTCATTAACAGGCCCACTTTTACGAAGTATATAGAGCCTAATGATATATTCAAAAGGATGGTAAAGATTAAATTACCAAATTCATAAGATTGGGAAAAATTGTCTGATTTACTTTAAAAGGTAATTTAAAGAATAAACAAAGCAGTCAAAGGTAAAATAGTAACCAGAGTAGGCAGTTTAAAGTGAAAAACAACAGTCGCGGTAAAGAGTATCAGATTTTAAAGCGTATTAGGTGAAAGTAGAGTTGAAAGTAAATAAGCAGCCAGCGTGAAGGACACTCAACAACAGCCAGTGTTGAGCAAACAGTCAGAGAGGAAGAAACAAAAATATCAATAAATCAAATAACAAATCAAGAAAAGAAGGGACAAATTGTATTAATTAGATAGTTGTCTCTATATTCTTGCATGAAGATATTTATTTTCCTTGAATAATTCCTAAGTTTATTTTAGGATATTTTGTAAGAGTTTTTGTATAAATACTTAACAACTCGAAGTAGTGAGGGCGGATTGTGTTAGATGATCCAAAAATAAATATTATCATTGGTTATAAAGTTTGAATAAAATAATTATTAATTTAAGATATTAAATTAATAATTATTATTCTAGAATATTTAATAAATTTTTGAGATACTTAGAAATAGAAATTTGTTATTAAAAATAGGACTCTAGAAAAGAGTCATTTCCTAGGCTCTAAGTTAGGAGTAAAGTTAGTAGAATAGTTAGAAGCTCATTTAATGTAATTGGACACTTGTTATTTAATACGTGATCCATAATTAGTGGAAGTTAGGACGTTGAGCTTATAAATAGCTCATTGCAAGAGTGTTTTTGTTGTTCGGGTGAAAACTCTTGCATAATTCCATTGTAATTGTTTTTCTGATTAATAAAATTACGTGTCTGAGGACACTTTGGCCATTATTGTGGTATCAGAGCTACGGTAATGTTACAGTGGATATGAGGACGAGGATTCCAGCTCTTTAAGTTCCTGGAAAACTCAATTGAAATTGACCAGCCAATGTTTGGTATGTAATCAATTAAATTTTTTTAGAAAAAGAAATTTAATTGTGTTTTATTTCTAAATTTTTTAAAATCTGAATTATGTTACACGCCGGAGAATTCGTGGTATGCCCATCTACCGATATTTGAAACAAGTCGAAGTTTTGCTTTTTCTATTTCAAATTGTTGAGGTGAATGTTTGTAAGAATGTTGTTGTAATAAAAATAAATAAATAAAAAGGGGAGAGCATTGTTGACATAGCGCATCTACACTGAAGGAGTCGTAGCATATTACTGAAACGTTGTTTATCAAATTTGCAAACGCTGTTGGAAAATGTTGTTTACCTGTTTGCAAACTCAGGTAGAGAGAGACGCACTCAACGGTATGTTGGGAAAGGGAGAAGGTATATAGCTATATTTATAGAATCACATAATGCTGACTTTATGTTTGGCTTCAATCTAAAGTTTATATTTCATTCCTCATGAATTTTCTTTTCTATAAATTTCATCCAACATATCTTATCAAATGTCTCATTTGCCCACGGTGTATCAAATTCACTGAGAAATGAAAATATGAATGTCTAACAACATTTGACAGCGTTTGACAGCGTTACAATTGGCAGTGATTGAATTAAAGTAGCGTTCGGTTGAATTAAAAAACTTTTGGTTGAAGCAGCGTTTGCTTGAAGCTACGTTGAAGACAACATTGAAGATCTGTTTTGAGGCAGCGTTGAAAATGACATTGAAGATCTGAACCCCTGTGTGAGCGCACAGCAGTGCTGAAATCTGCGTGAAGTTTGTCTGCATTAAATATTTTTTCACCTGATCTGTCTACATTAAACATTTGTCTGAAATAACAGTTTGTGGAGATTGTAGGGTGGTCATTCGTGCATTTTTTAGTGACACGTGACAGGCCAAATCAAAACTCGTTCTGTGAGTGTTGTGTTGGACCAAGGTAATAAGGAAAGCGTGGAGACGATGTGTGTGTGTTACAGTGCTAAAACCAACACACAAAATATATCATATTTATCATAAACAAGGAGGAAATATTCGAGCCAGCTGATCGTGGAGTAGAGATAAAGTATGATTTGTTTATGTAATGTTTCATTGGAGTTTTTTTTTTTTTAATTCACATTGTAATTGGAGTTTTTTTTTTTTTTTTTTAATTGTAATTGTGATTTGTAATTGAAACCATAATTGAAGCAATAAGGTGGAATCTTTTATTTGGAGGAATAAGTAGAATTTTGTTGAAGAACATTGTAATATTTTTTATTGGAGTAATAAGGTTATTTGTAATATTTTTGGAGTAATAAGGTGAATTTTTGTAATTTGTTTCTGGAGAGATAAGTGTGACTCAAAGTAATTTTACTTTGAGGGGGGGTAATTTACCGATTGTGCAAGAGCATCATTGTAAAAGTCAAATTTTGAAAGTTACCTTGTAAATATTTGAGAAATTGACTAGAGCCAAGTGCAAAGCTCAGTCATTTTTCTCTTATTTCAACGACTATTCGAGGGTCAAGGCCAAGCCCCGATAGATTAGCGTCGTGTGTTTTTTTTTTTGTGGCATGTGTCGTGGCGTGACAAGTTGCTCAATTTTTTGTGCTTAATTATTTTGGTGCACTACTTCAACATTCCAATGTTGAAATTAATTAATCTTTCTCTGAAACTGATAAACTAGAAGGATTGAAATCCTATAAGACATGGCGACGTCTAATTGAAAGCACTCTTATTTTTAATGAATTATGGCATGGAATTTGTGATGGCAACATTAAGCCAAATAAATCAACAGATCCAGCTGCACTTGCAAAATGGGAAATAAAATATGCCAAGGCATTAGCTCTTATAAAAGCTTCAGTTAGTAATGAAATGTACATCCACATTGAGAATTCTTCAGATGCATGGGCTGCTTTACATACATTCAAAGACCTCTTTGATACACAACCTAAATCAAGGAAGGTTGATGTTCAATTAAAACTGCTTCAACAGAAATTAACTAAAGGTGGCGATGTCCTTGAGTACATTTCACGACTTAAAAACATTAAGCAAGAAATCATCAATGTTGGTTTTCAAGTTGTTGATGATAGCTTCTTAACTACAATTTTAATTGTTGGATTTCCATCATCATATACTCATTTTTTGGAAACTTTGCAAGTCACTGGCAAGTTAGAGAAGATCAAATTTGATGAAATGAGTGACATATTAGCACAGCATGATAAAAACTTCGGGAAGAAGATGCAACATGGTGAAGATGTCTTCCTCACCGAAGCCAGTTCCAGCAACTCCTCAGCTGACAATTCCAGAAACAAAGGAAAAGGTAATTTTAATCAAAATCAAGCAACGTAAGGTCGTGGTCGCAATCAACATAGAGGAAACAACTCCAAAAGAGGCTCCAATTCAAGCAGAAAAAATTCTCAAGGGAGAGGCAACAATCAAAACATAGGATATCAGCAAGGCACGGGACAGAATCTAAGGAGAGGAAAATCTCAAAACAGAGGACAAAGCAGAGGTCGAGGACAGTCTCAAGGCAGAGGACAGTCTCAAGGAAGAGGCACTGATTTGAGTTAAATTTTTTGCAAGCGATGTAACAGATGATCCTGATCATTCCGAATATGTTTTCACAAACACAGAAGCAACAACTTTATAGGTTTCAAGCTTTCTTCGCAGTGATTATGAAGATGCATGGATTCTTGATACAGGCGCAACTCAACATATGACATTTTGACGTGACTTCTTCTGGAGTTTCGAAGAATGTCATCTGAATTCAATCTATCTTGTTGACAAAACCAAACATACTCCTTCAGGCAAAGGTGTAGTTAAATATTTTTTACCAGGCATCGGAGAAAGACCGATTTCTAATGTATGGTATGTCCCCACATTCAAGAAAAAATTGTTGTCCTTAGTCACAATTTGAAAAGCAGGACACACAGTGATTATGCAAGATGGCTCAGTTAAAATCAACTCAGTCAAACAAAACATGCAAACAGTAATGACAGGTTATGAAGATGGAAAAATGTTAAGGATGAAAGGGACAGTTATTCCAAGACATTCAGAATTTGCAGGCACATCAAGTACAGATATTTCACCAATCAGATTATGGCATGTCAGATATGGCCATCTCAACTTTGACAGTCTCTCTCAGTTACAAAAACAGGGCATGGTTAAAGGACTTCCAACCTTCAAGAAGGAAAATGCAAAGTGTGAATCTTTCATTTTTGGAAAGCAACATCGAGAGACTTTTCCCACCAGTTCCTGGCGAGCAGACAAACATTTTCAGTTGGTTCACAGTGATATTTGTGGACCCTTCCCAAATTCACTTGGAAGTTGTAGATATTTTTTACTTTTTATTGACGATTTTAGCAGGATTACATGGGTTTATTTCTTGAAGAAAAAGCCAGAAGCCTTTGAAAAGTTCAAAAATTTTCATAAGCTTATTGAAAATGAAGTAAAGGAGAAGATTGGCACTCTTCAAACTGACAACGGCAGAGAATTCACTTCAAATGAATTCAAAAAGTATTGCATGGAAAATGGAATCAAACGACATCTTACCAATGTCTACACTCCACAGCAAAATGGGGTAGTAGAACGAATGAATCGTACATTGTTAGGAATGGCGCGATCTATGTTAACTTTCAAAAATTTAAGTCTTTCCTATTGGACTGAAGCCGTTCATACCGCTGTCTATTTGAGAAACAGATCTCCCACAGCTTCTTTAGATGGAATCACACCCTATGAAGCATGGTTTGGATTCAAACCATGGGTTAAGAATCTCAGATTTTTCGGATCTATTTGTTATGCCTTAGTTCCCAAGGAAAAATGAACTAAGCTTGATGCATGAAGCTTAAAGTGCACAATGATCGGGTATTCTGATGAGAAGAAAGGGCACCGAATTTTGTCGAATGGGAAATTTATTGTAAGCAGGGATGTGATCTTTGATGAAAGTGAGAGTAAGAGTGCTGAAGAAGTTGAAAGTCTTCTTCAAAAGTTAGAAACACAAACTGATAAAAGACATGGAAATTTACAAAATTCACCAAGTCAGTATGAACTTGATTTTCCTTCATCTGACGATGATTCATCCAGTCTTTATTCTTCACCAGTGCCATCCAAGTCTTCTAGCAGTTCATCCAACTCTCCTAGCAGCAGCAGTTCTTCTGACAATGACTCTCCACCCCCAGAACCTGTTGTTTCTCAACAGACATCAGTTTACATCAACCCTCTTTTTAATGATGGTGATTTTTCACAAGCCCAAACCAGTGAGCATCAGTTGCCGAAATGGGAGGTTCAACTTTTGAAATATGTAAGGCCTAATGAACAAAAAAAAACAGGAACAAGGGGATCAAAACAAAATGAAGGAAATTTTTCTTTAATAGCAAATGATTTTACTGAACCTTCTTCTTTTCAAGAGGCAGTAAAACATAAAGCATGGAAACAAGCAATGGTTGATGAATATCAGGCAGTTCAAGACCATAACACTTGGCAACTTGTTGATTGTCCTCAGCATGTTAAACCTATTGGATGCAAATGGGTTTATCAAATTAAGTACAAGCAAAATGGTGATATTGACAAGTATAAAGCAAGACTTGTTGCTAAAGGTTTTGCGCAGCAGGAAGGGATCGATTATGAGGAAACGTTTGCTCCTACAGCTAAATGGAACACCATCTGCCTCACACTTGCCTTAGCAGCTCAACAAGGGTGGAAAGTTCATCAAATGGATGTCAAAAATGCTTTTCTCAATGGCGATTTACAGGAATAAGTGTACATGACAAAACCACTAGGTTTTGAAGTTGAAGGACAAGAACATAAAGTCTACAAACTGATAAAGGCTTTATATGGGTTAAAACAAGCTCCCTGAGCTTGGTATGCCAAAATGGATGAATACCTTCGCAAAGTTGGTTTTCATCGTAGTGAATCTGATGATACCTTGTATGTACGTCAACAAGGTAAAAATATGGTGATTTTGATTATGTATGTCGATGATTTGATCATCACAGGAAATAATGATGATCACATTGAACAGGTGAAAAAGGAGTTACATGCAAGTTTTAAGATGACAGATTTGGGACTACTTCACTACTATATTGGAGTTGAAGTATTCCAACGTCCATATCTGATCTTCATTTCCTAGATTAAATATGCAGCAGGAATTATTTAGCGATTTGGAATGCAGGATTGTAAGCCTGTCCTTACCCCTATGGAAAAATTTAAAACTTTCAAAATTTGAGGGGGGGGGGGAAGTGGACAGTACTACTTATAGACATTTGATTGGCAGCTTGATTTATTTGACAACCACTCGTCCCGATCTATCTTATGCAATCAATATTCTTTCATGTTTTATGCAGGAACCTCTAGACAGCCACTAGAATGCAGCCAAAAGAGTTCTTCGATATATCCAAGGAACAAAAGATTTTTTTCTTCTTTACAAAAATACTAAAAATTTTGTACTTGGTGGATTTTCAGATGCTGACTTTGCTGGCAGTATTGATGACAGGGCATCAACCTCAGGTTACTTAACTAAAACATGGGTTCAGCTGCAGTTTCCTGGAGTTGCAAGAAGCAAGCTACAGTGGCCACTTCTTCAGCAGAAGCATAATACATTTCAGCATGGGAAGCAGCATGTGAGATTGTTTGGTTACGTCGAGTTTTACAGGACTTGGGAATTCCTCCAGCAGAAGCTACTTCGTTATTCATCGACAATCAGTCAGTAATAAAGCTTGCCAAGAATCCAGTTTTCCATTCAAAGACAAAGCATGTGCACACCAAGTATCATCATATCAGATCTCATTGCAAAGGATGTCATCAAGCCAGTGTATTACCCTTCAGAAGATCAGACCTCCGACATTTTCACAAAACCTCTTGGTAGAATAAAATTTACTAAGGTCAAGGATGAACTTGGTATCTATTGTAATGTATTTTTGGATCATAGGGGGGAATGTTAGATGATCCAAAAATAAATATTATCATAGGTTATAAATTTTGAATAAAATAATTATTAATTTAAGATATTAAGTTAATAATTATTATTCTAGAATATTTAATAAATTTTTGAGATACTTAGAAATAGAAATTTGTTAATAAAAATAGGACTCTAGAAAAGAGTCGTTTCCTAGGCTCTAAGTTAGGAGTAAAGTTAGAAGAATAGTTAGAAGCTAATTTAATGTAATTGGACACTTGTTATTTAATAAGTGATCCATAATTAGTGGAAGTTAGGACATTAAGCTTATAAATAGCTCATTGCAAGAGTGTTTTTGTTGTTTGGGTGTAAACTCTTGCATAATTCCAATGTAATTTTTTTTCTGATTAATAAAATTATGTGTCTGAGGACACTTCAGCCATTATATTGTGGATTAATTAACATTTCTATAGATGTATTGATCTGTACCAGAAGGTTCTTTGTACCATTTTCAAGTCAACAGACTAGTTTGAGCAATAAAGGAATTATGTTACTGGATTTATGTGTTGAAACAATTTTAGTGAAGTAATTTCAACTGTTCTTTGTTATTCTCTTAATTTTTTCACATACTTAAATGTTTTTTGAATCTAAATGTTTAACAGGAGTTTTATTTCAAAATTTGTTTAAAAACATTCTGTCTTGAACTGTTATTTCATTTATATTTTTTCTTTTGATATACAGCGTAGGTAATTCTTGATTTTCCCTATTTTCGATTGACCTCTATCATTTCATTCATTATCTGGATTTGAGAATCCTTAACTTCTATCTCATCCCGATTGAAACCATTTAATCATTCAGCCTAAAGATCTAAATCAGCTCAGCTATCTTGCCCAGTGAAAACTTCCTTTAGACCTTGATCTTTCTTCTCTTGCTTGATACATTGACTCCATTAACCCATTGGTAAGTAGACCTACATTTATCCATATGAATTAGTGATTCCACCACCAAACCAAATTAGAACCAAAACCCAGTCAATCTCACATAACTAGCCTAAAATCAACTAAAATCAACCAAGTTAAATCATAAAGAGAGGGCCCTCTCTAAGCATTAGGAAGCTAGATCCTAAAGCTTAAAAGTAGGTTTGTAGTTACCTCTAAAATTTCCTTAACTAAAAAGCAGAACAACCCTGGGAAATTATTGGAGTGATAACATACTAGCGACCATACTGGGGAAGAACGTTTTATCTTCCTTAGAAAAATGCATCAAAGTTCAAATCTGATTGTTGATGGTGAACAACGATTAGACACCAAAAGGTTGTACCTTTCACCTGGCAACTCCATTATCCAAGATCCAGAGCTTCAAATTTCAGAGAGAATCCATAATCAAAGAATCCATATTCCAAAGCATTAATGGTGATACAACATGACAGGGTTTGTGGAAAACCTCTTATCTCATGATATTTTCAATGAATTCAGGGATGGGTTATCAGAATTTCAGCTTGATGAGGATGATGAAGAGAAATCAAGAAAATTTTATCCTGAACTTAAAATATGTGTTCTTGAGTTACTTTCTGAAAAATATGAAAATGGCATTAAACTTTCGCATTCTCAAATTCAGTCATATAACTTCCAAGATCCTAAAGAATTCTTGGAAAATATTCCTTCTCCAAATCAAGAGGAAATTGTACTACCTTTTGACTTGCAAATTGAGGATGATTATGCTTTAAAGTACAAGACTGGATAAATATTTTTAGGGTTTAATATTGAGGATACGAATAATCAATTAGTCATTTAGGGCCTAGAAGCACAAATCATACATCATGCTTTTGATGATCCTATAGCAGATTATATGGAGATTATTTTTAGCTCAAGTCTGAAAACATGTTTTCTCTGAGGATCAAATACACAAGAAGTTTCCATTACATATCATATATTTGATTATGAAGACACATGACCAAGTTATGCTTCCAAGTTTGATGACAAGCAGTCAAATTATCCATTCATTTCTACAACTACTTGAATGGCTTCATTGGAATTTTTGTATTACGTGATTCAACAAAATTATCAGTAGATTAGAGTAGGTAGATGAGTGAAAATAAGCTCAGTACTCTGAGCATATTTTCAGTTTCATTTCAGTGTGTTTTCATATTTCATTTTGCAGAAAAGGTTTGGTTTTAGTATGAGACGTCTAGTCACATAGATTATATAACAAAGCATGTGTAGGCTTGGGATCGGCCCAATGGATCAGGCCACGAGTCGATGGTGTTATGGACATATCACAAGGATATTCCATCAACAAGTGGAGCCATTGTTAGGTTCCTATAATAATAGGGATCATAATTTTGAATTGAATATGATTAAGTCTTGTAATATTGTACATACCTTTGCATTTCAACAAATGTTTTCCCATATTAAAAAATTAAAAGAGGGTGTGTCCTAAAAGAATAATCCAAGGACAAAATGAAAAGAAGATATATATATATATGAACTCCATAAAAAGAAGAAAATAAAATGTTAGGTGTTAGTTGTTGTAAATAAAGAAGGCACAATAAAATGTTAGTGAAACTAAAGAAAAAGAGTAAAAGGTTTTGGAATGCATAAGGTTGCTAGCTCAAATGCACCTCCATCATGCTTAAATCCTATGTTTCATGTGCAGAAGGAATTATCAAACAAGTAGGACATTCATAAAGGTTATATATTGCTTTGGGTATTTACCATAAAAGTTCTATGTAATCTTAGTTATAAATATTAAAGCTCATTCATTAATTTCCCCTCATTCACTAAACCCCTTACATGCCTATTTTATTAATTTCTTGCATTCATTTTTTCCCCTTCAAACTCATTCCCTAAGTTATTTGTTTCCTAACTTACCCCTTATTTACATATTCCCTTCATTACCCCTTGATTACATTTCATTCCCTAATATTTTTCCACTCCTAAAAACCCTTTTCCAAAAGTAAATCCCTTTTTTACCCCTTACTTCACAAAACCCTATTTATATAAATTTTTAGAATTTATATTAATTTCTCCCCGCAAACCTATACTACCTCTTCCCCTTGCAAATTCAACCTATGGCCCACCTTCACTAAGAATTAAACACCCTTCATTTTATTTACCTCGAGAGATTCGAAGAAATAAATGAACAGTTAAAATTCTTTTTCGCACCGATCTCATCCGACATTTAACACCAAAAATGAGTGTGAAATGGGCAGTTTTATTTTTACCAGTTGTCACTCCCACATTTGATCGCACTCCCTCTCCAAATACCACATACTACTTGCTCCCCATGCGAAAACCATTAACTGTTTTGATTTTAAATCTTATGAAATTGTGGTATTCTACAAGGGTAAAATGAATTTACATGTAGATAAAATGAATTTACAGAGGAAGGAGAAATAGAAACAAAATTACACATGGTTTTGTGAATTCATGGAAAGGGAAAACAAAACCACGGATTGGAAACAACACATGGTTTTGTAGAGATTTAATTATAAATTTCATTTAAAATATTTTGGAAATATTATTCAAATATATATATTGTTATATATTTTCTAAAATATTGTGTGACACTAATGGACAATAAAACAATAGGGTATTTAGAGGATTAGCAAGAAGTTGAGTGAATTACAAAGAGAAAGAGAGATCCATTTGCATCTGCCAGCGCAGCCACAAATTTGGGTCCACATCTTACGTGATCCCACTTCCACAGCAACAAAATTTGCACAACACATTCCACTAGAACTATTAATCTGTAGCAGTTAGAGCTTTTTAGTTCATCTATATTCTAAAAATGTCCTGTCTGTTAGAGACAACATTTATTACAAACTATTTGTAAATTTTGTATAAATACCTATGTTTTTGAAGTATTAGGGGTCGATTGTTTGAGATAAAAAATATTAGTGATCTACTGGAGCATTGTAAGCCTTTTTAATAACACTGGAGCATTAATACTAAGCAGACCATTCACAGTATTCTTGTGGCTTAACTACTGGTGATTTTTTTCTTATGTTAAAGTGTTTCACTATCATCTCTTCACTGTAAGCATCTAAATTCCAATTGCAAAACAAAAATTGTGATGAATAGGATTTACTTTTGAGTACATTATTCTGGCTGATTTTGAAATTTAATGTTTTCTACTGAAGGCCACACTAAATAATTCTTAAATTCTCTTTAGTTCTTCCTGATCAACTAGATGCCACACTAAAGAATTCTTAATTGCTCTTTAGTTTTGCTGAAGGTTTTCATTGTTCTGCCATCACCCAATAATTATTCTCAAAGATCCAGTAAATATTCCTAGCTTGCCCTGAGTTTACTCTATGAAAAATTGATGCAACCATTCAGTTTACCATTTGACTCCATTGCCCAATAGATGCTAATTAAATTGAATAAAATCAAACTTCCAAAACCCAAATGAAAACCCAAAACCTAAGTACAATCACTACTAGTCTAATATTTTCAAGCAATAAAGATAAATTTTATAGAGAGAGCCCTCTTTGGGATTGGAAGGGCTAGATTCCCATCCTGAAATGGTTTGATGTTACATTATTGTAATTTTTCCTACAACCTTCAAATTACAGGGTGATAACAGAGAGGAAAACCCACAAATAATTCTTCTTATAGATCTTCAAATGAAAGGTACCATGACCAAGACTCGTACCCTTGACCTAGATATGCTTACAAGACCTTGTCAACACTTATTTGGATACTCACAATGTTGATCCTTCTCCTCTACACCAACTTGCACTGACCTACACAACCACTAGAGAAATTGATCTCTAATTATATATCCCTTGACTTAGTCTTTGTTTATCACAATACTTCTCCTTGTTTCAAGTTCACTTGAGATATTTAGCTCTCCTTTTATGTGCTGAAGATAGCAAGGTAAATCATATATTTACCTTCCTTCTATCCTTCTATTTATATCAGACTTCATCCCTTTAACTTTAACATATGTCTTGTCACATAGAATTATCCACACTTCTTTGATTGCACACCTTCATTCACTTCTCTAAGAGGGCTGCACTTCTAAACTCAGAAAATCCGTACTATTCATGTCCTCAGCCCGCACTGTTATGCTAAGATAATTCCGTACTTATTACTGTCTATAATCCACACTTTTCTCTGTCTGACATCCACACTAGAATTTAGGGAAATCCACACTATTATCTCTCCAGATTATCTGCACTTCTCTTGTCCTTAACCCACCCTGTAATCTCTTCTAGGATCCGCAATAAACTTCAGAATATCAACACCCTTTTCAGAGTTGAATCCACATGCTTGTTCAGACCAATCCATAATTCCCATGTCAGTCAAATGAACCGCAGTAAAAGGTATTTATAGTGGTTTTATCTCTGTCTTTAGGCTCGCCATTCAGCCAATGGGTAGGCCGACTTGAACACTAAGTATATAAGTCGACTAGTAGTGTATTTACTCCATCATTTAATGAGGCATTCTTCACTGTAAATGCAACTTGTATTCCATCGTTGATTGAGGACTGTTGCGAGCTTGGATTCCATCTTGTTTTCCATTCTTCCACAAGGTCTTGGAGCATATATTTCTAGACTAGATCCTTCATGTATATGACACTTAATTCTATTTACACAGAGAAGAAAAAAAACCTAATAGACATAAAAAAGAAGTCTATTAACCTACATAATAAAATCTTGCTCATGAACCCATGAAGCAAGTACAAAAAATACATTTTATTAGCTTTGTATTCTTCTTTACATAAATACATAATTACATAGTCAACATGAAGGCTGACCTAGTTACACTTTTCAACACTCCCTCTTAACTAGGGAGGTATTCATACAAGCACATGGTCACTTTCAAACTGAAGAATATCATAAAAAAAATTGGATTGGTAATCATATATGTATAGCATCATATAAACCAACATTTTCCTAGTGCAAGGCCTTGAATAACAACCCCATCTCTCAACGAGACAATGGGCTACAATTCTGGTGAGACACATGAATAATAGACACCATAATCATTGTCTTTCCAAGGTACTTACCCCACCTAGGTGTTCCCAAAGTATGACCTTCTTGAACTATTCTTCTCTTGGGTATCCAACCCTCAAAGAATATCGGTCCACAACTACTCTTATCTTGAATTCCCTATCTCATTATCAAAGAGTATTGAATGCCAGATGATTACCCAATCCTACATTCTGTCTTCCAGGTGAAGACCAAAATGATGTGTCTATCCATTCTCTTCACATGGCCTTCACTATGTTGGGCATTCGATAAACCAATGCTCTTGTGTATTTCGCGACATGGACTAACTGCCTCTCGTGGATATTTATCTCTGGCGATGCGATCAATGACTAACACCTGCAGGTTTTGGTATAATGAAAATCGTGATTCCCAAAAGTGGTATCAGAGCATAGGTCATGAGTTCGATACACACCCAGCTCGCATTGGGGGGGAGATTGTTGGGCATTGGATAAACCAATGCTCCCCATGTGTTTCGTGACATGGACTAACCACCTCTCGTGGATCTTTATCTCTGGCGATGCGATCAATGACTAACACCTGTGGGTTTTGGTATAATGACAATCATGATTCCCAACACACTAAGACTTATGGCTGTTAGTCCTGGTCTAGTGAATGACACATGTAATAGAGAATCACATACGTCACTCCCTCTTAACACAGGAAGGACATACTTCAAGTTTCTTCCAAGAAATAAAATTACCACCAGGCTCCCTCTCAACTAGTGTCCTGTAGCAACAATCCAACTATTCATAAATAATTCCTCCCCTCAATTTCATGGATTTTGATATTAAAGAATCTTCAACGTTTGTCTTCATAGGGCACATATCATCCATCACTTTCAGTCATGGGTCATGTCCACTATCAGAAAGTGATTCATCAGTATTTCTCATCTGGTCCACCATTATGCCATGCTGCTTTCCTTCGAATCATCTCCAAGGATAATACATCCTTTCTCATGATTACCAGGCCTACACAAATTCATATAGATAAACATATACATATGAAATTTTAAAACGAAAGTTACCTCAGTCATGAGCTTTCACCATGACATATTCCTGTAGGCAACAACATCCTTTATTCAGATTGACATATCTTCTAATGATATGTCTTGTCAAGGGTCTTATTTTTTACCAGACTTCTGTCAGAGTCTACATATCTGTTGGGCCGTTAATATGCCATTATTATTATCACTTGTGAACGCTTATTCCACCCATTTCTACCATTCTTCATCACGTCATTTATTATAATTTATTATTTAAATCCATTTTATGATGATTTATGCTTCTATGAATGAATGTTATTTATTATCCTTTATTTCTAATAAATTGATGATTATGAATTATTTTATCAATGATAGTTTTAATAAGTTGGTTATAACATTATTCACCATTTTTAGCCTCCAAGATAATTTCCAGGTTGAAGATTTGATCATTAAAAGTGCCAACTCAGAAATGCGCTGGAATAAGGAGTGACAGTTTTGCGGTTGAGATTCTGAGCAAATGAAGACGAATCTGGAAAATCCGGAACATGGGTTTTGTCCAGAACGGACCCAATTAACTTTAGTAGAGAACGGTTTGCCCAAATTCGGCCTGTGTTGAAAGATTCGCAGAGTTCTTTAAGCACGATTTTCTCAGTTCTGTTGTTGCAGCCGTCCTCCAAATCTCAGCTACAAAGCTAAATTCGACTTGCTGTTGTTGAAATATGGATGTAAATCTATTTTCTTGTTGATCAATTGGTTGGAAGAAATCCAATATTGTTATGGGAGATTGTATTTACTATTCAATTTCTCCTCCTTCTGATTATAAAAGGAGAACATGTATTGTGTATTGGGGGGGGATGGAGAGACTTTTCTTATTGTAATTTGCAGAATTGTGCATCGGCTCTTGTTAAGAGAGTGTGAGCTGTTTGTAAACGTTATTAATGCCTGATTAATAAAAGAGTTCACTGTTGTTCCATTTCTCAAGCGCTGGAGTAAAGCACAGCAACGCTTCACCGGTGGTTGAGGGCCCGGCCCTGGTGGAGCGATCTGCTGTTTGTATTTCTATTATTTTATTTCTGTTGTGTGAAGTTCGTTTATTACAATTAAAGAATTGAGTTATTGCTAATTGGATCAAATACAGAGTCATTGTTATTCCATTCTTTACAAGAAGCATGATTCATGATTCAATTGTTATAAAATGTTGTTTTTCTGTATCTAATTCCGGTTGTTGTTCCTTTTGTTTATGAATTACGATAGTTGATTGTTGCGTGGCTGTCGACAGGATTAAAGAGTAGAAATCTAGTTTGCTTGGTTATGAATTGAATTCACTGTTTATTTTACGCTGCTATTCAATTCCTGTTCATTGCTTTTAGATTGATGTTCCTTTCCAGTTTGCGGTTTAGATTTCATTTCCTTTGAGTTGTTTTCACTTGCTTTGAGATCTCTAAACTGTAGAGGGCAGAGCTAATCATTCCAGGTCCCCAGATTTGGTCATCTCACATCGATTTCTAGGGAAAAGAGTTATTACTACTGCATCCCTAATCGATGTCTAGCAAGGTTGCTATAGTGTAGTCTTTACATTTCTGTCATTTGTAATTAGATTTCTTTTCAAGCAGATTTCTTTTCAAGCATTTATTATTTCTGCATTTGTATTTCTATACTACATCTTCATAAACATTACTCTTGAGTAAATAGCCACCTAAGACTGAGTACACTTTTGAAAAAAAAATTCGTCCCTGGGTTGACAATTAATGTGAGGTAATTAGGAGTTACAAAGACACCTTTTTATCGCTCCACATTTTGGCACCATTGTCGGGGAGAGTGTAGCCATTTCTAAAGAGTAGTGTGAATCTGATGAGTGCCTGCTAGGGAAGAGTTGGATCTTAAAAACGGAAGGTAAGAACCTACGTGCGGAGAATGTAAAAGCCCTGCTCCACTATCCGCTTTCCTAACAGATTTGTTGTTGCTTTGTTGGGTAGAAATAGATGTTTGAATTTTTGTGTGAATGACTAGGGAAAAAATAGAAATTTTGAAAAATGAATCACATGATTTCATTCAAGTGGTGATGTAAGCATCACCCATTTCACTAACTAATTGACAGGAACATTGGAAGAAGGAGCTTTGAAGGAACACATGAAGGACATCTTCTGTTATGGTAAGAAACTGTCCAACATTTTTACTTTTGAATTTTCTGCTCAACTAATTCCACACCCTCACCGCAATAAACCAGTACAACATACTTACAGTGTTGAACTGCCAAATTTACCCACCCTTCCCACCCATTCTATCTCACATGCGCCATTAGAGAAAACTTACAATGAGATTCAGAATGTTTCAAATTCAAAAATTGTAGAAGTTATGGAAGAAAATGAGCTTACTTCTAGTTTGCATCAACAAACCATTTTAAAAGTTCAAGAACTTTATGATATGATGGATATGGGAAATCAAGAAAATAAAGGATATATTGAAGATTGGTTTCACTCCATCACTTGTTTGCAACATTGCTCCACACTTCAGCAATTTTTGACTCCATCTTTTCAAGGGAAGTTGGCTTCTCATACCCTAATTTTTATCAACATGTATTTTTGAAATTTGGGTATGTGCATACTAGAGGCCTTATTTCTAAAATGGTTCCACTGGAAATACTCTTATACATAAACATATTCGATTCTCAAAGAAGAGTAGGATAGTGGAGAAAATAAAATAAAATAAAATAAGGACATAAATAAATGCATTTTGTTTTTTTGTAAAAATAGTTGTTTTTTTTTTGTTGCAACACGCTATCGAAATCAACATCGGTGATAAATATTTCAATTTATTTATGTATGTAGATGAATTATATTGCAAATAAAAATTCTATAAACACTTATATTCATTTTTTATCACCAATTTGAAAAAATGCTTGAATATCATTTTTTTGGCTTGCGGGCTTGATGAACTTTCTGGAAAAATAGTCGGGACAGTCATGTTTTGAGGGACCAAAAATGAATATTTTTAAAACCTGTTTCTACCCTAGGTATCCCTTGATATATACTTTCTAACCCAATTTGAATTAGTCAATTTGGATTTGAAACGAAAAAGTTAGAACCAAAACATTGACCGGATGTCTAATGGGAAGCTCAGGAACAGAGTTGGGACAGTCCGTTTTTGGAGGCCTAAATGAATGAATTTTTAAAGCATGTTTCTATGGTAGATTTCCCTATGAATTTAGTTTACAATTCAATTGGAATCACTCATTTTTGATATCGTATGGGGAATTTATGATCAAAATACTGACTGTCTATCGTAAATCAGCACCCTTAAAACTATGTCTTTCCCGTTGTTCCTTACAGTGTTTGACCTATCAATTCTTCTTTTCTTCAAAACCTGTTTATATTGGAGATAAATAAATGAATCTAATTTCATTTCCAATTTGAATCATTTGAATCCGACATCAAACGAAGAATCTATGCTTGAAATATCAATCGTTGGTCTAGATTGGGTAATCGAAAATGACTCTATTATGTAGGTTGTTCTAAACAAATTTGACATATCATAGCATTGAATTTTTAAAACCTGTTGCTACTGGAGATAACCCTTTGAATTAGCTCTCATTTTGCTTTGGAATCACTCAATTTCAACGAAAAACAAAGAAGTTGTGATTAAAACACTGCAGGTTAGCATGATTGGCCACTGCTCTCCCGCAAGTGACAGATAAATTTTACTTTGTTATTTTCTCAATGGATTTTTTATACAGAGTAACTACTTGTTATTTTTTGCATAATTCTTGGATTAGGGGAGCCTGATCACCTCTCTTTATCCATGATTTAATGTTTTATTGCAGGTAGACACTCGTTTTTTGCAGGTCCTAGGAGAAAAAGAAGGTCAATTTATGGACGAGTGATTCTTGAAACAAATTTTAATAAAACAAAGGAATTTCATCCAACTCATTACCCAACGGATTCATAATAGAACAAATGAAGAATTGATTTCAATTTGAAGATTCATGTCTTATCACTGCTGCCAAAACATTTTTCAAAGAGATCATTTTTTTTTACATAACATCATAGCTGTTGTAACTTAATTTAGTTATTTACATATTGTTTTTAAACGTTGTTTCTTTTCTGATATTTTTTATATTTTGTGTTTCAGGTGTTGCTTCATTCAAACTGTGACCCATCTTCAGCATCAATACAGTGAACAGCTAATTCATTCTTTGCGTGCTCACATTTCATGCTTGTGCATTTTTGCTGTTCTTTTTCTAAAGGGACAGCGTTTGTGTGCACTTTTGTCATTTTTGCTGTTCCTTTTTCAAAGGGACAGCAATTTCGTTTTACTATTCCTTTTCCAAAGGAACAACACCTTTTTGGTCAGCAATTCATTTTGTTGTTCCTTTGTCACGGGTCATTTTGCCATTCCTTTTCCACGACTCTTTTTGCTGCTCCTTTTTCACTTTTTGTTGTTCCTTTCCGAATGGAACAGCACTTCTGCACTTTCACGTTTTGTTGTTCCTTTCCGAATGGAACAACACTTCTGCACTTCCACTTTTTGTTGCTCCTTTCCGAATGGAACAACACTTCTACATTTTCACGTTTTGCTATTCCTTTCCAAATGGAACAGCACTTCTGCATTTTCACTTTTTGCTGTTCCTTTTCGAATGGAACACCATTTTTTCACTTTTACGTTTTGTTGTTCCTTTCCAAATGGAACAACACTTCTGCACTTTCACGATTTGTTGTTCCTTTCCGAATGGAATAGCACTTTTGCACTTTTCATTTTTGTTGTTCCTTTTCCAAAGGAACGACACGTGTGTTTTTGCTGTTCCTTTTACAAAAGAACGGCACTTGCGTTTTTGCTGTTCCTTTTCCAAAGGAACGACACTTTTCATTTTTTGCTGTTCCTTTTCCAAAGGAACGGCACTTGCATTTTTGCTGTTCCTTTTCCAAAGGAATGACACTTTTAGTTTTTGCTGTTCATTTTTCCAAAGGAACGACATTTGCATTTTCACACTTTTTTTGTGTGTATTTTTGTTTTTTTTTGTACATTCCCTTTAAGGAACACCACTTTTTGAGTGTTTTTGCTGTTCATTCAAAAGAGCAACACTTTGGGATTATTTTCGAGAGCAACCCTTCCTTCCTCTTGTGGGACTATTCCTAGTTCATCTCAACCACATTTTACTGATTCCCCTTCATGGCATGAAGTACACTATTTTTACGAGGACAAGAATTATGGATTCTATTGAAGCGAGTTAATATCATTCACGTTATGATCTTTAACAGGATAGCTCCTTGATGATAGATTATTTTCAAAAGGGACACAATTATTTATATACTACTTTACTGCATTGTTTTCTGTTGAACATGATATTGATTGATCATCTTAATACCATGCTGGTTCCACCCTTCTGGATTATAATCTTCTCTGTTTGTAATAAATGAGATTATGGGTGTATTTTTCTATTGACATGTTCAACTTCTTCCACCATCCCTGCTCTTAAGGAGTACTGAGCCTCCCTCTTTTTATCATAAAATTGTGTAATAACAACAAAATTTTGTTCACAGATGGAGGATAGGGGGTCTCATTACGAGCCAGCCTACCATGTTCATAAGGTTGTAAGAAAGTGACATTCCCATTATGGCCACCACACGAGGGTTATGATCCATTGGATAGTCAAATTATCCTTGGAACAGGAGGTCTCATCACGAGCCGGCCTGATCACTTTTGCTACATCCCAGTGAATGGCAGTGTGGTTATCTGGTTACCACGCCAGCACATTGATCTCTTCTGTAGAACAGCGTTGTAACTCTCCATTTATAAATTGAGGATCCTGGCTCATATGGGTTAAAAAGCAACCCTGCCGAGGCTATGGACGCCTGCTGGCAGCAGCGGCTCTGCTTATGGTATTGAAGTTATATCTTATCGTCAATTATTATCATAATACCCTTTTTCTTATTTTTTCTTTTTATCAGAGAAGTTATTTCCTTAACTTTTTCCCTGTTTTGAACCTTTATGCATGAGAAATTGTTTTATGATCAATCGCATCATTTTCAGCTAGCATACTATCAATAAAGCATCTTTTTGGCATATTGTTGTTCTTTTTCTCTTTTTCATCACCTATCATCAATTCAAAGCGTCCTATCTCTTATTCATAACTATCTTTACACACTCTTCTCTCATTATAACCATAACTCCCGCTATCCTATCATTGATATGTGTACTCTGCTTCATTCACTGCTATATTGTTCATTCCCTTGCCTTGCCATCAGCACAACACCTCTCATATGCTTTATGGTCATGGAATTCCTTTTCCAATTGGAGGGGGGAATGTACGCATTATGGGATTGCATGCGATATGATTACTGCACTCTGCCATCACTTGTTGATTTGCCAAAATATTAGTATTGCATGTATACATAAGTTTTTCTGATTGAAATTTTTGCATGCATCTTATCTATTGCTTACACTATGGATTCAAGAGCATTGTATGCCAAATAGTGCTTTGTTTGCAGGAAAACAACAAGTATGGGCAGAATTCTATTCATAGCATGACCACACTATTGCACTTAACAGAAGAGGCTCGAGCAACTCGCGAACGTGAACAATTCTTGAGACATGATGTGCTTACCTGGATTCCACCTTTTGCATCACTTTCAGCACCAACTCTGCCTACATCAGCTTCAACAACTGCCAGTCCATATATGTCATTCCACATTTTTGGAGGTAAAACTTGAGGTAAAATCGCATAATTTTCTGATCTATTACGAATTTAGGAGAATTTCATAAAAATCCATTTTGAGCATCATTTATCATCCTTCAGTCCACATCTATACCACTCCCTATTTTTCAGCGGCATATAATTTTCGAGTATGGGGGAGTGTTCCTTTTATTCATTTCTTTCTTATGACCATGTCATCCATATTCTTTATCATCCATTGTTATTCTTATTCATTCTCACCACCTCCATTATTCCATGTTGTTTTACACCAAGCATAGAATTCAACAGCTGGTAGCAACCACCTCAATTTTTTTCTAGCATCGCATGAGGGCATGCTAATTTTTTAGAGAGGGGGAGGAATTGCTACGCATGATGGATGTTTTCAATTTTCTTTCTCATTTAAGGCATACAATTTCATTTTTACACAATGCAGAAATTGATTTCCATAATATTTTTAAAAAACCATGAACTCAATTCTTGTGATTTTTGGAAAACACAGACGTATCATTAATACAAACCCGGATAATTTCAAGATAAATTGGTTCATAAAATTTCGGAAATCATGCACTCTCACCTACAGCCATTTTGTTTATATCTCATGATCCGTGCATCAAAACAATCTGATTTTTGGATCATAGAGACATTCATATATTATAAACTTACTTGCAACATTTCAACAAAATCTGGTTTGTAGTTTTTGAGAAAATGGTTAATGAAGTTTGATGTTACTTATATCATATTTTGCTACAACTTCATACATATAGTTGAATGTCAATATAAAAATTGTTATGCCTTCATCAAGATTACTAAAAGTGAATATTCATTAATTAAGGAAGAATTCATTTGTTCTATCCATTTCATGAGCTAAGATGAACATATTTTTTATTGCTTGGTTAACACATGGGTTTTTGTGTTTGGGTTGCATGAGGACATGCAATATATTCAGGTTTTCGTTGCATGAGGACATGCAACATATTGAGTGTGGGGGTATGTTGGGCCGTTAATATGCCATTATTATTATCACTTGTAAACGCTTATTCCACCCATTTCTACCATTCTTCATCACGTCATTTATTATAATTTATTATTTAAATCCATTTTATGATGATTTATGCTTCTATGAATGAATGTTATTTATTCTCCTTTATTTCTAATAAATTGATAATTATGAATTATTTTATCAATGATAGTTTTAATAAGTTGGTTATAACATTATTCACCATTTTTAGCCTCCAAGGTAATTTCCAGATTGAAGATTTGATCATTAAAAGTGCCAACTCAGAAATGCACTGGAATAAGGAGTGACAGTTTTGCGGTTGAAATTCTGAGCAAATGAAGACGAATCTGGAAAATCGGGAACATGGGTTTTGTCCAGAACGGACCCAATTAACTTTATCAAAGAACGGATTGCCCAAATTCGGCCTGTGTTGAGAGATTCGCAGAGTTCTTTAAGCACGATATTCTCAGTTCTGTTGTTGCGGTCGTCCTCCAAATCTCAGCTACAAAGCCAAATTCGACTTGCTGTTGTTGAAAGATGGATGTAAATCTATTTTCTTGTTGATTAATTGGTTGGAAGAAATCCAATATTGTTATGGGAGATTGTATTTACTATTCAATTTCTTTCTCCTCCTTCTGATATAAAAGGGGAAGCATGTATTGTGTATGGGGGATGGAGAGACTTTTCTTATTGTAATTTGCAGAATTGTGCATCGGCTCTTGTTAAGAGAGTGTGAGCTGTTTGTAAACATTATTAATGCCTGATTAATAAAGGAGTTCACTGTTGTTCCATTTCTCAAGCGCTGGAGTAAAGCACAGCAACGCTTCACCGGTGGTTGAGGGCCCGGCCCTGGTGGAGCGATCTGCTATTTGTATTTCTATTAGTTTATTTCTGTTGTGTGAAGTTCGTTTATTACAATTAAAGAATTGAGTTATTGCTAATTGGATCAAATACAGAGTCATTGTTATTCCATTATTTACAAGAAGCATGATTCATGATTCAATTGTTATAAAATGTTGTTTTTCTGTATCTAATTCCAGTTGTTGTTCCTTTTGTTTATGAATTACGATAGTTGATTGTTGCGTGGCTGTCGACAGGATTAAAGAGTAGAAGTCTAGTTTGATTGGTTATGAATTGAATTCACTGTTTATTTTACGCTGTTATTCAATTCCTGTTCATTGCTTTTAGATTGCTGTTCCTTTCCAGTTTGCGTTTTAGATTTCATTTCCTTTGAGTTGTTTTCACTTGCTTTGAGATCTCTAAACTGTAGAGGGCAGAGCTAATCATTCCAGGTCCCCAGATTTGGTCATCTCACATCGATTTCTAGGGGAAAGTGTTATTACTACTGCATCCCTAATCGATGTCTAGCAAGGTTGCTATAGTGTAGTCTTTACATTTCTGTCATTTGTAATTAGATTTCTTTTCAAGCATTTATTATTTCTGCATTTGTATTTCTATACTACATCTTCACAAACATTACTCTTGAGTAAATAGCCGCCTCAGACTGAGTACACTCTTGAAATAAAAAGTCGTCCCTGGGTTGATAATTAATGTGAAGGTAATTAGGAGTTAAAAAGACCCTTTTTATCGCTCCACAATATCCTCCCAGGAGATCTCCTAGTCACATCTTCTTGGCCTCCGAATGATAACTTCCTCTTAACATGGTTGCATTTCATAATATCTTCATCTCTACACATTCATCGTTCCCAGGATCTTACAAATTTTCCAATTTCTCGTTCATATACAACCACCTCATATTCCATGAGGATATATATATATATATATATATATATATATATATATATATATATATATATATATATATATATATATATATATATATATATATATATATATATATATATTCTGCAAACAAATACATTAGTGCAGTCCTCATACGTAATATTCCCAATTATCCATGAGCTAGTTGGAATATTAAATTTTATTTTTCTTATTTGTTTAATGAATAAGAGGACAATGGAGGTCCAAAATTCTCCTTAATAATGAATAAATAAATCCCAATGTGAAAGAGATAGATCTTGGTAGCTTAATTGAGCACCCTTAGTTGTGAAAAGGGGTTGGAACACCTTGATTGGGTCAACTTTGACCAAATCAATAGTGTTGTCATGGAGGAGTGGTCATCAATGAAAGACAACACAGTTTTAAATGGAGATGCTTTGTGTGGAAGTAGTGCTATTATTGGATGGGGCTTAGGGTTTGCAAGCTCATATGTTATTTAAGGAAGAGGATGGCAGCCATATTCATTATGTTTATGTATATTGATATTTTTGAATATATGGTCTGTTTAGACATATATCTTTCTCTTGTTGTTTAGCTAAGATTGAGTGTTGTTTAGCACAGGGTGTTCCTGATCGGGAATCCCACCTCTTCCATTGAGAAGCTCTTGGAGGAGTCTTATACTACATTTTCCACTATTAGGCTTAAGGCCAAGCTTCATCTTTCATTTACAGCGCAGATCCTGTTGAGGGTTTGGTTATTTTGCAGGTTGCAGCAAGTGGAGACTAGATCTGGGTCATTTAATTGCTCATTTTTAGTGGAGGAGACTTCCTTTCCATTGGGAGGACAGTAAGGAAGGACCTTGTGCATATTTTCAGATCTTGGCATCAGGCCAACTATTTAGTTATCCCTACAACACACTTTTCCTCTAGATCTGTGTTATTTCTGTAGGAGGAGTTGCAGGGTGGATTAGCACATCATTTGGAGAGTTGGTTTTCTAGTGAAAGGGATATGCCTTTCATTTAGAGGATATATTGGAGGAGGATACTCTATTGATCATATTAGATCAACCACACTTTCCAAATATGTATTTTTTAGTGGATCTTCAGCCTTAGGGCCTAGATCCCCGTCTCGTACAAGGTGTTTTGTTGAAAACCCTTAAGGGGTTCTTTAAAGGAGGTTGTATAGTGCTTAGAGCTGTATTGGATCTAACTTTTGAGGCACATACCAGCCCTAGATCTGATGTATTATCATTTTTTGTAGCAGTGGCTTTAAAACAACATTGTAGGAGTCTTTGAGTCTTTATATATAGTAGCAGCACCTCTTATTGATGGATTTTTTCCATTGGAGGCTTTTTATTTCTTGTTGTGCATCTTATGGGCCATTATCCATGTATATTTTGCTGTTTTTATAACATATGAAAGGTATCCATATTGGCCTCTTTCTTTTAAACGATGTTTTACACTATTGTTCCAACATTTTGCACTATATTCCTGCTTTTCCCATTTGGGAATATTACAATGGTATCAGAGCATAATCTTGGCACAGCCTGTGCATCTTGAAAATCCAATATGTCATCTGAAGAAGGAGATCCTCTTACTGATAGAGAGAAGAGGTATCAAAGAAGAAGACACCAGAATTTTGATTATACAAATGACAAAGAAGACAATGGTAAAACCCCTTTATCTGGAGGTGAAGATGAAGAGATGGAGTTCCCTGAGATCCTTCTTAGAGCCATGCAAGACATTGCTAGAGAGATCAAATAAATGAGGATGGATAAATACAAGGAATCCCTGGATTTCATCATGGTGAAGGCTCTAGCATGTCTCATCACTGGAGTGATCAACCAGTGTAGCAACCACAAGTTTCCCAATGCTCTACAATGCATGCATTCTTCACTATGGGAAATAAATGATTTTAAGAGCAAGAATCCCTTGAAGACTATTTTATGGAGTATGAGTCTCAAACTTAGATATTCAAGGACAACTTGAGTTTTCAAGAATTTTGTCAAATAAAGGAAAATAGAAGACCAAGGCCTCATAATAGAAGTGGTGGATTCATTCAGAATCATGATCTACACCGCACTATGGGTAGATTATTTTTACCTATTTTTTATGGGCATCCAAGTGCACTGCCAAATCATGTGTAGAGAGGCTTGAAATCTACTTCCAATTGAACAAAGTTCCAGAAATGGAGGCCATTAAGATAGAAGCACTACACCTTGAGGGTGAAGCACATGATTGGTGGTTCCATGGCTTGTCTACATTGGGTCATGCCAATGTGACTGCATACTCAGATTTCACTAGGAGGCTGGTGGAAAGGTTTGATAGAAGAGATCTTGAAGCACCATTCATGGGGCTTGCAAAGCTAAAATAATTAGGTAATCTAGAAACTTACATTTCTAAATTTTTAAGACTTTCTATTATGGTTCCTGATTTATCTGCAGCAAGAAGGGTGTATATGTTCATTGATGGGTTAGATGAACCTCTTCATGGGTTAGTTAATTTTACCAAGCCCACTACCCTTCAAGATGCTATTGAAAGGGCTAGAGATCTTCAATATTCCTTACCAAAAGCAAAGGCAACATTTCATCATAAGCCCTCTTTTCCATCAAAGGGAAAAGAAGAGAAGGCTCCTCTTTCAAAGGAGAGCCAAAATAAAAAACCTCTTGATGATGATGTGTGAAGAGATTTGAAGAGGAGGAATATTTTCTTCACATGCCAAGAATCTTGGGCACCCAGATATAGATGTGTAGCATGGAAGGCACACTACATAGAGGTCTTCTCAGATGATGAGGAGGAAGAATAAGATGAACAAGGAAGGGGTTAGAGCACTGGAATAGCAGGAGATGATCCACCAACACCTGGAGGTGAGGATGGAGCAATTACTCCAATTAGAGGCACTCTTGCATCATTAAGAGTGGTACCCAACTATCATATAGCTTCCACACAAGAAATAGAGTTGAATTTGTGTAGTGGAAGCATGGATATGATAATCCCATCTATTATGCACATCAGAATGGTCCATGAGACATCACTAGCTTGTGGAAAACCACCTGGGAGACCACCTGATTCAAATTTAGTGAGAAATGTCTCACATCTTGATGCTCCATTCATATATCCAGAAGGAATGGGAGCATTAAAAGACCAAGATACAGCTCTAATATTCTTGGGTAGGCTCAAGGAGGAGGGATATATTCTTCCACTATCACCATTACCCACTCTCTCATCTCATACTGTGTTGAGAGGAAATGTTGCAGGTTTGGAGAATGACACCATCATGGGGCAAGGATACCATTCCTTGACTATGGAGACTCAAAATATGATCTCACTTAGAGATAAATCTTCCATGCATGATAGAATATGGTGGCCACACATGCATGCCTTGGCTAAACCCAGGAATTAATGGATAGATGATAGCCTCCCATGGGAGACTAACTTCCAAAAGCTTCAATCCTTACTTGAGCATGTGCATATGAAAGAAGAGCAGCAAGGAGGGGATAGAAACCTCCCATCATATACCTTTGGCTTGAGAGATGTCAAGGAGGAAAATAAACATATGACAAATTTTCTTTGTGATAGATCATCAGCACTATCACTATGGAAGATTGATCCATACTGGAAATCCCAACTGTTGATGGATTATTCCAAGGATCTTTTCACATGCATGATACTTGATGACCAGCTACATGAAGAGGGCTATTCATTCAAAGGAGGAGTGATCTACTATCATGGTAGGATATTATTATCTAGAGCCTCCAAGCTCAAGGAGAAGTTGCCACGAAGGGCTTATGAATATTTTTTTTTCAACCATACTTATTCCATGAAGGCCTCCAACACTATCATGAAAAGCTACACTTGGGAAGGCTTTGAAGAGAAACTATATCAGCATTTTCAAAGATGCATGAACCATGTGGAGTTGGAAGAGAGAAATTACTCTATGAAGGAGTTAATTCAGCCACCCCTTTCCTCTTTTGGAATGAGAGGAGATATATCTATGCACCATTCCATTTGTATGAGGAGAATTTTTGGTAAAGAACATGCTTATGTACCTAACGTTTCATTTGATGATCATTTTCATTCTTTTACCATGTATATGCAGGCCATAGCTCCAAGGAGGAGCATTATTCCATATAAAATTCATGGCCAACTTTGGGCCACAAAAATTTCTGAACATGGCCACTCCCCTGAAGGTCATAGGGAGATTTTGTATCACTGTGGGTGCATTCCTAAGGCACCAAATATATCTCACACTTTCAGCCATGGTGAGATGAATTGGGCAGAAAGTAAGTGATGGGGAAACCACTTAACACATCATTATATGATGTAGTTATGAGATATAATACGTTGGTTCCACATGCGGGACTATGACCCACCTCCATTTGCACAAATTTCTGTTTGTATGTACTTAATTTTGATCCCATACATTGATGATGTACTTATACTTTTTATGGGAATGTTTGGAGGAAGGATGGGAGGAATGTATGTGCCCTATGGGAGAGAGATTCTCCATGTTCATTATGCTACATGTTTCATGGAGAACATTGGGAAAACCATGCTTGTTTCATTTGAACTATTGTCTCCTTGTGGGATGGATTATTTGCATCTCATGAGAACTTTGGACGACAAATTCATGGAGGGATGGATTGGTGAACACTTAGCTTATGAGGGAAGCTTCTCACAAGTTGGTGTCACCAATGGAGGAGGAGAAGAGTTGCAGCACTCACCTTGTCAGTTGCTTGAGGACAAGCAACATTTGGGAAGGGAGGATTGTAATATTCCCAATTAGCCATGAGCTAGTTGGAATATTAAATTTTGTTTTGCTGATTTGTTTAATGAATAAGACGACAATGGAGGTCCAAAATTATCCTTAATAATAAATAAATCAATGCCAATGTGAAAGAGATAGATCTTGGCAGCTTAATTGAGCACCCTTAGTTGTGAAAAGGAGTTCGAACACCTTGACTGGGTCAACTTTGACCAAATCAACAACGCTGTCATGGAGGAGTGGTCATTAATGAAAGACAACACAGTTTTAGATGGAGATGTTTTGTGTGAAAGTAGTGCTATTATTGGATGGGGCTTAGGTTTTGCAAGATCATATCTTATTTAAGGAAGAGGATGGCATCCATATTCATTATGTTTATGTATATTGATATTTATGAATATATGGTCTATTTAGACATATATCATTCTCTTGTTGTTTAGCTGAGATTGATTGTTGTGTAGCATAGGGTGTTCTTGATCGAGAATCCCACCTCTTCCATTGAGAAGCTCTTGAAGGAGTCTTGTACTACATTGTCCACTATCAAGCTTAAGGCAAAGCTTCATCTTTCATTTACAGCATAGATCTTGTTGAGGGTTTGGTTGTTTTGTAGGTTGGAGCAAGTGGAGACTAGATTTGGGTCATTTCATTGCTCATTTTCAGTGGAGGAGGCTTCCTTTCCATTTGGGCGGATAGTAAGGAAGGACCTTGTGCATATTTTTAGATCTTGGCATTAGGAAAAATGTTTATTTATCCCTACAATGCATTTTTCTTCCAGATCTACATTATTTCTGTATGAGGAGTTGCAGGGTGGATTGGCACATCATTTGGAGAGTTGGTTTTCTAGTGAATGGATATGCCTTTCCTTTAGAGTATCTATTGGAGGAGGCTATTCTATTGATCAAATCAGATCAGCCACACTTTCAAAATCTATATTTTGCAGTGGATCTTCAGCCTAAGGGCCTAGATCCCCATCTTGTACATGGTATTTTGCTGAAAACCCTTAAGGGGTTCTTCAAAGGAGGTTGTATAGTGCTCAGATAGGTATTGGATCTGTCTTTTGAGGCACATATCAGCCCTAGTTCTGATGTATTATCATTTTATGTAGCAGTGGCTTTAAAATAGTGTTGTAGCAGTCTTCCAGTCTTTATATATAGTAGCAACACCTCTTATTGAGGGATTTTGTCCATTGGAGGCATGTTCTTTCTTATTGTGTATGTTATGGGCCATTATTCATGTATATTTTGCTGATGTTATAACATATGAAAGGTCTCCATATTGGCCTCTTGATTTTAAATGATGTTTTATACTATTGTTCCAACATTTTGCACTCTTCCTTCTTTTCCCATTTGGGACTATTACACCTTCATAGATCACACTTCTAAATATGGATGTCTATTACCTGCAACCATATGACATGACTTCACAGCATCCAGTGTCAACATATAAAAATATACATACCTCATACCTTTATCATTTCATTCATCTTGTAGGAGTTTTACTAGAATGAAGAGCTTCATTCCCTTGACTTGCTCCATTCATATGTCATCACATACCATAATTCTATTTCCATGATGACCCTTGATTTTGATGACTGCCTTCCATCAATATTGTTATCAGAGATGTTTTCCCGGAGTTTCTTCACCATTATCGCCTACCATGATTTTATCATTATACTATAATATACATTGCTTCCTATCATACTATTTTACAACCAACATAAATTTAAAGCAGAAGATGATCTCAATCATAGTGGAGATCCCTCGCTCCTTCTTTCTTAGATTTCTTTGCATCGGGTTCTTTTCTTTTGTCTTAGACATGGCCTTCTTCCTTTTTCCTTTTGTCCTTTCTAAATTTATGACAATCTCGTGTATAATCTACAAGAACATTAAATCCAAAGCATAGTGCTTTTTTCATATTTCCTTTCTTATTCAGAGAACCAAAATTATCGAATCTTCCTTTCTTCCTAGACATGGCGACAAAGGCTTGATTCTCTACACTTGATCATGATTTCAATATTGATTCTTCTATCTTACCTAGACTTTGGAATGGTGTGGCTTCTTCTCTCCCATCTATGCTGGAAGTGGAACCTCTCCATTCTTTCGGTAAGAAATTTTGTACCATAGTGAGTATTTCTTTATCAGACATTACTTCACCCAACTTCAAAAGTTGTTCTCGTATTGCAAAAATATCCATCAAATATGGAATTATTCCTTCCTTTCACATTCTCAATTTGTATAGTTTTTGTCTTAGGGATATTATTTCCTTTGTAGAACCTTTCGAGAACAGTTCCACCAATTTATCATATATTTTTTTTGAGGATTCTAGCTTTGATACATAGGGAGTGAGAGAGTCTTTTAAGGATTCTATAAGAATCCTTCGGGCTCTTAGGTCTCCTTGCATGTATTTGATATATGCTAGAATGTCTTCTTTTCGAGCTTTAATCGTAGATCCTTCTATGAAACCTATCACTTCATTTTCAATTAGCTTTATATCTATCCTTTTCTTCCATGCATTAAAGTTTGATAACCCAACCAATTTGTTTCTCTCTATACAATGAGGCATTTTAACAGATTTAGATAAAGTCATAGATACTTACTTGAGTAAGTGACATTCTCCTTTAGTAGCTTCCTTGATGAATATGTTAGGAGCTTCTTCTTGGATAGAAAACTTCAATCTAGGTGATCTTGGATCCTTGATGGTAAAGGATGTCTTCAAAAGATGATGTCCTCTTCTACCACTGTCTTGAATGTAAATCTTTGATGGAAAAGATTAGTTTCTTGAAAAGATGATCCTTTGAATGAGATGAATATCTTGAGAGTCTTCCTTGCAAGCTCTTCTCCCAGGCTTTGATTTTTGCTTCCTGGAGTGTATATTTGTCAAGAAACCCTTAAGTTCAACACCTTAGCTCTAATTCCATGTTGAGAATTTAGGGGGTTGGTGTTTAATTCAAATTCTCTTCTTGATAATTACTTGTGAGATTAATTGAGTTACTTATGTCTTCTCTTTGTTATTTTATTTATTCTTTCATCAAGTCAATTATAAAAATACACAAGACACTAAAATTAGGCTCCTAGAGCCAGGGCAAAACCTCCCCCTCTTGGAGAGGAAAACCCGCAAATAATTCTTCTTATAGATCTTCAAATGACAAGTACCATGACCAAGACTCAGACCCTTGACCTAGATATGGTTCCAAGGCCTTTTCAATGCTTCTTTGGATACTCACATTGCTGATCCTTCTCCTCTATACCAACTTGCACTGACCTACACCACCACTAGAGAAATAAGCCTCTAATTATATCTCCCTTGACTTAGTATTTGTTTATCACAATACTTCTCATTGCTTCAAGTTCACTTGAGATATTTAAGTCTCCTTTTATGTGCTAAAGATAGGAAGGTAAATCATAGATTTACCTTCCTTCTATCCTTCTATTTATATCAAAATTCAGCCCTTTAACTTTAACGTATGTATTGTCACAGAGAACTATCCACA
Source organism: Pinus albicaulis (assembly GCA_034641835.2). Taxonomy (NCBI): domain Eukaryota; kingdom Viridiplantae; phylum Streptophyta; class Pinopsida; order Pinales; family Pinaceae; genus Pinus; species Pinus albicaulis. The sequence goes on from CM076573.1 coordinate 290,814,720, forward strand.
CTTCTTTGATTGCACACCTTCATTCACTGCTCTAATAGGGCTGCATTTCTAAAGTCAGAAAATATGTACTGTTCATGTCCTGAACCCGCATTGTTATGCTAAGATAATTCCACACTTCTTACTGTCTATAATCCGCACATTTCTCTTTCTGACATCTGCACTAGAATTCAGGGCAATCCACACTATTATCTCTCTAGATTATCCGCACGTCTCTTATCTTTAACCCACCATGTAATCTCTTCTAGGATCCGCAATAAACTTTAGAATATCCACAACTTTTTCAAATTTGAATCCACATGCTTGTTCAGACCAATCCGCAATTATTGTGTCATTAAAATGAGCCAAAATATAGTGTATTTATAGTGGTGTTATCTCTGTCTTTAGGCCAACCACTCAACGAGTGGGTAGGCCGACTTGATAACTAAGTATATAAGCCGACTAGTAGTGTATTTACTCCAGCATTTAATGAGGCATTATTCATTGTAAATGCAGTTTGTCGTCCATCGTTGATTGAGGGTTGTTGTGAGCTTGTCTTCCATTATTCCACAAGGTCTTGGAGCATATATTTCTAGACTAGATCCTTCATGTATGTGACACTTAATTCTATTTATACTTAGAAGACAAAAACCTAATAGACATCAAGAAGAAGTATATTAACCTACATAATAAAATCTTTCTCATGAAACCCATGAATCAAGTACAACAAAATACATTTTATTATCTTTGTCTTCTTCTTTACATAAATACATAATTACATAGTCAACATGAAGACTGACCTAGTTACACTTTTCAATAGATGCCACATGTAAAACATTGAAAAAGTCACGCATAACAGGACATAATTTTTTCTTCTGTAATCGTGTGGCCAAGTATATTCATGAGACATGGAGAGAAGCGAAATTGGAGGGCCAAAAATATTTGAGGGAGACTTGAAATATGAGAAGAAAAAAATCAAAGTTAATGCAAGTTGTGCTTATAGTTTCCATCTTTCTGGATTTTTTACTTTAAAAAGGATTGCGTAGCATCATAAACTAATGGTTTAGTGTAGTTTCACATCAATTACAATTGTTGTGGTTTAGATGTATTTTTTAATATATTCAAATAAAATAAATAGAATTATTAGAATGAGGGGATATTGTTTCTCTAATTAGTTTTAGATTTATCTTAATTTTGGATTTATGAAGTGTCCATAGATCAAATATTTTAAGGCATAAATATTTCTCTAGTTTTACATTAAAAAAGAGGTTTGCACATTGAAAGATTTGATTCCCCTCAACACTTAATATATTTGGAATTAAGGTGAATCTAGGTTGATTATATACATACATACATACATACATACATACATATATATATATATATATATATATATATATATATCACTAAAACCATTGTAGTTTAGTGATTATAATATTTATACTCTAATTTATTTTAATTTATTATATTAATAAATTAATTCTCTTTTCACAATATTAATAAATACAATTTTAAATTGTATTAAGGTTTGCAAAATTAAATATTTTATTTCTCAAAGAATTATAATATAGAAATTATTAATTTAATTTATGTTAATAGTTAGATAAACATATTTAATGAAAATTCATTGAAATTTTACACCTTTAAATAGGTCACATTAGAGAAGAATATCATAGGTAAAATCACGTGTTGTCAAACCGAGAGTCCCAAAACAAAGAAGGGGTGATCAAGCGCCCATATGTAGAGTAGAATGCACGGTATGGTGACAGGTGGGTGAACTCGGGCAAAATGAGCGCCAAGCGACACAATTGCATGATCGGTGCCATGGGTGGGTCGAGCGGAGGGAACCCAGGACATACACACAATGAGCATGACATGAGATGGTAGTTGGCATGATGGGCGAGTAAAATGAGAAAACGATGGTCAACATGATATGAGTAGGTAGAATGGTGCAAGAAAAGGGATATATATTGCAGCACACATCAAGGAAAATTCCCATGCAGTGGGTGTGCACTAGCATAATGATGGGGTTCCCAGATGCCTAAATGGGCGTTGCGTTTCATGCACGATAAGGCACCCAAAAAGGTTCACGCTTGCATGACTTGGACAGGTTGGCTCGACGTATGAAGGGGTGCAAAACCAAAGTTAAAACTCGAGTAAAGGCACCTATAAATAAAGGAGAGGTTCACAGTGGAAAGAAATCAAGCAAAGTTCACATAAGAAGAAAAGCCATGAAGATAAGGACATAGATCACATGAAGGAAACACAACCAAGGAGACGTTACAAGTAGAAAACTGAGGCTCACCCAACAAAACCTCGACGTGAAAATTTTGAGGTAGACTCTAAGGGTTGGTTTTCTGATTTGGTTGGTGCGCTGGTTTGACGTTTCTTGTTTAGGAAATGTGAAAAAGTTAAAGGTTGTGTGTAACATCCCTGGGTTAAAATTTCATGTAAAAAAGGTTAATAAAGGAAAAATAAGACCAAGGTTAGGGGACATGTATTCCAAGATAATGTTGGGAAAAGCACTATAGTGGGTATCACTTTCAATTTATTTATGGCTAAGGAAATTAGCAAAGGCATTTGCAAAGACAAAGTGTTAATAATCAGAATTTTATTTATGAAATAAAGGAAAATAGAAGAAAAGGGAGATAAAATGTCACAAATTTGCATGAGAAGGAAATTGAAGTAAAAATGAAGGAAAATGAAGAAATAGAGGCCTCAATGATAAAAAAAAAAAGTCTTTTGAGGATCAGTTCACGACTTTTTTCAGTTTAGTTTTGGAGCTCTCTCTCTATTCTCTCATACTCTTTCACACATATAACATTATTGGAGTACTTTAGCATTGAATAAAGGAAAGCAAAGGAAGGATAAGGAAAGCAAAGGAAGGAAGAGAACAAGCAAGGAAATCAAAGGAAGGAAGTGGTCAAGCAAGGAAGGTGGGATCAGGCAGCTTCAAGAGGAAGTTTTTTGCAGGTAACAGATTGCATGTGTGATTCCCTAGCTGAGGTGTGAATGCATGGTACATGTATTTGTAAATTTAGTTCATTTTTTGTCACTGACATGGGTTTTTCCTTGTGTGATAATGGTTTCCTCCTTTCCTTTCCTCCTCATTTTTTGTTTGAGCTTTGGATTGTTGAAAGGTTTTGGAACCAGGTAAGGTTGTCTCAAGAAAATTCCCAAGGGTTGGGGGTGGAGGTGGTTTAATCTCTGGGAATCCTTCAACGGGTGGATGGACACAGGAAAATTCCTCAAGATAATTAGGAAGAAACTCTGAGGCACCCAATCTTGTTTGGTTTTTGTGATCTCTTGACCATTTTTGGTAATATCACAGTAGCCTAAGGGTGTGTTGTAGTACTACAACAACAACCCCCTGATTTATTCTTATTTTTAGCTATATAATAAATTATGGGGACCCTTTATTTTTGAAAATAAAATGACATATTTTAAAAAAAATTGTTATTACATCTCAAAGTCTTTGAATTTTTCCTTATCGAACTCAACTACCGGAAGAATTAACCCTCATAACATTTCGATAAACCAAAACTCCTATGGGCCTTTTATTATGAAATTAGTATATTACCGAAAGCTTTTCTATATCGGACACATTATATCATAATCTTCCTTATAAGAAAGTTACGATAAAATCATTTCCAATATAATTCTCCCAATGATTACTTTGGGAAAAGGATTTACTTTATAAAAGAATATCATAAGAGACTGCGGGTCCTATAACTCCCACCAGTCATGTCAGAAATTCAAATATTGTAATATCTTAAGTGTACCCCTAACTAAACCACCGATATATATAAGCTTCAATAATGTTTTTCCACAATACTTTTATCACCGATACATTTATCGCCAATACTTCATGCCATTCACCTATGATAATTATATCTCTGATACCCATATTGTACCATCATAACTTTATATTAGAAGCACATAGTTTGTAATCCCTGATATTTCTATCAGTGATATAAAACCTCTTATATCAATTCTCACCTTTTGTCTTGATTTTTCCTTTCGATATGATGATCTTTCACGTGCCCATGTGAACACACACCTCCGCATTTAGTGATAGAAAGTGGTTAATTTACGTTTTCGATAACATAATCATTTTCAATCATGTTTCCTTGAATTTATCAAAAGCTGCATTAAAGCGAGTGAAAAGTAGTAATTAAGAACATCATTCTTTCTTTATTATTTGAGTTAAGTCTATTGCTCACTCTTGCACTCTGTTACAGGTTAATCCCGACCATCATACCAGTGAAGAAATGTCAAAAACTACTAAGGGGAAGAATTAAACTGGAGTGAAACACCCACCTATTGCTCCCATATTGAAATTATTGAGGAAAATAATGAAATGATATGAATATTTTCTGATACAGTTTGTTCCAGAGACATCGGTCATTCCTCATGGGAACCCATGTATACGTACTTAGAAGAGGAAAAACACATTGTTAATAAGAGTACAGTAACAACTAATGATTATGTGTCAGTTTAAAATGCCACTTACAGTGATTTAGCCAATTCTTTCCTACACATAATTATAGCCAGGCCGAAAATTCTTCCTTACACATATATGATTCAATGGGTCATTGAGAATCTGATAATTTCTAATAAGAAGTTTGTAACAACAAATCAAACAGTTACTAGGTCATTTTCAGGGGTAGATTTGAAAATAATGTATAAGTTTCCTGAGCCACGGACCAAATATGATAAGAAATTTTTTGAGGACTTCATCAAGTAACATGACCATCCATCAGAAAAAAATCAAACAATGGAGTAGATACTCGAAAAAACATAAGCGGGGGGAATCGGGTAAGTAATATGTTGATTCCCTTCCCACTTTGTTTTTTCAAGTAGCTCCTATTATTTCTAGGCTTTTCGGTTTACCCAATACTCATAAATTTGAGAATCAGTGGACTCCACTTATTAACGTGGCCTCAGAGGGTTTTATCATGGACTGGGGAAATATACTCTTAGATAAACTAGCGAAAAATATTATGTCTTTTAGGAGCAAGCATAGTATCTCTTAGAATGTAATTCCCCCTTCTATATGAATGCATACATAATGGATACCATATGTTTTTCTATGGAATTTCCCTCTATGCGTTGGAAATGGACTACAAAAGACCCACATCCAATTCATATTTACCATGACCTACTTTGGGATAGAAAATACCCACCTCATCTCTATAAGGTTTTCCATAGAAGCATTATTCCCATTCATGTTACTATCTTTGGTAAGGATTCCCCTTAGTTATCCCAACAAGACGAAACTGATATGCTCCAAATAGAAAATTGGTTTGGTGAAGAACTTCTTACCTATATTTGAGTCTTTGGAAGCCTAGCCAATCCTCATTTTCTAGCACTATTTTTTCCTGATAAGCTTCTAGCCAGAGAAATTTCCTATCAGACTATAGGAAATCGGTTTTCTAATGTCTTGAAAGAATCTAATAAAAATATGTGGCCCACTTTTCCTCTCTAGTGTGGTATATTTATCCTTGATAATTACAAGCATTCTCTTATAGAAATTAAGGATATTCAAGAACTTAATTTTCCTACCATACCTAACAGACAATATGATCCTCATCAAACTATCAAGAAGATCACGCGAACATTAAGAATTAGATATTCATCCATGAGTCAGACATATTTCATGATTTTTTTGAAAATATGACTATTCAATCGTTATAAATTAAGTAGATAAGAGCTTGTCTTCTCAAAAAATGGTCCATTTCACATAGTACAAAGCTTCTAGATTGTAGAATGTGCCTCCAGATTTGTTGAGTTTTTCCATGGAAGAAATAATTCCTAGCGATAATGTAATAGTTGATCCTACATGGTCTACTTTGACTTCTCATACAAAAGAAACAACTACCTCTTCTTCTTCTCAAGCTGAAGACCTTTTGACTAAAAATAAGCTTGATCAGATATGGGAACAATTTAATCACGTTATCCAAGGAACAGAGTCTCAAAATTTGGAAACTCCGTACAAAAGAAGGTTCCTGACATTAGGGGAATTTTGAGGTCTAAAATGGGCCTCCTAAGGAAATAATAAAATAATAGTGGAGATAATAATAAAATATTAGATTACACATCAAATTTTAGAGGGAAAAAAGAAAAAACTATTTTTTCAACTCGTATTTTCAACTTATCTCCCGATGGGTCTACTCAAATTTTGAGCGAGAACACTTTTTGGATGTAAAATTTGATTCCTCATCCAAGGAGTATCCATGTTGCATAATTTCGATGGACCCTACTACACGAAAAATGATAAATACATGAAAAAATGTGATTGCAATAACATTTTTTCGTGTATTTCTCTTTTTTTCATATAGAAGGGTTCATGAAAAGTATGCAACATGGATACTCCTTGGATGAGGAATTAAAATTTTCATCCAACAAGTTCTCCCGCATGAAATTTAAGTAAAATCTTGGGGAGATAATTTGAAAATACAAGCTGAAATATAGTTTTATTATTTTATTATTTTTTAATCTTTTTACTTTTTAACCCCAAAAATGGCTAATCATCTCCCATGGTTGACATCATATTTTTGAATCCTATTGGTTCTTATAAAGTTTATTTTGGTTGTCCATTTTACTTAGGATGCCAATTTAGACCTCAAAAGTTCTCTAATGCACTTCTAAAGGTGTGGAAAAGACTACAAAAGTTTTTGACAAGCCTTTAGAAACTGTTGATATTTAAATCATACCGACATTCCTAACTTCTGAGTTTGTATTAAGTGTAGAAGATATTCCTCCCCTTGATATATTTTACAGTCCTGAGCACAAAGTTGTTTTCAGAAGACAAATAAAGAAAATAAAAGTTGATGAATTATAAAAGTTCCTGAAATGCTCTTTGACTTCTCCTACTGATGAATTTGAAAATCTCACTCAAGTCACAGGAGCCTATGCCTCTACAACCATAGATAAATTTCTTGAAGTTCAACAATTGTTGAAAGAAAAAGAAGATAGAATTGTGCATCTGGAAAATAATATTGAGACTAAAAAACAAAATATTTTCTATCAATGGCAAACATAGGTTAATGAAATCCAAAATAATTTTGATGACATCAATATTCAAGATGACACTGATTTGAAAGCCAGAGATGCACTAATACAAGAATTATAGGGAATAATTGAGCAGCTACATGTCAATCCCAAACTATCATAGTTTAAAAACAAAGAAAAAGAGTTAGATACCCTTCTTGCTAGACAAGAGATTTTATTATGTCAAGGACTGACCATTATTCATGAATTATGTTATACAAAAAATTCTTTGGTTGACCAATTAGCATATATCAAGACTTATTTTAATGATGTTGAAGATCAACTTTCCAACTTTCTGAGTTGGAAAGACAGTGCAGAAGAAATATTAACCAATCTTCCTAGAATTGAAGATTCACACAAAGAAATTGTATTCAGAGAATGGGAAGTGTGTCTCAAGCAAGAGGAAGCATCAATATTCCAAGAAAGAGACATTTAAAATAGTCTGATTGAGTTAATTACTGATATTTTATTCCAGGAAAACCTTATCTCCAATTGTCTCAAGGGAACACTCCCATATATTAAACTACTTTCTAAAAAATGGCAGGAGGCTTACAAGAAAAGAGCAGAGATTATAGAGTATCTTGCTAAAATTAATTTGGAGAGTCATTGGAACTATCTAGTCAAACCACACAGTTAGTGGTTAGTACTCATATGCTTATCCACCACCACCAGTCACATGTTGCCAGTGTTAAAGGAAGTAGTGTTCATAAGCCATGTGCGGATCCAACCGAAGGCTCCACCTAAATCAAATACCATGATAGACATCTATGAGCTGCAGCAGCAAATGGGAGGAAAGTCTTCTTCACAGACTTAGATAATTTGTTGCAAAAAATTATAAAATTATCTCTTGAAGTTTATTTTATTGTTATTTGTTCAAATCGCTTGAAGTTCTTTTATTATTTTCTATATTTTCACTTTTGTAATGAAATATAAATCCCTTCCACGTTTTAATGAGAAGGGGTTCTGAATTTTTGCAAGTTGGATTTTGATTGCACGATTGTAACTTAAGTTTCTCTTAATAGAAAGTTGAACCATTGTTGTTTTTCTCATGAGCCGAGTAACAATATATCTGGTTCTACTATCCATTTTTTATTTCTTTGTTTAAGAGTTAAATGGTATTTTTGTATTCATTTGTTGTATTTGTGTTACAACAATTTTGGATTTTTACTATTGATATGTGTGATTGGAATTATATATTGTATGCATAAACAATGAAATCGTATATATGTGATAAGTTTTATCAACAAATTTAATTAAATTTAGCTATCATATGATGTTTTAACTTCATTATCATTTGTTAAACTGTATTGTCATCTTGCTTATGAAATCTTTTTAGATCACATATGCATAGATAAGATTTCCCAGGATAGATATTAATTTGAAGTATTTATTGTTTTTAAAGTCTTAGTCATATCAAAACAATTATATTTAAATCCTATCCTCTTTATAGGTTTGTTTAAATGGGAAATGTGTCCCATAATCCCAGTCAGAGCTACCAATCCAAACGGAAAAGGATTTTTCCTAAGGTCCCGATTGGGTGGTTTTCCACGATGTTGAGGCAGACATTTCGAGACTTCAATATTTTTGGCGCTAGAAGGAGGGCCATCTGACTGTGAATAGAAACAATATAATCTCCAAAATCTAAAGGCCATCCAAAGAGTCGCTCTCCCTCAAAATCCCCACCAACTTCAATATCACATTCCATATCACCATATTCTAGATTTGAGGTTGTTCAACCAACTACTCAATCTCCTAGCTCAGTCAAAAACAAAAAGGACAAATTTCCACTCAGATAAATCCAGTTTCAGAGACACCTAAGCTACAAAATTTAATTTAGAGATTGGAAGGAATTTCCATTTTGGGAGAAAATGTTGCCCAATCTGCTTTTTTTGAAGGAAGTGTTTCCTCATCCTTTAAATCTTCTTCGGTTTTTACTAGATCTCAATGTGAGAAACTTGGATTCCAACCATTTGAATTTCCATTACCCACTCATTGAAGAATAAAAGTCACTTCAAAAGTAGAATATTCATCTAGTGAGATTACTTCAACTTCTCCACCTCAAACTCCTTTTATCAACCGTGCTTCTTCTCAAAATTCTTTACCTTCTTCCTATCATCCTCTTTCTCCCACTTCCACTCAAACTTATCCCTCACAAACAACCAGTACTACACGGGCATCATCTTCAACAATAAATCCCTCTACAATCCCTATTTCAAGCACAACTCCTACCGGAACCACTCCTCAAAGAATGGCTAATAGACCATGGAATAAACCAGGGGCAGTTCAAATGGAAACACCTTTGCATCCCCTTCCTAAAGATCTAGAGAGATGGTTACCTAAATTTAATCTAGATGATGGTTTTCCTAGAGTAGAAAACATTCATAATTTTATTTTAGCCATTAATCTTAATGGAAATTTAAAAGAGGATTGTGTTTGCATTCGTTTTCCTTAAACGTTTGAAGGATCCATAGGATCTTGGTATTTATCAATACCTGTTGGATCAATTACAAGTTGGGATATTTTTTAGGAGAATTTTCAATGAAATTTGGAGATGATAGAACAACTGCAACCTTAATTAATTATTTTTCAAATCTTAAGACCAACCCAAATGAGAAAATAAAGGACTTCAATTCAATATTTAACAAATTGTTAAATAAAATCCTAGAAAATTCCAGACCTGGTGCTGATGTTCAAATTTAATGTAAATTAGTGCACTTCTTTCAAATATTTCTCTATCTGTATATAGAGCTAATAAAACAACATTACTTGATAACATGAAAGAAGCTTTATCTATAGAAAAGAGATTCCTGACCCTTGATAATAAATTTTCTACTAAAGAAATCAAGAAAAACAAAATAGTGACTTTCAAGGGTGAATCAAAGAAAAAGGCTCCCAAAGATCCTTATGATTTGGAAGGGATACATAAATTTTTAAAGAAAGTGTCTAATGAAATGGTTTAAATTAAGAAATGGGTTATTGAGTCTTCAAGAAAGTTCTTTTGACCTTTCAAAAGGAGTCATTCATCACAAACACAACCTCCTTTTGATATATCAAATGGAGAATATGAATAAGAAGAATTTTCCTTATCTGTTGATGAATATCAAGAAGATGAAATAGTTGAAGCACATGGTTTATGGGACTTCATTCTGACTACTTTAGAAAATGAAGAGGAAGAGGAAGCACTACCAATAAGTGCTAGAAGAAAAGGGCCTACTGGAACTCTACATTAAATAAAAGGTCCCCTACTCCTTATGTTAGCACCCAATCTGGACCTCAGGCTGAAAAGGCAAATCAGGGTAACAACTAAACCACGCTCAGCCTTGTAGCTAGCCCTACAAGGACAGGAGAGGGCTCTCTCCGTAGAATAGATATTCAATAACGCAATAATGAACAGATTTTAGGCTAGATATATGAATGTGAAAGGGGGTTTGATAAATGACTGAATTTTCAGGGATGTATGGGACAAAAGGACAGCCTGAGCTGAGGAATTAAATCTAGGACACAAAATATTTCACGGGGCAAGGTAGGCAGGAGTTTTAGCAATCAAATTGAAATAAGATGAAGTGGAAAGACTGTTGAGAAGCTGAAAAGGGCATAATAAATGAATCATTTTCAAACAGAAGAAAACACACTGAGTATGAATGAGTCCCCAAGGCAGAGCATATAAAATGGATTCTACCTTTCTAACTTGGAAACATTCAACTGGAAATGTTTATGAATGAATGATGAAACATAAAAATGTACATATGAAAACAAAAGAGAGACATATGCTAAAACTCATACCACATGAATCCCACAAATCAGAGCTACATCACTTTATTAATTCCCTGCCAAACTGTACAATGGAGCACAGAGCTCACTACCACACTTTCCCCTACTTCTGAGTTTTTAGACCTCAGACTCTCCAGCCCTTGCAAAAAATTAGAATTCACTATAAATAGACAGATTATGCAGGAATACAAATCGATGGGAAGAGGAGAAATCACAGCTGAAGATGGACTGTTACAATTTTGTTTCTCGGCCTATGATGTTTTGCTTTCCTTTAGCCCCTTTGAAGAAAATTGAATTTTTATTAATCTGCCATTGAAGAAGACAAAATGAAATTACCTGCTTTTCGTGAAGGGAAAAATGCGTTTAAATGGGAAAAGGGAAGGGAAATGAATCAGAATGGATGGGCAACGGGATATATAATATATAATGGAGAAATGAAATCGCAATCGGGATCGGGAGGGGGGACAATCGCAATCGCAATATCGGAGTGGAGCGGCGATATAATATAATGAACAGTAATCGCAATCGGAGTAGAGCGGGAGTGGAGAAACATGTTTAATATAATAAAACATATTAATATGAATCAACATATTATAATATGTTCATAGAAATTGGAATCGGGATCGGGGAGCAGGCGGAGCAATATTATATATGAAACAAACCTCTGATGCGATTGGAGGGGAAAAACCTTTGTATGAATAAATATAATCAAAATTTTCAGATTACAAAGGGAAAAGGCCTTTATTATATGAACGGGTGGAATTACTGATGGTGGGACCCAAGGACCAATCGCAATCACAAATCGGAAGGGGAGAGTAATCGCAATCGAGAGGTAGGGATGTGCGATGCGATCGGGACAATCGGGCAGGGAGTTGAAATCAGAGGATCGGAAGGAGGTGCACGATTGGAAGATCGGAGGAAGATCGGGGCAGGACTTGCGATTGCGATGATCGGAGTGTTGTGCGATTGATCGCATCGCAACTGTTTGCGATGAACTGATCGAGACCCTTCATATAAATGTTGTGATTGAAAAGTTTTTTTTGCGATTGCGATTTACAACAAGACTTCAAACTTTATATTATAAAGTTTTTGACTATAAGTGTGGTGGGGAAGTGGTTTTAATTAAATCTCATATGTATTTCGAAGGTTTTATAATGCGATTTTGGTGATCAGAAAGGGAAAAAAAGGGGGTTTTTAAAGGGAAATGATCATAAAGTTAAAAGGGAAAATGGGAAATATGGGGGGAGCTTAGGGAATAGAGGGCTTTTACTTCACTTAAGTATAAAATTCAATCCAGAAGTTAGTTTTGAGAGTGTAGTATACCGTTGGAAAGCTATTTCTGGGCTCTTTCTGATGGATCTACTTTGAAGATGATATGACGCTAAACATGTTGTGGAAAATATCTCTGAAAGGCAGGGACATCACTTTGTGGAGATAACAGCTTCTGAATGGTGACTGAAAAGAAAAGTATCATGTTTTCACCTCAAAACAAGGTTTTGAGGTGAAAATTACATCAAACTAAATGAATGATATCTCTGATCCTCCTGGTGCTATAACTTTGTATTTATTGACTTCCTCATGACCTTGCTGATCTTTATTTGAAACTTGACTCATTGATTTGACCATGGTGAGACCTTAGAGACCAATGAGACCCATCCTATGACCTATTAATATGATTTTTGAGAATGAAAGAGACTAGTGAATGAAGACCATAGGGAGGAAAATCAGCAAGTACCTCATGAGGGAAAACTGATAAAAATTACTACCATTAATGAATTCATGACCTAGCGGCATGGTGAAATTTATTCAGTATGAGACACCTAATATGCAAATGCAAAAGAGAAATTTTGATCACTGATGGCAGTATGACTAGACAGACACTAACATTGGCTCCAATGGGGATGGCAGCTCCTTGGAGGTGCCAAGAACACTGTAGAACAAGTAGCCTTATCCATTGGGCATGGAGTCAAAAATACTGAAAAAATGACACAATGCAGATTGACACTGACTCAAGACTGAGACTGAAAAACTAAAATAAAACCAAACCATACACATAACGTTCAAGTTTTATAGCCTTCACCTCGGGCCCCAAACTTCAATGACTGTGTACTTTGAAATTTGATAAGCATAACATGGTATATACAATGATGATGGCATAGATTTTGATCCTTTGTTTTCAGCAATGGTAGTGCTTTAAAAGCCTACCATTTACTGCTCCTCCAGGGCAATCTTGGCCATCCATTTCTGAAAGAAAAAAGGCATTCTGTCCTCTGTATGCTGAAATCCTATATGGTCCTTTCCATAGATTGTCGAACTTACCGTGCTTCCCTTTGTCTTCATTTCTGGTGTCCCATCTCAACACTATATCATCCAGCTGAAAATTTTCAGCTTTTGTCTTCCTATCATAGATATTCTTTATTTTCTCCTGCAACTGAATAGCATTCTGTGACACTTCCTCTCTTGTTTGTTGAAGGTGGATCATTTGATTGATTCTTCGTTGATTGTCATTGTCCTCGCTGCCAACTTCTTGCAATAATCTCATAACTGGGACTGTAAGGGATGTAGGAAAGATAACATCAGTACCATAAACCAGTTCAATTGGTGACATACCTGTTGATCTTTTACTGCTAACTCTGTCTGCCCACAGTGCATTGATGAGCTTTCGGTGCCAGTTTCTTTTGTTTGCCTCCAGCATTTTCTTAATTATATTCACCAGTGATTTGTTAGAGGACTCAGCCAGGCCGTTGCCTTGTGGATAATACGCTGTTGAATGGCCCGGCATGATGTTGTATTTATCACAGAAATCCATCATTTTCTTTGATCTGAATGTTGTTGCATTGTCTGTTACGATTTTGCATGGGCAGCCAAAACGAGATAAAATATTCGATTCCAGGAATTGAATGATTACCGTGTTTGTTGCTTGCCTGGGTGGGACAGCCTCGATCCATTTCGTAAAGTAATATGTCCCTGTCAGTATCCATCGGTGGTGTTCTGAGGATGCGGGATGAATTTCTCCAATGAAATCGAGCCCCCACTACTGAAAGGGTGCGTTCACCGAAACTAGTTTCAAAGTGAGTGGAAGAAATTTCTTCTTCCCTTGGAAGATTTTGCATTCATGACATTTCATCACGGTCTTATATAAATTAGAGAATAACATGGGCCAATAATATCCTGCTCTCAATATCTTGTTATTTGTAGTCTTCCAAAACAAGTGACTGCCACAGTCGCCTTTATGAAACTCGTGCATTACCTTCTGTGCTTCTTCTTCAACCAAAAAATTGAGAAGAACGCCTCCTAAATCTTTCCAATACAGAGCACTGTCTAGAATGTAGTATTTTTCAGATTTTAGCTTCAGATATCTACCTTTACTCTTGGACATGCCGGTAGGAGGTGACAAATGCTGAAGGACATAAACAATATCTGAATACCATGGGGATTGTAGAAAAATATCTAAAATTGGAACCAGCAAACCTTCATCTTCATCTTCTGCCACTGATATTATGAGGTTTATATCTAAAGCACGCAGATTTGATTAGGCCATCAATTTCACCAGGCCTTGGCCTTTGATCAACTTCGTGAGCTTGATCTCCAGATCGTACTCCAACATAGCTGCTATCCACTTACCCCTTCGACCTTCTGGACGAGTTTGCATCAATACATCCTTCACTGTTGCGTTAGGGACATAAGCTAGAGTATGTGAATGCAGAATATAAACCCTGAAATCCTTCAATGCCTTGATGAGAGCCAATGCCTGTTTTTCAATAATATTATATTTCAAAGCAGTGTCTCTAATAGTTCTACTGAAAAAGGAAATTGGTTTTTCGGTCTCATCTCTCTTTTGCATTAAAAAAACAGCCAAAGTATGCTCAGATGCAAATGAAAATATGATAAAGTCTTGAGTGTAGTCAGGACTGATAAAAAATGGGGCATTGGACAAAGAAAACTTTACCAGATTGAATGATTTGATGGCCTCCTCACTCCATTTAACAGTGTTGTCTTTCTTCAACATATTAGTCATTTCCCTCAAATGTTCAGCCATATTGGGTATAAATCAATGTAAGAAGTTCATCTTACCATTGAATTCTTGGATCTCCTTCTTGTTTCGTGGCAGTTCTATGAGCTGAATTGCCTCCACTCTAGCTGCATTGATGCGAATACCGCCTTTGGAGATGATGTGCCCCAAAATCTTGCCTTCATCCATGGCAAAGAGACACTTCTTGGGGTTGAGAGAAATTCCAAACTTTCTGCATCGTTGAAAAAAAACTCTCAAATGGTGCAAATGCTCATCATCTGATCCTGAGGATATTGTCAAATCATCTAGATAAATGACCAGAAAAACATCCTTTTCGTTGGCAAAATCAATTTCCATTGCACGCTGGAAAGTAGCTCCTACATTCTTCAGTCCGAAAGGCATTTTGGCATACTGGAAGGTTCCCTAGGGTGTTGTGAAGGCAATTTTATCTTGGTCCTTCTCATGCACCAAGATTTGGTTGTAGCCTGAGTAGCCATCAAGTAGTGACATCCTGGATGCTCCAACTACTCTCTACAGAATATGGTCCATTTTCGGAAGTGGATAATTATCCTTCAAGGAGGCCTTATTCAAGTTTCAAAAATCTATACACAACCTTATCTCTCCAGTCTTCTTACGCACCAGGACCAAATTCGAAATCCAATCAGAAAATCTAATAGGAACTATGATTCCTGCTTTGTACAACCTGTTTACTTCCTTTTCAATTGATGGCAGCAGTTTTGGGTTGATTCTTCTCAGCTTCTTTCTGAAAGGCTTCTGATTCGGCTTGATAGGAATAGTATGCTAGATTATGTTCTTATCATACACCTTCAAGTCTAAATAATCCCATGCAAATACATCAGAAAATTTGGAAAGCAACTTCACATACTTCTCCTTCACCTCAGGGGGAAATGTCTTTGACAATTTGACAAACTTGGGCTGATCAGTTGTTCCAATATTCACAACTTCAACTGCTTTCTCTGTGGGCACCAAGCTTGGCTTCTTTGCAACATCGTCCTGATCAAACAACTCCTCTAGAGGTATGAGACCTCTAGGAATTACATTATCTTTCAGCTGCAATATGTCCATCTGGTTTGTTTCCAATTCTTGATCATCAATCACATACTCACCTTCTATGGGAGTGTCCTTGAATTTTCCATCACCCTGCAAAAATGCATTTATCTCATTATCATCCCAAAATACTTACCAATACCTTAAATTGTCCGGAATAGCAGGCCTATGTTTGACATGGATCTCAAACTTGTTGCTGGAGTTCATTGAGATCTTGAGGTTACTTGCAGTAGTGGCAAGAGAATCTGCCATAAGATTCTGCATCCTGGGCACAGTTGTCAAAGTGTACTCTGGGAATGTCTTCAAAATGTCCAGAACTATATTTCTGTATGCCTTCAGTCTTAGATGTTTTTCTTGGTGTTGTCGACAGATATTGTCACTCCTAGAGACAGCCTAGAGTTGCCATAGACCAGTGCCTAGGACATCTTATCATAGCAAGGAGCATATAATAAAACTTGGGTGTCAATCCAAAGGCTCTCTTGCTATCTCTTGTAAACAAGGAAATTGATTTAAATGGGACCAGAACTTACAGAAACTGCCACAGGGAAAGTAATGTTGCAGAGACAAGATGCAAAGCTCCAACACAAAAGCATCAAACAGTTAAGAGACAATTTACTGTAAAGAGGGCCGATTCAAGTAATATGCCACAGAAATAAAATATCAGAAGGTGTATGCAGTGAAATAAATATAAGAAGATATTAGTTAACTTTGGTCTGATACCCAGATACACAACAGAACCATATATGGGCTTATCAATCTAAGAATCCATGCATGACAATGGCGTTTTAAAAGCACCCTCCCAAAAGCAACTAATATAGTAGAAGGATGGATGAAATAAACATGAAACAATATATCATGCCTGAGCCATATTTAAAGCGCTTGACTGATCCAAGTATGGGTATCAACTAGGATAAATCCTTACCTAAAATCAGCGAGCCACTCGCATTCCAGTACATGATACAAGGAGATGGATAAAATGAAATGTTGTATTAAGCACATAAAAGGAAGTTACATACTGTGGGATAGCAAAGACCAGAATCATCTAATACAGATAGAACTCCTCCTCACTGAAACCCTATGGGCTCTGAGCCTTCATACAAGAGCTTTACAAAATGTATACAAAAATTCCTTTCACTGCACAATTCTTTGATAAAAATCTGGAACCCTTACAATGTCTTTCTTCTCGGTATTTATAGGAGAAACTGAAGACTCTAGAAAATGAGGTAGGTGATGTACATTAAATTTTCTCAATTCAAGAAAAATGGCAGAAACATTCGTGCCCATACTGCTCAATTAATATGCTGTGCTGTAGGTACTCTGAGGCCAGTTCTCTGAAGTAAATGCTTTAAATTGGAATCTTTTCAGGAACAAAATGTAGAGAATAAACTATGCTGACATCCTATCCTTTCCTAAAGAAAATTCGGCTGAAATAAAACCTTGAGGGCATTGTTTTCTGTGCAGGGTACCCTCTACCATCTAACATTTGAATTAGAATCCAAGATCTTTAATGCAGGATGCTGCAATTCTTGATTTCTCATGGATATGCTTTGTTGTAACATTAAAATCTCCATCTGCGAAATCTACCTTTTGAGTTACTCTGGAGGGTTTGATAGATTACCACTCGTGTTTCTTTTAATAGAAGTCATGTCTCAGCAGCTACCCAAGCTTTTTCCATAAATTCCACCGCTGAACAACAGTCCTTTAAAGCGGCCTCAGCTTCTGTAATGGAGGCGGTGAATAATGGACCTCTTTCCATCGCCATAAACCTGCAAAACCCACAAAACTGTGAGAGAAAACCAGACACATGGATGGTGAATGCGGTCGTGGCCACGAAATGATGATGTAGACTGGGAGAAATGATGAGAAGATGCAGGGTGGTGAAAAATGCAGGTAAATAGCAGAGGAATGAAGGGTGGAAATGAGATATACAGTGGAACGACAATTGATGAACGAGGCGAAGATACATAACATAAACACTGAAATATGACACATAAACGGAGTATATGAATGGTGGAGGAGAACGCAAATGACACGTGGGCGTGCGAAAGGCTAAGCGGAAGGGACGACGTGGAGGTAGACTTGGTCAATCAGCGAGATGTGTAAATAATTCTAGGCCATACGATCCAAAAATGAAAGCAACGGCTAAAACTTCACCGGGGGGCGGTGGTCTGCGGGCCCGGAGCACCGTATGCTTAAGTTAAAACTCGTGCAGCTTCAGAAAACAACCGCCATTGGATGAAGGCTTATAGATCTGACGGTTAACATAAATTTCACTGCGCGTCTTGGATCGAGCGTTAATGCGCGGCGGAGGGCGGTATTGAAATCGTACATGGGGACACGCGGCGCACGCTAAATGGAATCGCTGCGATTTGAGAAAAACCGCCAGCCCTTCAAAAGTGGTGCGAGGAATACAACTTGTTTTAAGTGGTGGTTTTTAGGGCGCAAGGACCACAAGGTGGGAGAGCTGCGGTTCATTGATTTGTGATCTAATCAGACAGCTCATAATGCACCCGCTGGCCGTATTCAATAGCGCCTTCAGGGTTTGCCATATGGTTTCCGGCTCACGATCTGTGGAGGAAAAGACAAGGGAGCTAGTGTCGAAAGGGCTAGAATTTAAATATTTCGAAAGTGAGTTTTTGGGCCTTCGACTATGCAATTTGTAGGCAGAGGAAGGTAGAGATAGGCATTGAAAAGGGTTTATAGGGAAAAGGGAAAGGATTCGGATTGTTTAAACATATTGCCCATGAAAATTAGGTAGAGGTCTGATTGTGATCAACATTGGCTCCACCTGGGGACGGCACGTTCATCCCTAGACATGTCGAGAACTCCGCAGACCTTCACAATCACTTTCTAAGCACGCTTTGCTCTTCAACCCTTTGCATTTTTCTTCAATACTTATCGTGACACCCGTGCTATTTCAACAAAAGAAAAAAGGAAATTAATATACAATATAGTACACCAGGTTGCATTTTGCCTGAATCAGAATTGGAAGTAGGGCTTGAGAAATTGGCCATTTACAAGAGCATCCAGCAAGTCGCCTTGTATGTTTTCCAAGATAAAAGTATTATTGCCTCCCTGTTCCACGATTTTAAATGGGCCAAACCACAGTGGATCGAACTTGCCATGTTTTCCTTTTTCAGCCCTCCGGACATCCCACCTGAGCACTAGATCGCCAATCTGCAGCCTCTTGTATTTTGCATGCTAATCAAATATATGTTTCATTTTCTCTTGATATTTTGCTAATCTCTGATTCACTTGGTCCCGTGTTTCCTCTAATTCCACCAATTGATTGATTCTCCTAATCATATCATTAGGTTCCTCCTGACTTTCTTGCATGAAACGTGCCACTGGTAAAGCCAGCTGCGCAGGAAACACTGATGCTCGTCCATATACCAATTCATATGGAGATTTCCCGGTTGCTCTCTTGCTAGTGATTATATTAGCCCATAGCACAAATTTCAATTGGGAATCCCAATTTTTCTGATTCTCATTTATAGTTTTCTTCAAGGCCCTCACTAAAGTTTTATTAGAAGATTCTGCCAAACCATTTCCCTGTGGATAACAAGTTGTGGAGTGGTTCAGTGCAATATTATACTGTTGACAGAAAATCGCGAATTTTGCAGATTTGAAGGCCTGTGCGTTATCAGTCATTATTCTAGCGGGGCAGCCAAAACTGGATATGATGTTTTCTTCCATGAACTTTATGATGACAGTGTCAGTAGCATTCCTTGTAGGTATGGCTTCCACCCATTTTGTAAAATAATCTGTGGCTGTCAATATCCATTTATGTTGGCCGCTTGAGGGTGGATGTATCTCACCTATAAAATATATTCCCCATTGTTGAAATGGCTCACTCACATGAACTGGAATCAGGGGCAGAGCTGCCGACTTCTGTCTCTCAGCAAATTTCTGGCACTTATCACATGCTCTGACCCAGGTAAAAACATCTCCGAATAATTTTGGCCAGTAGAAATCGGCCTTCAGGATTTTATGAGTTGTATCCCTCCAGCTATAATTTCCTTCGTAGATTCCCTCATGAAATTCCATCATTATACTCTCTAATTCATCCTCTGTGAGGCATAATAATAGGATTCCCGAAGGATCTCTCCAATATAACTGGCCATTAGCAACTATGTACTTTTGTGACTTCAGCCTCAAAGCTCTGTATTTTGCTTTATCACAACCGGGAGGACAGATGAGTGTCAAAAGGTAATCTACTATTTCTTTGTACCATGAACTGGTGAGGTATTTTATGTGTGCTTTCTGAGAAGCAACTTCCAGTCCTTGCTACTCCATTTCACTCTCAGACTCTTCACTTGAAAGCATAGACAAATTTATGCCCGGAGCTTGATAGTTTGATTCAGATAGAATTTTTTCCAGCCCCTGTCCCTTGATCAGCTTGGTAGGGCGGATATCTAGATCATACTCCTGTATTTTAGCAATCCACCTTCCCCTTTTTCCTTCACTGTCTCCCTGAACAAGGATATCCTTTACAGCTGCAGTAGGTATGAATGCAGTGATGTGAGACTACAAAATATATATGCGAAAAGCTTGAGAGATTTCACCAGGGCATAGGCCTGCTTCTCCAATATATTATACTTCAGTTCTGCATCATGGAGAACCTAACTGAAAAAGGCTATGGGATGCTCATATCCAGCTTCATTTTCCTGCAACGAAACTCCAGCTATTGTATGAGGTGAAGCAAATGAAAAGATCATAAATGGTTTAGTATAATCTAGCCCAGCAAGCACAGGGGCTTCAACAAATGCAGATTTAATTCTAGCAAAGGCCTCCCATGATTCTTGTGACCACTTCACCTCATTATTCTTCTTTAGCATATCTGTTATATGCCTAACTATCTCAACATAGTTAGGGATAAATCTTCTCAGGAAATTTATCCGACCTAAAAATATTTGCACTTCCTTCTTATTTCTGGGGAGAGAGATGCTATTTATAACCTCTACTCTTTTGGGATCTATCCTTACCCCATATTTAGTTACAATATGCCCCAAAAGTTTTCCTTCCTCTAATGCAAATAAAGACTTTTGTGGATTAAGAGAAAGACCATACCTTCTGCATTTTTGAAAATTTCTTCATAAATTCTCAATGTGTTCATCATCATTTTTTGAAAACACTGTAATATCATCAAGGTACACCACCATAAATTTATCTTGCTCCCCAACAAAAGCAATGTCCATAGCCCTCTGAAAAGTGGCCCCCGCGTTAATCAGCCCAAAAGGCATCCTGGCATACATAAATGTACCCCATGGTGTGGTGAAAGCAGTTTTATTATGATCCTCTGGAAGTACAAATACCTGATTATAACCAGAGAAACCATCCATCATCGAAATCCTAGAAGCTCCAACCACTTTTTGCAGAATGTGATCCATCTTCGACAATGGGTAGTTATCTTTTAGAGATGCTCTGTTTAAATTCCTGAAATCCACACACAACCTTATTTCTCCATTCTTCTTTCGAACAGGAACAAGGTTTGCCACCCATTCAGAATACCTCAGTGGCACAATTATTTTAGCCTTTAGCAGCTTCTTGATTTCTTTTTCAATGGAGGGAAGCAGCAGAGGATTTATCTGTCTAAGCTTCTGCTTATAATATTTTTCATCTTCCCTCAGAGGAATTTTATGCTGCATTATACTAATATCAAATTTTTTAAGGTCCTGATAGGACCATGCAAACACATCCCTGTATGACTGAAATAATTTCAAGTATTTCTGCTTGTATTCCTCTGGGACCGTCTTGGATAATTTGACAATTTTGGGCTCAACATTGGTACCCAGATTCAGATCTTCCTCTACCACTTTACTAGGCTACAATGGGACATCATTCTTATCAAATAATATTTCTAGAGGCACCAGACCTCTAGGAATGACATTTCCTTTCAGCTGCAGCACTTTACTTCCTGCCATTTTCTCCTCCCATTTGTTTTCTGAAACATTCTCAGCCTCATCTTCCTCACAATCATCAATATCTATATTAGAGAATTCTCTCACTGTTTCCAGAAATTTCTTCATCTGTTCATCATCTTCAAACACCTGCCAATGTTTAACATTATCTGGGATTGATGGTCTATAACGTACCTCGACTTCATACCTCAAGAGGGGGTTCTAGGGAGGACGGAATGTACTAGCAGCCACGGCAAGTGAATCTGCCATTCTATTCTGCTCCCGGGGCATAAATTGGATATTAAATGCTGAGAATAAATTCTCTACCATGTCCCAAACTTCATTCCTGTAAACCCTCAACCGAGGATGTTTGGTTTGACATTGATTTCTGATTTGTCTGACCATCAGCTCCGAGTCTCCCAGGACCTTTAAACATTGTATGCCCATGCTCTTGGCTGTTTGTAATCCCAATAGTAGTGCTTCATATTCAGCTACATTATTAGTAGCTTCGTATTCCAATTTAAAAGACAGTGGCACCCATGCTCCTGTAGGAGAGATTAATAATACTCCAGCCCCATTACCTTCTCTAGAATTTTCCCCATCAAAATGTAATGTCCAGATTCCTGCTCCATGGTTCTCTAAAGGCTGTTCAGTTTTGACTTGATAGAATGATGGCTCATGAGTAAAATATTTATCTTCTTCAAGCATAAAACATGAAAAATCTCCCTCCTTACTGTAGACTGGGGAGTTAACAGAGCCATCAGCCTTTGTAACCATCTTGACAAATCTAGTCTCTCTATATAACCTCCTCTCTTGGCCACCAAAAATTGAAATAGTGGCATATGTTAAGTCTAATTTGAGTGACCCACCAATTTTCGTTCCCCAGGACCTTGACAACAACATGCCAAAGCGAGCTGGGATATCAGCCACCACGATGTCCATTACTACACTTTTTGCTGGAATTTGGGCCAAGTTGACCACTAAATCTTTAATCATCCCTAAACATTTAACTCTTTTGGAATCAAATGAATAGAGGTCTTTATATGGGCGAGTGATTTGTAGTCCTAGTTGTTCCATGACTGACAGAGGCATAAGATTCTGGAAAGCTAGCATACGATTGTGCAATAGCAGGTCATGAATAACTAGAGACACATAGAAAGGGGGAGTAGAGGGGTCTATCTCCTCGACATGTGGGCCAAAGACTACCATGGGTCTTTCTTCTTGGAGGTTAAGACTATCTGGAATTATTGGTGCTTCAGGAGGAAACAATAAAGAAGTAACTTGAGATTGATATGCAGGTTGTTTCAACAGCTCAGTCAAGGGGACTGGGATTTTGACTTTCTCAAGTTCCTTTTGCAGATTAAAAGTAGGAGGGGACTTTTCTATTACAACTTATTTTGACTCTTTATTTTCAGCTGAAGGTTTAACTTCTTTTGATACAAACTCAGCATTAGGAGTGACTACTTTTGAAGAAGAAGGAATTTGATCATCAAACTGCAAAGGTTTGTTTAGAGGACTCTTACCTTTATCTGTAACTTTCTGTACTGTTGACTCCTTTTGAGCAGATGCTTCCTTCTGGGGAGGCTCTTCTTTTTTATCCTGAGTTCGAGTCCTCTTCCTTGAAGACCTGATGTCATATTTTCTATTGAAGTGTGCTTGCATAAAATCAGCAAACTGTTTACAGTAATAATCAGCCTCTGAGTCTTCTATGTCTTTAGCTTCTTCCTCTTCGTGCAATGGACATTCTACTTCATCATTGTTTGAGAAAGCAAGGTTTGCATCTTGCAGTTCATAGGCAGCATCTTCAGTGGAGTCATCTACTGGGCCTTCCAGGTACAATGGGTGTGGTACCTGATCATGTTGCTCTTTTGCTTCTCTTGGCAGTATTTGCAGGGGTGGCTTTCTATACTGAGGATTGTCACCCCTGTTTGGAGCATTCTGGAAGTTCTTGGAAGTTGAGTTCTTGGTCTCCAATTCAAGCTTGGCCAGCTTATTAGAAATATTCTTAATCATTTTGTTCATTTATTCAATTCTATCTGTATCCTTATCCTGATTAGAAGTAGATACTTCCTCTTTAGCCCTTCTTCTAGTATCATGTTCAGCTTTCCCTTTTAATTTTCCAGTGGAAGAAAAATTTGCTTCCAACTCAAGATCATCTGACTGAGCATCATCTAGGGTGGCAGGCTTCCTTTCCCTGAGAGAGAAACCAAAATCTGAGTCAAAGGCTGCTATGAAAACAACTTTGGCAGCATTCTGATGAGGCTTCATATCGGCAGGAAGGTTTAGATATAACTTGTTAAATATTTTGATAAATTTTGACACCCCTTCATTATGTTTCTTCTTGAGTGTATTGAACTCAGTAAGACACTGTCCATGATCTTTCTTTTCTCCCCATTTCCTGAGAAAGGTATTTTCCATATCATCCCAAGTGGTTACAGAACGGTTTCCTAATGTTTTGAACCATTTTCTGGCTTCACCATCCAGATATTGCACAAATAGTCTTAAGACCACATCCAAATGTTCTACATTAAAGTTCTCTGCAAAAGAGCAAAAAGTCTCAAGATGTTTCTGAGCGTCAATTTCATTTTCCTCAATGAATCTGGGCAAGATCTTCAAATAATCTTGTGGCATATCATTCAGCACTTGAGGTAATGCCAGGGGAGCATATTTGTTTAACAAAAAAGCTGGAACATTAGCCATTGGAGGAGGTGCGGGTTGTGCAACAATCTGGTGTACAAATGGAGGAAGAGGCGGAGGTGGAGTGTGGATAACAATAGGAATATACTATACAGTAGCTTGAGGCGTAGATGGGAACAGTTCACGGTTAACAGTAGCTACTTCGGTGACCTCTTTAACCTCTTCGACCTCAGGAGTAGGGTGAAGATGAGCTTTAGTTCTAGCACCTCCCCTGGGTGGGCTATCTGAGTAATATTCTGTGTCTCCCACAGTGGAGTAGAGATTTTCTACTAGAACTTCTTGAGAAGAAGAAGATGGATAATCTTCTACAGAAAACTCAGGGATTTCATCACGGACTAATTTATTTTCTTTCCAACTTCTTCTATGTATAATCTTCTCAGGGTCAGACACTGAAGGTGTCTTTGACTGTGATGTATCTGACCTCATGTGTGGCTTACGAGAAGCCAGGACTACAAACAGATTTATCAAATAAACAACAGTGGAGTCACCAAGGTAAGAGATATGCAACTCTTCAACTCTCTGTGCTCACCTGATTAGAGAGTGAATATGATTTTTCGAGGCCCAGGGATAATGATTTTCTTAACTTCGATCCCCGGAAACGGCGCTAGAAAGATGTTGTCGCTCCTAGAGACAGCCTAGAGTTGCCATAGACTAGTGCCTAGGACATCTTATCATAGCAAGGAGCATATAATAAAACTTGGGTATCAATCCAAAGGCTCTCCTGCTATCTCTTGTAAACAAGGAAATTGATTTAAATGGGACCAGAACTTACAGAAACTGCCACAGGGAAAGTAATGTTGCAGAGACAAAATGCAAAGCTCCAACACAAAAGCATCAGACAGTTAAGAGACAATTTACTGTAAAGAGGGCCGATTCAAGTAATATGCCACAGAAATCAAATATCAGAAGGTGTATGCAGTGAAAGAAATATAAGAAGATATTAGTTAACTTTGATCTGATACCTAGATACACAAAAAAACCATATATGGGCTTATCAATCTAAGAATCCATGCATGACAATGGCGTTTTAAAAGCACCCTCCCAAAAGCAACTAATATAGCAGAAGGATGGATGAAATGAACATGAAATAATATATCATGCCTGAGCCATATTTAAAGCGCTTGACTGATCCAAGTATGGGTATCAACTAGGATAAATCCTTACCTAAAATCAGTGAGCCACTCGCATTCTAGTACATGATACAAGGAGATGGATAAAATGAAATGTTGTATTAAGCACATAAAAGGAAGTTACATACTGTGGGATACCAAAGAACATAATCCTCTAATACAGATAGAACTCCTCCTCACTAAAACCCTATGGGCTCTGAGCCTTCATACAAGAGCTTTAAAAAATGTATACAAAAATGTGTTTCACTGCACAATTCTCTGATAAAAATCTGCAACCCTTACAATGTCTTTCTTCTCGGTTTTTATAGGAGAAACCGAAGACTCTAGAAAATGAGGTAGGTGATGTACATTAAATTTTCTCAATTCAAGAAAAATGGCGGAAACATTCGCACCCATACTGCTCAATTAATATGCTGTGCTATAGGTACTCTGAGGCCGGTTCTCTGAAGTAAATGCTTTGGATGGAAATATTTTCAGGAACAAAATGTAGAGAATAAACTATGCCGACATCATGTCCTTTCCTAAAGAAAATTCGGCTGAAATAAAACCTTTAGGGCATTGTTTTCTATGCAGGGTACCCTCTGCCATCTAACATTTGAATTATAATCCAAGATCTTTAATGCAGGATGCTACAATTCTTGATCTCTCATGGATATGCTTTGTTGTAACATTAAAATCTCCATCTGCGAAATCTACCTTTTGAGTTACTCAGGAGGGTTTGATAGATTACCACTCGTGTTTATTTTAATAGAAGTCATGTCTCAGCAGCTACCCAAGCTTTTTCCATAAATTCCACCGCTGAACAACAATCCTTTAAAGCGGCCTCAGCTTCTGTAATGGAGGCGGTGAATAATGGACCTCTTTCCATCGCCATAAACCTGCAAAACCCACAAAATTGTTAGAGAAAACCAGACACATGGATGGTGAATGCGGTCGTGGCCACGGAATGATGATGTAGACTGGGAGAAATGATGAGAAGATGTAGGGTGGCAGAAAATGCAGGTAAATAGGAGAGAAATGAAGGGTGGAAATGATATATACAGTGGAACGATGATTGATGAACGAGGCGGAGATACATAACATAAACACAGAAATATGACACATAAACGGAGTATATGAATGGTGGAGGAGAACGCAAATGACACATGGGCATACGAAAGGCTAAGCGAAAGGGACGATGTGGAGGCAGACTTGGTCAATCAGCGGGATGTGTAAATAATTCTGGGCCATACGATCCAAAAATGAAGTCAACGGCTAAAACTTCACCAAGGGACAGTGGTCTGCGGGCCCGGAGCACCGTATGCTTAAGTTAAAACTCATGCGGCTTCAGAAAACAACCGTCGTTGGATGAAGGCTTATAGATCTGACGGTTAACATAAATTTCGCTGCGCATCCTAGATCGAGCGTTAACGCGCGGGAGAGGGTGGTATTGAAATCATACATGGGGACACGCGGCGCACGCTAAATGGAATCGCTGCGATTTGAGAAAAACCGCCAGCCCTTCAAAAGTGGTGCGGGGAATACAACTTGTTTGAAGCGGTGGTTTTTAGGGCGCGGGGACCACAAGGTGGGAGAGCTGCGGTTCATTGATTTGTGATCTGATTGGACGGCTCATAATGCACCCGCTAGCCATATTCAATAGCACCTTTAGGGTTTTCCATTTGGTTTCCAGCTCACGATCATGTGGAGGAAAAGACAAGGGAACTAGCGCCGAAAGGGCTAGAATTTAAATATTTTGAAAGTGAGTTTTTGGGCCTTCAACTATGCAATTTGTAGGCAGAGGAAGGTAGCGATAGGCATTGAAAAGGGTTTACAAGGAAAAGGGAAAGGATCCGGATTGTTTAAATAGATTTCCCATGAAAATTAGGTAGAGGTCTAATTGTGATCAACACTTGGTATTCTCCTTTCACCTACTTGAATATTAACTCAGATTCACCATACACAGAAATCCTTTTTGCCTTCAACTTCTTCAAGATTTTGAGGCCAGCAATCAGAGCTTCATACTCTGCCTCATTGTTGGAGTAGTCAAAAGCCAACTTATATGCACATACTCTAACATTACTAGGGACTTTTTCAGGCTGGAAAACAGGGCTCCGAATCCATATTCCAATACCTGCTCCATCCTTACCAACCGCTCCATCAAATTTCATACCCCAGAGGCCTTCTTCTTCTTCTTCTTGTAGATGCTGAAATTTTGTTTCTTCTTTCTTTTCACCTTGGCTTATTTTTGGCTGTTCGTTGTCCTTTTTCTGCTGGCAGGAAAGAGGCTCAAAAGTACTTGCTGCTTTGTTCTTTTCCTGTTTGAGGACCTCTCTGAAATTTTCTGAAATCTCAGGTATCTCCTCCACTTGTACCAACTGAACATCCTCATCATTTAAACCACCGTCTGAATATAGGACAAAAGACTCTAAATCTGTGTGGACTGCATTGATGGGATGGTTTACTGGCTTGTCTTTGCTGGTGATCATGTATTTCATTTTCTTTTCCCTATATAACTTCCTCAACTGGCCAAAAACAGGGATTGTGGCATAGGAGAAATCAAGCTGTATGGTCCCCTTAAGTTTTGCACCCCAAGACCTAGATAGAAGCATCCCAAACCGTGGTGGGACATCAGCAACAACTACATCCATCAAGACATTTTTGGCTGGGATTTGATCTAGAGACACTACTAAATCTTTGATGAGACCAATACAGTGGACCCTACTTGAATCAAAAAAATATAAATCATGGTATTTTCTAGTAACATCAAGGCCTAACTTTTCCATGACAGCTTTAGGCATCAAATTATGTGAGGCCCCGGAGTCCAACATGGCATTATGCAATACAAACTCATGCAACCTAAGACTTAGGTAGAAGGGAGGTACCTCACTTTCTTCAGACTCTTCTGTGGCTGGACCAAAAATAAGTTTAGGGTAGTCATCTTCCACATTAACCATATCAGAAAGAGGATCTATTTTCAAGACTTTAGACCCCTGAATTTTGTATATACTATTTTTCACCAACTCGGTCAGGGGCACAAACACTTTCAACTTGGAAATTTCACTTTCTAAACTAAAGGAGGGAGCTTTTTCTACCTCTTTAATAGGAGGGTCTTTCTTCTCCATTTTCTCCTTCACTGTGCTCTGCTGGCTTTTTCCATTTGTTGTATTAGTAACTGCGGGTGCTTTGCTAGATGAAGGATTGGCCGGCTCCTTTTCTTTCTTTTGTGCTTGGTCTTTCATCTGGAGTTCTTTTCTCTTTTGAATGGGAATGCTTGTGATGTTTATGTTCCTCAGAGAATACTGCCTTTGTTGGGCTGATAGAGCGTTCATATACCCTCTCTGGTAGTCATCAAATTCTTCTTCTAACACTACTTCATTGCCCAAAATGAAATCTTCGTCCCATTGAATGTCTGGAGCCGCCACTGTGTATTCTTCGTCTTCTGTGAGGAAAATGGGCTCACCATCAGCTGTGAAAAAATGATTGGTTTCAAACAGGGGACCATCGTCCTCTGAGTCAGTCCCTTGCACGTAGTTCTGCTGCAAAGGCATTTTAATCAGTTGTTGTGGTGCCGCTTGGTCTTGCGCCCTCTGTTCTCTCTGTCTAATTCTGAATTGTGGCTGCTGCTGTCCTCTAAAATTTGGATTTCTTATTTGGGGTTCTGGTCTGTCCAAAATCATTAATCGATCAACCATCCTTTCCATTGTACGAATTACTGCGTCCATTTTGCTGTCCGAAGGGGAGGCTTCCTCTTTCACCACGACTTTCTTTTCATCTCTGGCTCGAGCTCTTCTAGCCAACAGATTAGCTTCAATGCTTACTTCTATTTTTTGCATATCTTCAAGTGACGGTGGATCTATTTCACGCAGTTGATATGGCATATTGGCATCAAAACCATCCGGAAACTTCAGCATAGCTAAATCCATGAGAGGTTTGAGGTTAGTCGGAATAGCATTGTATACCGCATTGAATCTAAAACAATAGTCTTGCACCGTTCCACCCACATTTCTTTTAATATTCTCATATTCATACAGAATTTGGTGTGGATTCCTTTTCACTTCCCACCAGTCTAAGAACTGTGTGTGTAACTCTTGTAAAGTGTGAATAGAGCCTGCTGGTAAAGCTCTAAACCACTTTCTAACTTCACCTCCGAAGCTTTGAACAAACAATCCGGTAGCTACATTCTCTTCTTCTACTTCGTGCAGGTCAAAAAATTCATTCATATTATCAACATGCTGCTGGGTTGTAATGCCTTGAGTGGCATCAAAGATAGTAATTTTACTTTGATTGTCAGCAGGCATATCATTAAGAACCTGAGGTAAAACCAAGGGTGCATACCGAGCAGCCATGGCTCTGGGTGGATTTACAAGAGGATTTGTAGGATTTGGAGGAGGTGTTGTTGGAGGAGATGATAACTGGGAGTTGACTGAAGGGGATGCCAATGAATTAAGAGGAGGAAATGCTGCTCCTGATGATTCTGAAGGCTCAGGAATATAATTTGCAATGATGGACTGAGGAGAATTCAAAATGTAGTCATCAATGGAAGAATTTGTTCTCTGAACTTCAATATCCACAAGGAACTCTGGATCTAAAACCGTGTCTTCAAGTGCAGTTTCAGATTTATTTCTAAACAAAGATAGCTAAAAACTCTCGTCAAAAGAAAGCTCTTCTACAAAAAACCACTCACTGGGCCAAGTATGGGACCTAAGAATAGGTGTAGGACTTAGGGATCCCTCCTGTATTCTGACTATTCTTGGGATAAGATTTGGATTTTCAAACACAAGGGGAGGATTTGGATCAGGATTAACCCTTGTATATCTTCTTGAAGCCATTGTGGTCAACTTACTACTGCACAATATTTATATCAGCCTAGAAAACTATGAAATATCATCATCAAGACTTTATAAGAAAGATATTACTGGGGTGATGAATTTTTTTTTTGTGCAAAAAGTTTGTAATGATCCCCAGTATGGTCGCCAGAGATGTTAGCACCCAATCTGGGCCTCAGGCTGAAAAGGAAAATCAGGGTAACAACTAAACCACACTTAGCCTTGTAGCTAGCCCTGCAAGGACAGGAGAGGGCTCTCTCTGTAGAATAGATATTCAATAATGCAATAATGAAAATATTTTAGGCTAGATATATGAATGTGAAAGGAGGTTTGATAAATGACTGAATTTTCAGGGATGTATGGGACAAAAGGACAGCTTGAGCTGAGGAATTAAATCTAGGACACAGAATATTTCACGGGGCAAGGTAGGCAGGAGGTTTAACAATCAAATTGAAATAAGATGAAGTGGAAAGATTTTTGAGAAGCTGAAAAGGGCATAATAAACGAATCCTTTTCAAACAGAAGAAAACACACTGAGTATGAATGAGTCCCCAAGACAGAGCATATAAAATGGATTCTACCTTTCTAACTTGGAAACATTCAACTGGAAATGTTTATGAATGAATGATGAAACATAACAATGTACATATGAACAAAAAAGAGAGACATATGCTAAAACTCATGCCACATGAATCCCACAAATCAGAGCTACATAAATTTATTAATTCCCTGCCAAATTGTACAATGGAGCGCAGAGCTCACTGCCACACTTTTCCCCTACTTCTGAGTTTTTAGACCTCAGACTCTCCAGCCCTTGCAAATAATTAGAATTCATAATAAATAGACAGATTATGCAGGAATAAAAATCAATGGGAAGAGGAGAAATCACAGCTGAAGATGGACTGTTACAATTTTTTTTCTCGGCCTCTGACGTTTCGCTTTCCTTTAGCCCTTTTGAAGAAAACTGACTTTTTATTAATCTGTTGTTGAAGAAGACAGAATGAAATTACCTGCTTTTCGTGAAGGGAAAAATGCATTTAAATGGGAAAAGGGAAGGGAAATGAATCAGAATGGATGGGCAGCAGGATATATAATATAAAGTGGAGAAATGAAATCGCAATCGGGATCGGGAGGGGGGACAATCGCAATCGCAATATCGGAGTGGAGCGGTGATATAATATAATGAATAGTAATCGCAATTGGAGTAGAGCGGGAGCAGAGAAACATGTTTAATATAATAAAACATATTAATATGAATCAAAATATTATAATATGTTCATCTCAATCGGAATCGGGATCGGGGAGCAGGCGGAGCGATATTATATATGAAACAAACCTCCGATGCGATTGGAGGGGAAAAACCTTTGTATGAATAAATATAATCAAAATTTTCGTATTACAAAGGGAAAAGGCCTTTATTATATGAACGGGTAGAATTACTCATGGTGGGATCCAAGGACCAATCGCAATCGCAAATCGGAAGGGGAAAGTAATCGCAATCGGGAGGTAGGGATGTGCGATGCGATCGGGACAATCGGGCGGGGAGTTGCGATCGGAGGATCGGAAGGAGGTGCACGATCGGGAGATCGGAGGAAAGGTTGAGATCGGAGGAATCGGGGCAGGACTTGGGATTGCGACGATCGGAGTGTTGTGTGATCGATCGCATCGCGACTGTTTGCGATGAACTGATCGGTACCCTTCATATAAATGTTGCGATTGAAAAAAAAAATTGCGATTGTGATTTACAACAAGACTTCAAACTTTATATTATAAAGTTTTTGACTATAAGCATGGTGGGGAAGTGGTTTTAATTAAATTGCATATGTATTTTGAAGGTTTTATAATGCGATTTTTGTGATCAGAAAGGGAAAAAAAAGGGTTTTTTAAAGGGAAATGATCATAAAGTTAAAAGGGAAAATGGGAAATAGGGGGGAGCTTAGGGAATAGAGGGCTTTTACTTCACTTAAGCATAAAATTCAGTACAGAAGTCAGTTTTGAGAGTGTAGTATACCGTTGGAAAGCTCTTTCCGGGCTCTTTCTGATGGATCTACTTTGAAGATGATCTGATGCTAAACATGTTGTGGAAAACTTCTCTGAAAGGCAGGGACATCAATTTGTGGAGATAACAGCTTCCGAATGGTGACTGAAAAGCAAAGTATCATGTTTTCACCTCAAAACAAGGTTTTGAGGTGAAAATTACATCAAAATAAATGAATTATGTCTCTGATCCTCTTGGTGTTATAACTTTGTATTTATTAACTTTCTCATGACCGTGCTAATCTTTATTTGACACTTGACTCATTGATTTGACCATGGTGAGACCTTAGAGGCCAATGAGACCCATCCTATGACCTACTGATATGATTTTTGAGAATGAAAGAGACTATTGACTGAAGACCATAGGGAGGAAAATTAGCAAGTACCTCATGAGGGAAAACTGATAAAAATTACTACCATCAATGAATCCATGACCTAGTGGCATGGTGAAATTTATTCGGTATGAGACACCTAATATGCAAATGCAAAAGAGCAATTTTGATCACTGATGGCAGTATGACTAGACAGACACTAACACCTTCTACTAAAGAAAAAGGTATGGTTAAAAAGGTTGCTTGTCAACCTTCTGAATCTGCTCCAACTACTTTCAAGTCTCCCTCATCATCTAAGACTTTAATAGTTTTAGATATCATTGAATATAATATTGTAGAAGACATGACGAAGACTAAAGCCAATATTTCCTTATATGAGGTCAGTAAATTAAAACAACAACAAAAATTATTACTCAATGATGTAAATGTTGTTGTTGCATCTTCACAACCTTCTAACGTTGTTACTGCAAAAGTCTCAAAAGGAAAAGGAAAGCCTATGAATGCTCCTATAGATCAAATTGACCCTTATGATTTTATTTCAATTGGAGATAGATCAAATTCTCACACTCCTCCTTTTATTTTTACTGTTGATATATTTAACAATAAATCTCATAAATTTTTAGTAAATTCTGGTGCATCATCAAATATCATGCCTTATTCAGTTTGTCTTAAATTGTATATTTCACCTCAGAAATCTGTTGTTCATATTGTTCAATTAGATAGGTCAAAAGTAAAATTTTTAGGAGATATGAGTTCTGTTTTTATTAGATTATCTTAGAATTCAAAATTTTGTCAAATTATTGATATTTTGGTTTTAGACAAGCCTAAATTCTATGGTATTATTTTAAGTAGGGAATGGTCAGAAAAATACATGGTTACTTTGCAACTGATTGGTCACATATTTGGCTCCACTATAACGAAAAACCTAATCAAATTCGTGTTAATAGGGAAAAGCATATGAATCAATATTTGACTAATTTTGATGAGGGAAATGAACCACTAGTATTCACAAATAATATCCTAGGAAATTATTCTCTTGAATCTTTCT
Source organism: Pinus albicaulis (assembly GCA_034641835.2). Lineage (NCBI taxonomy): Eukaryota > Viridiplantae > Streptophyta > Pinopsida > Pinales > Pinaceae > Pinus > Pinus albicaulis. Next base: position 290,848,552 of record CM076573.1, read on the forward strand.
TTGGTAACTTTCCAACACAAAAATATCCCTTTCTAGTTGATTTTTTTCTTCTCGGATTGAATTTCTTTTGAAAGAGATTCATCTAGATGTATCAATATTGTAGAAAACCCTATGAAAATTTTTTATAATTTATTTTGGACACTTTACTTTGATGGATCGAAATCTATTGATGGTGCAAGAGTTGGTTTCATTCTAGTAAATCCTGATGGAGAGAAAACTATGTTTTCCTGTAGATTGAAATTCGATTGCACCAATATTATTGTTCAATATGAAGCATTGGTACAAAGTTTGAAGAAGCCCATTAGTCTTGATTTCAGGTATCTTAAATTTTTTGGTGATTCAGATATTTTCATAAAACAAGTTATAAACACTACCCATTGTGTTTATAATCACCTCAAGCAATATCAATGTTTGATCCAAGATCTTAATTCTCATTTCATTGCATTCAATATAGCTCCAATCCCAATATTACATAATGTTAGTGTTGATCTCCTAGCCTATGTTGCTTCAAGGCTCATCCCACTTGAAGATTTTGGTCCTGATATATTTTCTATTGAGTTAAATTTTTGCCCCTCCATTCCGGATAATCTAACCAACTGGTGTGTATTTAATGATTACAATGACATCCTGAGTTTTTTAACCTCTTAAGGGTCTTATTCTGATTAGATCATTCATGAATATGAGCATGGCAAGCAACAAAATAAGCCTTCTAAAGAGAAAAATTTTCCTAAACCTGTAGTAAAACTAGAAGACCTATATGTTTCAAAAGAGATTAAAAAGGTAACCAATTGTAAATTTTAAAGATCTACCTTACGATTTGAATTGGTTAACCTAGGATTTGATGATAAACCTCAAAACATCAATTTAGGCCTTGGTCTTACACTAGATGAAATATTTTCTTTTATCCATCTATTGAAAAGATACAAGGATGTATTTGCTTAGGGTTATGATGATCTTAGAACCTATAATACATCTATCATTCAACACAACATACCTATGCTGCCAGATGTTAAACCAATCCAACAAAAACTTATAAAAATTCACCCCAACCTAGAAGATACTCAAAGGATAAATCAATTTTCTGATCAGACATTCTAAGTGGGTTTCTAATCTTGTGACAGTTAGAAAAAAGAATGGAGATATTAGAATTTGCATATATTTAGGAACTTGAATAAAACATGTGAAAATGATAACCTCCCTTTCTCTATGATGGAAAAAAATTTACAATCTATTGTAGGTTCAGAGTTAATGTCATTTTTATATGGTTTTTCAGGCTATAACCAAATCCTTATGCATCCTAAGGATATTAGACTAAAAACTACATTCAAAACCAAATGGGGAACTGCTCCGGATCTTGGGAGGAGGCCCCCAAGATCTGAAAATTTGAAATGCCAACAAAATGAGAGAACACACAGTAAATAAAACCACAAAGAACTTTTTTATTAAAATAGAGAATAATTGTAGAAGCTACATTGTGGTGGACAATCTCTCCTTTAATAATATGTGGCTGGTTACTTATAGCATTTTTAGTTACATTATCACAGATAAATTCCATGGGTGAGTAAATACCATGGATGAATGAATTCTATGGGTGAATGAATACCATGGGAAGATATCACTTACAATACCATGGGTGGATAAATACCATGGGTGGATGTCATTTACAATACCATGGGTAAATTCCATGTGTGGATGAATACCATGGGTGGATACATACCATGGGTGAATGAATACCATGGATAAATTTCACGTACAATACCATGGGTGCAGTCCACTTTCCATTTATATCATTCCTCCCTCCTTAAGAATCAATGGTCCCCATTGCATGAAGTTCCCTCCTGAGAAGCATTTGTTGAATATGAAGAGCCACTGAAGAGAAGGGTTTTGTGTGGTTAACCCATAACCATGATGAATGAAGATTCAAGGATAGAGATACCTTGTAATTCTTGTGACCAACTGTGATAATGATAGTGTGCGGCCTAGAAAATGGACTTCGATGAAATGTGGGTTTGTGGATGACCCATAACCATGAAAAATGAAGATATGAGGATAGAGATACCCTGTAATGCTTGTGACCAATTGTGATGCTAACAATGTGCAACCTAGAAAATGGACTTCGATGAAGTGTGGGTTTTTGGATGACCCATAACCATGAAAAATGAATATCTGAGGATAGAGATACCCTGTAATGCTTGTGAACAACTGTGATAATAATAGTGCACCCAAGAAAAAGGAATTCAATGAGAAGGATTTTGTGCGGTTGTCCCATAACCGTGATGCTTACTGTTGATGAAGTAGCAGGTGCCTACATACCCTGGGGTGGGGGAGAATGTCTCCAAAGAACCCAAGTTGAATGTTGCTATGCTGAGACTGATGAATGTGAAGTAGGTGCCTACTAAAGCAGGGTGGGAGGGAATGTCTCCAAAGGGAATCCACTCTGAATGTTGCTCCAAATTTAAAATGGGCATAAATCGGTCAATATAACTCAAGATATTTATTATAACATTTTTTTGGAAAAATAATGATCATTATGGATCTTCCCATGTGTTTCAAATTGCTAGCTGAAGACTCTGGAAACTCATATTTGCATTGCAACTATCCCACTGTCACAAAATTTCTGAAAAGATAGCTCATTTTAAATCAGTGATAACTCCCTCATCCGAAATCCGATTCGACCGATTATTTTTTTAAATCGGGTGATTTTTCAAGGGAGCTCAAATCTATAATCATTTATTTGAAATTTTTCACTAAAAACTGCAAAAATGACAAGACATTCGTCGTCCATGAATTGTCCTTAGTAAAAATTTCTGCAACATTGCTGATGTTAAATCACCGATATCTCCCTCATCCAGACTCCAATTTGATTGATTTTTTTTTTTTGAAATTAGTTTTTTTCGCAAGGAATGCATATATTATATATGTTTCTAAAAATTTTGAACCAATATTTTCATATCTTCTCCACAAGCTCGCCGCCCAAAAAATTCCTACAAAAAAATGAAAAAGAAAACAAAAATTATTCCTTCTTTGCCCAAGAAAGTGCTTCATGGAGGTCGTGGAACTTGCATAGAGTTTTCTGATGATGGCTGAAAAACATCGAAACTAAAATATGCTTCAAACCCTCATTCACATGGTTAGTAACCTAAATCTGATACCACTAATCTGGATCTTGGGGAAGCCCCCAAGATCTGAAAAATTGAAATGCCAACAAAATAAGACAACACATAGTAAATAAAACAACAAAGAATATTTTTATTAAAATAGAGAATAAGTATAGAAGCTACATTGTGGTGGAAAATCTCTCCTTTTACAATATTCAACTTGTTACTTATATCATTTTTAGTTACAATACCACAGGTAAATTTCATGGGTGGGTAAATACCATGGGTGAATGAATACTATGGGTCAATGAATACCATGGGCATATATCACTAACAATACCATGGGTGGATAAATACCATGGGTGATGAATTCCATGGGTGGATGTCATTTACAATACCATGGGTAAACCCATGTTTGGATGAATACAATGGGTGGATACATACCATGGGTGAATGAATACCATGGATAAATGTCACTTACAATACCATGGGTGGATAAATACCATGGGTGTAGGCCACTTTCCATTCAGATCAAGAACATATGCTTACTAGAAGATGTCTTTTAGATTACTCAATGCGAGAGCTACATTTCAGAGTCAAATGGACATTGCTTTCAAAGGTTTGATCAATAAATCTGTTTTTGTGTACTTATATGACATTACAATTTATTCAAGAAAGAGCACTAATACTATTCATGATCTAAAACAATTCTTTGAAAGATGTAGAAAGTTCAGAAATTATAAAAACTCATTCTTTTCTCTTAGTGAAGGTAAGATGATAGGCTTTATTATTTTTGAGGGGATTTGTATTGATCCTAAAATAATCAAAGAAATACCATAAATCCTCTTACCTCATAACCAAAAATCCATTCAATCTTTTCTTGGTCAAATGAATTTTGTCAAACGATTTGTTCCTGATTTTTCACAAATTTTTTTTCCTTTGCAGATCATGATAAAGAAGAAAGAAATCTATAAATGGGGGGAAATCAATAAATTGTCTTTTGAAATCATAAGTCATGCCATTGTAGATTCTTCATCATTATCAACACCTGGTTTTTCTAAACAGTTTTTTTTATATACCTTTGCTTATGAAAATTCTTATGCAACAATTTTGAGTCAAATAAATGAAGAGAAAATTGAAGCCCCCATTTCTTTCTTTAGTTCTAATTTCCAAGGGGCCGAGTTAAATTATTCTGATGTGGAGAAACAATCTTTGGCAATTTTTAAGTTAATAAGCATTTTAGACCTTTTCTCCTAAAATCACATACGAAAGTAATTATCCCTTTGAAATTGTTAGGCAATTACTCATTCAGAAAGAACTAGGAGAAAAAAGGGCTAATTTGGTTACTAATTTTGAAGAATATGATTTGGAAATAAAGCCATCTAAAATTGTCAAAGGTCAAGGATTTTTCAAGTTAATAACTAGAGCTCTTGATAGTTCAACCAATGAAGATCCAGGTAACAATGTCCAAATTTCAGATGTATGTCCTATTGACACTGAATCTAAATATGTTGATTTAATTTATTATTTGAAAAATGGTCATGCTCCAGTAGAACTCAATTACAAAAGTAAAATTGATTTAAGGCTTAAATATAATCAATATCAACCTATTGATAAGGTCTTATTCAGAAGAAATTGCGATTATATTTTACTTAGATGTCTTGAGAAACTTGAAGCTGAAAAAGTCTTGCAGGAAATGCATGATGGGCCAACTGGAGGACATTACAGTGGGGATAATACTACTCACAAAATACTTCATGTTGAATATTACTGTCCTACTTTGTTCAAAGATACTCATGCTTAGGTACGAAAGTGAAAATTCTGACAAAAAACTTCATGAAAAGAGGAAAGACCAGTCTTATCGTTACAACCAGTCAATATTAAACAACCATTTGAACAATGGGGATTGGACATTATAAGTAATATTGTTCCTAACTCTTCTAAACAACACAGATACATATTAATTGCTATATATTATTTTACCAGTTGGGTCGAAGCAATTCCTTTTAAGGTACTAAACTTTGAAAATGTTATGAATTTCATTGACGAGCATATAATTACCAAATTTGGCTTACCTAACGCTATTATTGTTGACAATGCATCTTATTTTTCTAGGAAAAATGTTACTGAATTTTCTCTCAAGATAGTTTTTAAACTCAAATATTCTTCTAATTATTATCCAATAGGGAATGTATTAGTATAATCTACCAACAAGAATGTCTTAAGTGTAATCAAGAGAACCATTGATGACAACCAAAATAATTGGCATAAAGCTCTAATATTTTCTCTATGGGTTAACTAAATCACTCATAAGGCTTCATCAATAACTTCCCCTTACTAATTATAGTATGGGAATGAAGCAATTTTACCTCCTAATTTAGTTTTCCCCTCATTTTCCCTTGTCGACTCCATAGAAGAACAACCTTGCTCTGATTTATGGCTAAGAATGTCTGAAACTCTAAAGTTAGAGGAAGAGAGAGAGATAAAGCCAAAAAAACTCATATTCAACATCAAAAATTGGTTAAATCTTGGTTTGATGCAAGTTTAGTAAACAATAAAAATTTCAAAATTGGTGATTTAGTTCTGAAATGGGATAAAGCCCATGAAGAAAAATATAAACGCACAAAGTTACAAATTATGTGGCTCGGCCCATTTCAGACCATTGAGAAACTAGGCGCATCAACCTTTCAACCTTCCACATCCTTCAATATTTACAAGGAAGGAGGGATGCTCTTCCTATTAGTGGGCTAGTTCTTAAAAAAAAAATTCTTAAAATAAACTTGTCCTGTTGTAAATATGTAAATAATCATATGTACATATCGGTTTTTTTAGCTTAATAGTTTTGTGTAATACTCTGATTGACTTCATTTTAGCATATTTCATCATTAACATGATTTTTGATCAATTAAAGAAGAACTTGTTGGCAATAACTTATAACATTGAAGTTTGGTATTGTTTTTATTATAAACTTTGAAAACATTTTTACCCATTAGTTTGTAAATATTTCATCGCTTGAAATACTAAAATATCTCATTATCCTTTGATCAGACATGAAATGTATATTTTCAAAAGTAAAGTCTATTTGGAAGTTTTAACATCTTATGACCTTGATTGTCATACAAAACTCTTAAAGAGTAATATTACCTCCCCATCCACTAATATTGAATTTTTAGAGTGTAATTCAAAAATATATAAAAACTTGAAAGATAAGGGGTCTCATCATGAGCCAACCTACCATTATCATAGGAAACTAATGATATTGACATTATCACTACTGGTAACCAAGCAAAGATAATGGCTTATAGATTTATATCGAAAGAAAATATGTATCATCACAAGTTGGCTTGTTCAATTTAATTATAATCGGTGAATGGAATTGTCACTATCTGGATACCAAACCAGGACAATGGCTTTCAAGTTGCTAAACGAGATGTTAATTCCCTTAAGATATCACTATAAGGGGATGGGATACTGGTATTATTTTTTTAAATGGTAAGCATGTCAAGGACATGGACGCCTGCTAGCAGTAGTGGCTCTACCAATGATAAATAACTCTATCTTAAATGCTAGACTTCTATAATTCATTGTTTTTATCTTTGTAACTCATTAAGTGACTGACAGAGATAATAAAAATTTTCGTTAATAGCAAGTTTTGAATATTTTCAAAATAGTGAGTTCTTTTATTTGGAGTTATTTTAATCAATATAGATTTCAAATATTTAAAAATATTTATAAAATATTTTTCATTAGTTGTTAAAATTTCACTCGCTTTTATAGAGATAATTGTTTCGCCCGGTATGTCGCCAATTATTGTAGTACTACAAAAACACCCCAATTTATTCTTATTTTTAGTTATATTTTAAATAATGGGGACCCTTTATTTTTCCAAATAAAATGAGATATCTTTAAAAAGGTTACTATTACATCTCAAAGTCTTTGAATTTTTCCTTATTGAACTCAACGATTGGAAGGATTAACCCTCATAATGTTGTGATAAACCAAAACCTCAATAAGCATTTTATTATGAAATTGATATATTATCATAATATTTTCTATATTGGACTCACAATATATCGTAATATTCCTTTTAAGAAAGTTACAATAAAATCATTCCTGATATAATTCTCCCAATTATTAATTTGGGAAAAGGCAGAAAAGACTATCATAAGAGATTGCAGGCCCTACAACTTCCACTTGTCATATCGAAACATCAAATATCATAATATCTTAAGTGCACCCCTAATGAAACCTTCGATATATATAAGCTCTGATAAAGTTCTTCCCTGATACTTTTATCGTTGATACTTTTATCGTTGATACTTCATGCCATTAGCCTCTGATAATTATATCTATGATATCCATCTGCTACCATCAGAACTTTATATCGGAAGCACATATTTTGTAACCCCTAATATTTATAACACTAATATAAAACCCTCGATATCAATTCCCGCATTTTCTCTCATTCCCATTACAATAAAAAAAAATTTCTTTTATCAGAACTTCATTTGATCGTAAGCTTTAAAAGGCATGCAATCAAATTCTCTTGATGTTTCCTTCTGATATGTTGATCTATCATGCAATCATGTGAACTCACGCCTCTATATTTAATGATAGAAAGTGGTTAATCTATGTTTTTGATAACAAAATCATTTTCAATAATTTTTCCTTGTGTTTATCAATGGCTGCATTAAAGCGGGTGAAAAGTAGTTATTAAGAACAACATTCTTGCTTTGTTGTCTGAGTTAATTCTATCGCTCACTCTTGCGCTCTCTTATAGGCCAATACTGACCATCGTACCATTGTAGAAGTGTCAAAATATACTAAGGGGAAGAATAATACTGGAGCACAACAACCACCTGCTGCTCTCACAGTTGAAAATGTTGAGGAAAAGAACGAAATTCCAGGACTATTTTCTGATACATTTTGTTCCAGAGATGTCAAGAATTCCTCATGGGAAGCCATGTATAAGTACTTAGAAGAGGAAAAAAATGTTGCTACAAGGATCACTATAACAACTGATGATTTTGAGTCAGTTTCAAACGCCACTTACAGTGATTTAGCCAAATCTTTTCCTACACACAATTGCGGCAAGGCCAAAAATTATTCCTTACACCAATATGATTCGATGGATCCTTGATAATATAAGAATTACTAATAGGAAGTTTGTAACAAAAAATAAAATATTTATTGGGTCATTTTAAGGGGAATATTTGAAGATAATTTATATTTTTCCTGAGCCAGGTGACAAATTTGATAAGAAATTTGTCGCGGCCTTCATCAAGGAACGTGACCATCCACCAGAACGAATCAGATAATGGATGAGAGAATAAAACAAACATAAGCGAGAGGAAATGGGTAAGTACTATGTTGAAACCCTAGCCACTCTATTTTTTCAAGTAGTTTCTATGATTTGTAGGATTTTCGACTTATACCCAATACTCAAAAATTTGAGTATCAATGGACTCCACTTATTCACACAACCTCAGAGGTCTTTACCATGGACTAGGGGAATATAGTCTAAGATAAGATAGCCAAAAATATTTTTTCTTTTAGGAGGAAGCATATTATCTCTGGGAATGTAATTACCCCCTTCTATATGAGCGCATACATAATGGAATCCCTATGTTTTGTATAGAATTTACTTCTATGGGTTGGAAAGGGACTATAGAAGACCCAAGTCCAATTTATATTTACCATGAACTCCTTTGGTATAAAAAGTACCTACCTTATCTCTATAATATTTTCCATAGAGTCATTCTACCCATTCATGTTACTATATTTGGTAAGGATTCCCCTTGGTTATACTCCCAAGCTAAAACTGATTTTCTCCGAATATGAAATTGGTTTGGAGAAGAACTATTTACCTATATCTGATTCTTTGGAAGTGTAGCCAATACTCATGTTTTACCACTATTTTTTCCTGATAAGCTTCTAGCTAGAGAAATTTCATATCAGACTATAGACAATGGGATTCCTAAAGTATTGAAATAATCTAATAAAATGATGTGGCATGCTTTTCCTCTCCAACGTGGTATATTTTCCCTTGATAATTACAAGCATTCTCTTCTAGAAATTAAGGCTTTTCAAGAACTTAATTTTCCTACCATGCCTAATAGACAATATGATCCTCATCAAACTGTCAAGAAGATTGTTAGCCATCCATAAAATTTTGTCATATAAAATGATGGCTAAATCAAGTTCCTAAGTTTCCAAGAAACAAATTTCTGCAAATCTGTGAGTTCTTGGAACTTCACTATGCCTCATGTCCAAAAGAACCCATCTCACTATTTTCTTCGCTTAAAAAATCCTTCAAGGCAGCCTGCTGATACCAAAAGAGATTGTTTTTAGGCCACTTCCCCTTCTCTTTGCATCTTCATAAAATCCTTCTGAAAAACCCCCCATTCTCCTCATTTTACCCTTTATTTTCCTTCAAAATCCCCTTAAAAACCTATAAATCCATTTTATTTGGTTTTAAACCTCATTTTCTATCCTATCGTAACCCTAAAAAATCCTCAAAAAACCTTCATTTTAGTCCAAAAACCTTCATTTTTTATATAAGGCCTTAAGCGCTTTTCGGCTTAGGCCTAAGCCCCTTTTCCTCCATGAAACCCGCTGCTGTGACCAAGTGCATCGGCCCATCACTCCATCGGCTATCCCGTTTCCTTTTTCCCCAGACTCTTTACTCCGCCAATGGCCAATCCACTGATGAGATCACAGTCATCCATTCCTCAAATCCGACGGCTATCGGTGCATCGCAAAATTATAAATTCTGCTTCCCTTTTTCCTTCTCTACCGATGGCCGATCCATCGATGAAATTTGGACCATCGATCTTCCTCAGATCCGACAGCTATCGCCCCATCGCATCGGCGAGTTCCCCTTTTTCCCTTCTGCTTTTGGTTTCCCGCCGATGAAATCTAGACCGTCGATCTTCCTCAGATCTGATGGTCCACGCTGCATCGCACTTCAGTGTTTTCCTCGCTCCACATTCCTTTTCTCACCGATGGCCAATCCCCCAAGCAGATCTCAGCCATTGATCTTGTTTCAGATCCGATGGCTCACGCTATCTCGCAGATCCAAACTCTGCACGATAAATATTTCTTCCCCCGATTATGTTTCCCCCTCGATATAATCCTAGCTATTGATCCTTTTGATCTAAAAGTGGTCAGGCCTTCCTCTGCTCCATTATCATTTTCTCCCACAATGAAATCTTAACCGTTGATCTGGCCCCTCCAGATCCAACGACCATCACTCCTTCACTTCTTTGCCTTCCCTCTACCCCATTCATTCTTTTAGCGCGTCTGTGATATAATCTGGACCATTGATCTTTCAGATCCAACGGCCAGCGCACTCTCGCATTTTTGTTGACCCTTTCGATCATTTGCGATTTGCGCGAAATTGCGATGAAATATCCACCATCGATCTCTCCCAGATCGGACGGCGCAGTTTCACTGCGAGGGCACCTGTCCAGGGTGGTTCATACTCCCAAGTCCCCCTGCAGTCCATTTCCACCGTTGATCATTTCCCGATCCAATGGCCCACATTCTCCCATTCATTGCGGAGGCACCCGCTGGCGAAATCCTTCCGTACCCCCAGTCCCCCCGCAGTTAATCTCAGTCGTTCGTTTCTCGAATCCAACGGCTCCCATTTATCCTACCATTTTCACTCCACCCAAGAAAATTTCACTCTGTGCATTGAAATTTTCGCTCCACGATAAAATAAGATTATGTCAGCCCGGCCCCACCATTTCTTCCTCCCGTGCATCTCTTTTCCCTTCACATTTTTTTTTTAACCGTTGATCTGTTCCTCCTGGATCAGACGGCCACCCTTCCACTTCGCGTTCATTTCACAAAACCACTTGATCGCGCTATTTTCACGTGAAGTAGGCAGTTTTTCCAGGGACACGTGTCATGCCCAGACATCTATCGCATCCCCTCGACCTAATACCACTTACCACTCTTATCCCGCCTGAATACCACCTTTGGTATTCCCGAAACCATTTTCACATATTTTTGCACCATAAACCAATTTTAAACCCTGTTTTCTATTATTTTGACCATAGAACCTCCTTCCGCTGCATTCATTCCCCTCTACACAGCTCATTCGCCTCTGCCAAGCCTCTGCACCAATTTAAACCCACAACGTAGGTTTTTATAATGTTTTTAATGTGTATTTGCAGGTTTTAATGGCGGGTTGATGTGCAGGCTCTTCCACAGTCACACGAAGTGAAAAAGAGCTGAGGATGATGATCCTCGAAGGGTCAAAACAATGCAGAAAAGGGACACTCAGGGGTTAAATTCCAGATTTCAGTCGATAAATCATGATATCGGCCGAATAAACAAAACCCTCCAACGTAGAAAGCCACCTGTAGACCAGCAAAATGAAATAAATAGTGAAGATTAGTAAAGAGTATCAGAGATTTAAAGATAAAGGATTAAAATTCAGAACTTGAAGATCAAAGGACTTAATCTTGCATGTTAATGGTTAAAGCGCAGTTTAAAGACAGATAATTAAATCTAAAACAGTCAGCACCGTCAATAAAGACAACATAATGGATTATGCAGGCTTAAAGCATCATCAGGCCTAAACATAGTTAATTGATGAAATGAAGGAAACTTAGGCCAGAATAGGCCTCGAATACATCAACAGGAGGCAATTATTTCTCCAAAGGATCTATTTGCCACCTATAGCCTACCTTCTATCTCAAAGGTAAAATTGACAGTTATTACACTAAATAAGATATTTTAATATGTCAGGAAAATTATTGTAAAGATAAGAATAAGCCTTTAAAGTCAATATTTTCTCCTATCTTTCTATCATAAGTTAATACAGAGTTATTAAAATAGAGAAGTAGTTGAACACATTCCTACCTTATGCCTTGCATGGTTTTCAAGGTCAGGGATGCATTTACTCTGTAATTAATAACACTTGGACCCTAGATCAATTCTACCTCCTCATTTGCAGCATAAATACTGCATTGGAACTCATTGTAAAGTGGGCATTTGATGACTTTTTTGAAGTAATACATAGCTCTACTGAAGTTGAAATAAATTTGATGTTCTGGAACCTGTGGATGTTTTGACCTGTTTTGTTGATGGAGAAAGCTCTGTCATTAGATCCCTGAGCTTGGCTGTTGGTGAAGTATTCTAAATCTGTTAATGTTTTTCCTGTTTTCCATTATGTTTCATCATTCTTACTATAGTAGAGTAAAAATTTTAGGCTAAGAAATGCCTCCTAGAAGCACCTTAGACCTGTTTACTCTTCATTGTTTTATGTTTTCTTCTGCTGAGGTATTCTAGAGAATTATTAATTTCTCTCTTCAACCCTTATGCTTGTTTAATTCCTAAATAGTTCAATACAGTTGGTCTCAAGAATGATTTATGGTTTTCCCTGCTTACTTGCTGCCACTTAAAAATTGTTTCTGAAGTCTCCCTTCAAAATACCATTGTCCAAAGTTTGACAAAGAGATCTCTTTTGATCTTACCCTTTGTACTTGCTCAAATAATTGTTTTGAAGGTATTTATAGCTGTAATCAAAGATGTCTAGGGTTTCCATATTCTATGAATGCAGTTATTTTTGAATCTTGAATGTTTTCTTATCCTTGCAAGTGAAATCTTTGGATGAAATAGAGTGTTCCTCGACTCCTAGATTTTATTTGAAAATTTTTTCTTGGAATTGTTATTTGCTGAAGTGTGGTTTTATAGAATTTATGGTTAGCCCTGTCTATGGAATTCCTCTTCATGTTCAAATAATGTTTTAATTCCCTTCGTTGAAGAGTACATATAATTAAGGATTCTAAATTTCCCTTAGTTCTACTTTTCATTCTAAACCTTTAATGTTCATTTCATTTCACCTGAAATACTTTGTAGATCCAATAGCCAAGTTAGATTTTCCCTTTGAGATCCCTGATTCATCTAAAAACTTGTTACCATTTCCACTTGACTCCATTTCCCAATGACATATATATTTCCCTTTTCTATCTATGCTACCTAGATCATCATGCCCAAGCAAACAATCAAACAAACTCATGCTTCATAACTAGCCTAAAATCAACCTTTAAAAGAAAACAAGCTTACACCTTTGCAAACAATTGAGAGATACCTCTCTGAGACTAGGAAGGCTAGGTCCTAGAGCTCTAAAGACTGGTTTTGATGTTGCCTTGTCACTTGGTATGCCAATCTGCCAAATCACAGGACCCTAACAAAGATCACAAGAGAATCAAGCATTAAACAGTTCATCCATGAGTCAGAGATATTTGATTATTTGTTTGAAAATATGTCTACTTATTTAATGTTTATAAATAAAGAAGAGAAGAGTCTGTCTTCTCAGCGAACTTTCCATTTCACACAATAGAGAGCTTCTAGATTTTAGAATGTGCCTCTAGATTCGTTGAGTGTTTCCATGAAAGAAATAATTCTTGTCGATAATGTAGTAGTCGATCCTACATAGTCTACTTTTACTTCTAAAAAAAAACAATTATCTCTTCTTCTTCTCAGGCTGAAGACATTCTGACTAATACTAACTTGATCAGATATGGGAAAAGGTAATCAGGTTATCTAAGGAACATAGTCTCAAAATTTGGAAACTCCTTTATAGAAATAAGGTTTTTGATACTTCTAAATATGTGGAAAGGACTCCAAAGGCTTCAGGCTCGCTAGCAGTGAAGAAACTCTTGTGCTCCTGTAGTGAATCCATCGGGGTGTTGTCCAGGCATGCTGGCAGCAAATAAATACTAGAGATGAAAATCATACTCTGAATATATTAAACTTACTGTGCATATTACCCTTTCCTAGATTGTAGCTATTGCAATATGGCATACCTTTTTTGTGTTTGAACCAAGTAAAGGAAATTAATATGCTACGTAGGTAACTAGGTCGAAATGGGAAGTCAAGGAAATATAATTGGTGAATTTATACTTCCTGAAGGGGTGAAACTTTAACTAAAATATATTCCTAGGTAGAGAATTTGATGTTCGTCCAATGCGTCACCAAGTGTTGTCGCTGCTATGACATCCTCCAAAGTTTCAGTATATTCAAATCCTTGAGCCTACCTAAATGATAGATCAGATTTTACTTTTATCTCCAAGTTTCGTTCCAAGTCACTCTACATGATTAAATTTTTTTGAATCACTCTTCAGTGTCATCACAAATGTTTTTAGAACATCTCTAGTGCACTTCATGGTTATAACACCTTTTTTTGGTGTAAACTGACATTTTTGGTCATAGTCACACACACTTTGGTAATTGGACTTGGAGATTGTTTTTAAACTAGCGTTTTGATGTGTATCTTCCATTTTTGAAGCATGTCTAAGTCTTATTGATGTGTTGGCATGTGTCACACTTGATTTTATGTCTAAATTCATTATTTTCACCCCTTGTTCTATCTTTGAGAATTATACAAACTTTGGTTGCACAAGTGAAACCATTAAGGTTAGGAGTGCAAAAGCACACTCTTAAACCTTGATTAGGAATCCTTCATTGTTCACAAGTGTGGCATGCAACCTCGCTCCTAAGCTTTATTCTCATTCCTTGTTCTGAACTACGCCCTCAAAGAATGGCTTCCTCCTTGTTGAGTGCATGGAACATCGTCGAAGCATCATCATGACTTATTCAACCTTAATCAATGTACCTTGCACCCTCCTTAACATTCTTGAGTGCATGAGCGTACCCCAAAGCCCTAAATCCTAACCCTTCAACCTTCAACAGTGTACCCTTCACCTTCCTTGTCTCCCTTGAGTGCACAATGCATTTGTGAAGTCCAGATGTTCTTCCTTCGTCCTTTGGACCTATGTCCTATGCCCTCCCTTGAGTTTTCTCTCTCTTTTTTAGCACATGAGTGCATCACTAAGCCTTGAAACTTTTATCTATTCAACCTTTCAAAGTGCACCCTTCCACATAGAAGTTTCCTTTCTCCTCCTGAGTGCACTGATAAGTGATTATGAATGAAAAATTTTCATGAAACATGTTAGGATAAGATATTTTCCAGGCTAATGTTTGCTTACCATGAGTGATTGCAGTTGCAGATATTTTAAGAACAGGATGGCAAGGATGCATGAATAAGATCAAGAAAACAAGGCAATCAAAGGAAGCATTCAAGAATAAATAACACATTGAAATCATGATGATCGAAGGAACCCAAAAGACTCCATCAGATTAAACACCCTATGGAGGGTGAATACATCAACAACATGGGAGTTTCATGCAATATCGAAGACACAAGCAACAACCTTGTCACCTATCGAAGAAACTCCATGTCATCAATCACTCTGAGTCCTAGTCATCAATGATAATGACTTGTCATGTTCTCATCACATGATGATGTGGAAATTATGATGTAATCATGTAATTATTATAAATATAAAGAAGTATAAGTCCAAGAGCCATGTAAGGACAAAATATCCATGTGAAGAAGTCCAAAAAATATGTAATTCCAAGAGTCCTACGTAATTCCAAAATTCATTTGGAAGTTCAAGTGATATAGAAGTCCAATGGTCATTAAAAGTTTGAAATTCAAGGGTCATGAGGATATGAAAGGTCATGTCTCAATTTATAAAAGGAGCCCCATTTCTCAAGCAAAGGAATTTTAACCTTGGCTTCTCCCACAAGGAATTAGAGTGATAGAGGTAGTACTTTTAGGGAGCAAGTAATGGCTTTAACACTCCACTATTAGAGTTTGTGATGTTCATTGTACTCATGTACCTTGGATATTTTGCTTAATACTTGAAGCCATTTGGACTGCACATTTTCATGCATAGATCATGGTTTTTTTAAGAATATTATTCTAATGTTCATTGTTTATGTTTTCTTTCACATGTATTAAAGTAACTGAATATTTCGTGATTTTTGTGCCAAACTTGTTGGAAATTTGTTGTGATTATTTAACGATCATATCATCTATGTGAACTTTTTCACTTGATGTCTAACAATTATCTCTTGTCTATGTGCACGTGTCTCCACTAAATTAGTAATATTACTTCTCTTTTAGAGGCTCACTTTCTCTCCCCTACCATGAAATAACCTTGATTCATCTAAAATTGAACATTCACAAGGCACGCTCTCTTTCTCATTCAAAATCACATGTGCACTTCTGTTTCGTGTCAATTGCTTAATCAAAGGAAAATCCTTAAGTAAAAAACAATCGAGACATATTTCTGGATGGGACTCCTACACCAAATTGTTTGAGGTTTAATTGGGACCTCATATTGGGGATATCTCTTGTATGTTAGTGGTTTCTAGCATCGCCAACACATTTATTCTCATTTGTAGTGCTCTGAGTTAGGCATCGCTCCCCCACCCAATCTGAGATGCATTTGCAGTTTTGTAAATGTGTGTTAAGTGCACAGCTTGAGTTTATTTCTAGTACTATAAGTTCATGTAATAAATTTTATTTGTTTTCAGTATAATTCTATAAACTTACGTTATTTACTAAATTATTGTGTTTACATCTCTACAAGATGAATTACTTTCTTTGCATAGAGTGGGGACCCTGTGTGGAGGTATAATGACCTATCGATCCACAGGGAGTTGCGAGCAACCCTAGGACTTGAAATGTTTGCTTTCTATTTCCCGCATAGTGTGATTTAATGTGTGTATTTGACTAGATGCATAGATTATTGAACCTGTTGGACATCTCTATGATCTTCATGTGTAGAATAGTTCTTTAAACTTAATATTTAGTTCTCATTTATGTGACATGAGGGTGATGAATCTATGTTTAGTAAAGACATATTAAAAATATAATTCTATAATATTTAATTGATTAGCAACCATTTGAGTATACTTCTGCATATAATTTTCTAACACCTCATCAAATTACAATCCCCGAGTTGATAATTTAATGCATATAAATTTAAGCAATTAAATTTTCCATCATGGGCCCACATTGAGGCTAAAATGAAATCTTCATTGTATGGATTATATTACTCCTTCTATAATCACATGAATATCCCTACATTTTTGAAAAAATATGGCCTGCTTTCAAAAACCCTCAATATATCTTCTATCTAGAGACAATTATTATAAAAAAATCTTGGCCCCTAACTCCATTTCTATTTAACATTAGGGGTTCCATTTATTTCAAATTCCCCAAATATAACACTTTTTAAAGGGACACGACCCAATAAATTTATTGATAAAATCATGATGCTACATGTATTAGATATGTTCTACGATCTTGCTATATTTAACCTTGTATTTTGGACATTGCACTGATTTTGGTAGGTAAAAACCTAGATATCTGGTTTGTCACTGTTGTCCTTTGTAAACAATTCTAGGCTAAGGAACCATGTCAAATAATATAAAGTGTTGTTTAATTTGGGTTTGTATGACCAGTGATTTAAAATTTTAAACATATGCAAATCCTAATTATTTCTCATATAACACAAGGCTTGATTCTTCACTTTTAACATAATTAAACTTTGAATGTTTTTGAAAGGAGGTGAAATTCAAGAAAATCTATCTCTCATATATATATATATATATATATATATATATATATATATATATATATATGTATGTGTCATATATATAAGATGCATGTACAAGTCTCCTATAGCCAAACAAAACATATTTAAAGAGAATAGAAAACAACAATTAAATTATGAAAGGGAATTAACTAAAACAAATAGTTCCAATTAATTAATCTTTGTAATTGATTATAATTTTACAGGGGAATTCAGAAATATTGATGTTCAATCTTATCTTACCCATATTTCAATTAGTTGTAAACATGTGGAGTAATAAATAAATATGGAAACATAATAACTAACTAGAAAAACTCACAAGAAAACAAAAGCTCCTTCAAAATGAGTCTAGAATCCTTCTATTAATCTCAAAAACAGTTTAGAGAATTAAAATCATGTTCAATGGCTTATCACAAGGGTTCAACCCTTTATAATTTGAATTATAAAGTAGTTATAGATTTTTCTTCAAAATATCTGGAGTTAAAATAAAAAATTATTACAAAATATCTCATCCAAACTAATTTGGATTTTTACAAAAATAGAATAATAAAAATGGAAATCTGAACTGATTTGACATCTTGCACAGAATTCAAGAACTATTTCTAGTGAATGGAGTAGTAAAATTTTTGTTCTATTTCTTGTTCCTGGAAATCTTCTCTTTGTTCTTGAAAACCTGTATTTTGCTGCTGAAAAATATGTTGTCTTCTCATTCGATGAGCTCACAAAATTGTCCCATATTTTCTCATCATGGATCTAAAACTTCACTAATTTTATGTATGATTCATCTACTTCATTGTCTTTTTCAAAAGTGGGCTTAGTGATGAACAAATTCTTGATTTCATGTTGGATTAATAAATCATAACTTAAACCTTCCATGAAATCGTTTCAAGTGATAGTTCCTTTAATTTTTGCAAATTTAGCTTTGCCTACTACTATATCATGCAATATACGTTGATATTATTCTAGTGGAACTAGCTTATCACCTATACCTTATAAACCTAGAAGTCCTTTTTGTTGTAATGAATTAAATTTCCTATGCAACTTTTTAATCTGAGCTTCTAAATTTGACATTTGTTCTCTAGTTGTAGCATTAATTTTTTTTAGTATCTTTCTTACCTCCAAGACAGATTCAGTTTTGTCTTCAATTTCATAATCTTAAATTTATTTGTTTGTATTATAATTTAGAACTCTCATTATTCTTGTATCCTCCCCTGGTTTGTGTTCCAAGTATTTTTTTTACTTTTTCCATTGCTTCCTTTGATCTCTGCAACAACTCTTCCTGCTCAAAAATAATTTCAATTGAAGGCCACAATTTAGTCATTGATTCATTAATATTCAACCAAATATTTTCTTTGACCGAAGAAATGGTTTGAGAAATTGCAGATTCATTTTCATAAGTTTTTATTTTCTGAGTCAACTTATAACTTTTCTGCATCTCGAACAAGTATGCATTTCCAGTTTTAATCTTTTGTTCTTGAAAATTTTGAAGTAGATTCTTTACTTTCTCAATCTCCTAATCCTTCATTGTCAGGTCTAACACAACCTTTGATAAATATTTCGCTGCATCATTGGACCGTGTATCCACTATAACAGTTGCTAGTATGAATCTCAATTGCAGGTGTGCGAAAAAATATTTCTTTAGCTGCGCATAACAAACAGCCCTAACAGCAAAAGATGGTTGCCAATATATTCAGATCTGCAGTTAGTTGATCAAGATAAATGCCACAAAAATCTATATCTATGCATCAAAATAAATTAAGCAGTAAATAAAACAAGATTTACTCCATGCATCCAATAGACAAGAAAAGAATATGTTGAATAAATTTTATATTAAGGGCACCTGGGAGGAAAACATAGAAGGATGTTACCATTTCTCCTCAATGGGATGGGTTCTTGTAAGTACTCATCACTTCAGATCTAAAACTCCTCTCTCTTGATGGTGTAGAAAATCCAGACAAAAAAGGAACTCAAAGGGAGCTCACAAGCAAAAGGAAGGAGAAATATGACAATGATGGTGGATCAACATCAAACCAAAAGTATAGATCCAGAGTGATCTTTAGGCAACAAAAGGTGGTAAATGAATGGGAAAACCCTTCTATTTATAACAAAATATTGAGTTAGTCTAGATATTGGTGTATAATTAAAATATTATTAACCAAATCAAGATCCAACTTTTATGGAATATTTTATTATTTTTGTTGGAGGGAAAAGGAATTTGACTTGGGTCAAATCCCTTTATTTGTAAATAATAAATAAATAAATGATTTATTTATCATTTTAAGGATGTGGTTGAGTAATAATTAAATAAATAATTATTTATTGAACTATTTATGAGTGATTTAGTCAAATTTAACAAGGAATATTGTTTAAATAAGGTTTAAATAATTATTCCTAAGAAATAATAAGATAAATAATAATTTATCCAATTAATTTTCCTGTTTTTGGTTAAATATGACCAGGAATATTAATTAAACGGTTGTTTAACTAATTATTCCTTGAGGAAAATCAAAAAAATGTGGATTTATTTAATATTTCCTCATGGGGTTTCTTGTTTAGACCATAAACAACTTAATAAAGGTGTTTTACTAAGTTATTTTTCATGGTGTACTTAGGTCCATCTAATAGTAACAGGTTAGATGACCAAAAAATGGTGTAACAGATTTCCCCCCAGCGTGCGATCGTTAGGATCTAATCGTATGACTAAAGTACGTTGTAAGAAATCAATCACTAGACACCGAAGGGGAAGTCAAAGAGATAGAAATATAAGGTAGACTGACGCGTTAAAGGACTAGAGCCTAAGGAGGAAAAACTGATAGGTGCGACAAGTCTCTTTTATGAGTGAGTACCTGTACTATATTCGGTGGGGGAGGCATACTTATGCCCGCTGAGACAAAGTACAAAGAATAATGCGTCCAGTAAATAAGGGACTAAACAATATAGTACATGCTGGTGTAATCATGAGCTAGGTAAAACCATGATAATGAATCCCACATACATAATTTTCCTGGGATAACAACCAGGACTTATATAATAATATCTAAGTACATGAGATACAAATACAACCCAAACGCCCCTGTAAATGGGAAAGGGATTTGAAAGTCTAACTGATACATGCAAAAAAAAGGCGCTGCAAGCGGCTGAGGCTGACATCATCAAATATATGGAGCTGCATCAAAGGCTGTAATGAAGAGGTCATCCAGGCATGTGGGGGGATACCTGTAGGGCCACCCCCTCATGAGGGCTGAAAAAATCTCTCACACACTCAGGAATCTCCAGTATCATCTGCTGCATCACTGAACCATCAAGTATACGGATCTCGATCATGCTGAAAGGAGTTGGAGCTAAGAAAAAATCAAGTCAAAGGGAAATAAGGATTCCCTTTGCCTGATCTGAGGCACCGAAAAAGAGTGGAAGCTGGAACCAAGATACACCGCCCTCTAGACCTGTCTTTTGGAATAAATGAGCTGATGTTGATAGAAGGAGGTCTGCCATAGGTGAGGAAATAAGGGATCCTCAACTAAGGCACGAGAGAAAATAGTAGAGCAACTGACAGACTAACACCAGGGATGATGATGAAATGGGGGGTACTGAGTAGCGGATGGACGAATTCCCTTGTTAGAGCATAAGGAACATGGATGGCCTGACAGTGACTGACACAACATATGAGGGATAGGGGACAGTGGGACTGAAGGCCATATGTGCGACACGAGAGAGGAACCAAGAAATGGAGGATGATGGACTATAACGGGGTATAAAGGGAATCGGGATAGGCTCCATGAACGCAATGATGACTCAACTCAGATGCTCTAAACAAGGGAGACTCGATGGTGATTCCACACAAAAAAGGTCCATTGGGGACCATAAAAACATGAGTACATGATGGTTACTCACGACGAAAATTGACAGGAGCATGGAAAATTATGAAGGAAAAGTGGTGCCCCCAAGTACAAGTGTTGCAAGTGAAGAAATTCAATTTTGGGGAGTAGTGAAGTGACGCTTCGTGGAAAAAATGTGTCCTGGTGAAGTATCAAATCACAAAAAACTAATAGATACCCATTTGAGGGCTCGGTGAGAGCTTTCCAATGGTGCAGATGGTTTGTCAAACTGAGCTACGGTTTGGCCGCAGCAAGTGAAAGAAAAATCAGGGGTTTCTCTTTTAATAAGGCATTTTTCCTCCAAATTCACTCATTTGCATGTGAAGCTATGGTGAATGTAGAGAGGAGAGAAGGCCCTAAATCTTGCGGTGATTGTAGCAGACAAACCGATTGTTGGAATCGAGATATGTCAGTTGCAGGTAATAGGCCTAACCCTACTCTTTCATTTTAGTGGATTGAAAGTTCAGTTTTGGTCCCTAGAGCTTAGGAACAGACCCCTGCTCCTCTTCACGGCCAGGTCGCACTTTTTAGGGCAAAAAATGCGACCTAGGTAGCAGGTTTTGGGCAGAAAACTGCGACCTATCCTAGGATTGGGCCTGAAAAGTGTGACCTAACAAGGAGGGGTTTTTCTATGTTGTTTTTTAGTTGAGATATAGGTTTTTATGTTTGGATACAGTATTTCCTATCTGTACCCTGATAAGTATGATGGTTTTGTACAGATATGCAGAATTACGGATCAAATGGAGAGAGAGAGACCTGGGCACATTACGATCAGAGATCCGAGAGGATCAGGGTGTCCACAGTGCATTGGCCAAGTTTGGGGTTCTGAAGTTTGTGGAGAACCCTCTGATGAGAGCTAGAGAGCCCTTATTGGCCGGGATTGTTAGCTATTGGGATCTGGACCATGAGGTCTTTATAGTTCAGGGGCACTGGATCAAGTTGACGGTCCAGGATATATATTTCCTAACTCGTCTTCCACCACTTGGGATGGTTTGGAAAACGCAGCCAGTGTTACTGCGAGGGAAGAACATCCTGGAGTTTATAGAGCACCATTATCGACCAGGTCTCCAAGTCATGGGGACTCGAATACCCACTAGGGATCTAGAGAGGTTAGAGACCCGTGCTGTGGCCGCAGCGATGCTACGGATCCTGGGCAACCAGGTACTCCACCACATCACTGGAGGGAAGATGATGCTTGTGGAGAGTATGTTGGGTGGGACCTACTATGGGTGGGCCCAGATGATGCTGATGTCATTGAAACGAAAATTTTTGCTATGTAGGTGGCAAGTGAACCATGACAGTGCATATGGTACAGTTTTGTGCTCGCTCTTTTTTGAGAAGATCTCGAAACTTTGACCTCGTATACAGCTCCAGGATGGGGGCCCTAGAGAGCCCCAGGATGTGCCGGTGGGGGTAAATACTATGTAGAGGAGGAGGTGGGGCAGTCGAGCAAGTGTTCTGACCCAAGCTATTTGCGCATTGGGATCAGATGCCGTTGTACATAGATGACTATCCCTATAGTGGGATGAGTTATTTTGGGGACCCAGATTTGCCACTACCTCCTGGTCGAGTATAGGGGCCTGATGGTAAGTGAAAAATTGATGATCTTTTTATTTGCATTGTAAATTTTCAAAATATTGTATATGGTACTGATTCTTCCACTTTTTTTATGTAGATACAGCACCGGTAAAACTGGCCGGGTATATGGGACGACCTGTAGTATCAGGAGCTGCAGGACCTAGTGGATCGAGGGCGCCACACAATGAGGATGCAATAGCCCTTCTAGAGGACATCCGTTGTAGATGTGAGAGGCTTCTAACCAGTGTTTCGGAGTGCAGTTGGAAAGACTTAGAGGACGAGTACATAGAGCCATGTATTGGTTTATCCTCAGAGTGGCAAGGGGTCATGCGGCGCATGGCGATGGTCGGATAGGGGATGCGTGATCTATGAGCTACGGGATCAGAGCCATTGACTCGGGATCCTCTAGATAGTGATTAGTGTGTAGGGGCAGGTGGTGCCCCCAGTTTTGAATTTTTGTAACATGCTATGGGCATGTCATATGTATCAAAGTTGATGGACTCTAAAACATTTTATACGACACATATTATGGATATCCATCATTTTGAATGTTTTATGTTATTTTCTTGTGTTAAATGCGTGTGATAAATGGAAATCTAGAATATGGTTTGCAATGCTATCTACATAGTTATTTTGTGCTCTAGGTACATGACTGAATGTAATGATTTCAAATTCACGCATCAAAAGCTTCACTCGTAAATATCTTCTAAAAAGGATAGGATTGGGCACATGATAGACACCATTCAATTGCATGACAAGAATCAAGGAATCTAAATGAACATGAAGGTAGAGGATGCAATGTGAAAGGGCATCAGTTAACAAACCTCAAACTGCATCATATTTGGCCTGATTATTGGTAGCAGTACCAATGCATACACCGTTCAAGAGAACGAGTGAATGCAAGGGGGCTAAAAATGGCCCAACCTGCCAAGGCTACATTCTGGGAGTAGCGACTTGCACCATCAGAAAAACTGATGTAAGGTGTGGATGGGAGGTCCATTTGAAAGGTTCCACTAGACAATAAATGGGAGGATGATGAACAATGCTGGCAACCTGAGCGCAAAGTAGAAATCAAATGCACTCTGGGGGAGGGAGTGATCTGGGTCATATATCTACCACTCACACGCAGACGGTGAGGTGGAGTGTGGGAGCTACCAGAGGTGTAGCTTGTGCTCAGGCCATGAAAGTCACCATAGGCACGGATGGTGCCATCCTATTTATGGGCGGGAAAGATAAAGTTAGGGGTGCACATGGCTTCCATGATGCCATCATCACAATAGAAGATGGAGTGACTAGAGGAAGGGATACCACATGACGCGGCGAAGCTACCTGACTCATTATCATGAGAAGAAAGGTTCATATGCGCATCGTCACGAGATGATGAAAGTACAAGTAGATAAGGGATATATCGATGTTGAGCCCAGGGTGATCGTTGAAGGGAGGTCAAGCGAAACAACAAGGGAAGATTCAGAGGGAGCTTCCACCGAGGGTCTCATGGATGATGATAGGTAGAGGATGGTGGTCGCAGGCTCCTTCATCTCGACATCAGGAGGGGGAATGTCAATGGGAGCGGGTAAATCCTCAGTCTGGCCTGCAACATACTGCGTAAGTACGGGAGAGGCAGATTGGTTCTGTTCAATCTCGTATTCCTGAACTACCTCTAAAGAGGCACGGTAATGCGTGAGGCGGGGACAATGGTGGGAATAATGGCCATGGAGATCAAACAAAGCACAGGATTGGTTGGTGTGAATAGTTTTAGATTTATTGGTTGCAGTCGAGGTAGAAATAGAGGCTTTAGGGACCGTAGACTCAAGGAACGCAACTTTAACCATGGGCTTGATACAAGGCAGTTTAGGACAATAATGGGTGGCATGGCCGACGACATCACACAAAGCACAGGGATTTGCGGGCGGGGGAGGTGCAGGGTCGGTTGGGGCAACCTTGTCCTTTGAGGCCCTCTTGTGAGCTTTTCCCTTCTTACTCGAATCAGTTTCAATAGGAGGTGGTTCCTGTTGAGGTGGTTGAGGCACTATTGGAGCGGGAGAAGTCACTGGGACCGGTTGAACCGAGATCAAAGAAAGATAAGGTTTAGGTTGACCAGGCGGGGTAGCGGCTGGAGGATCAAGGTAACAGACGAGAATCCGAAGGGTTAGGTTAGGAAGAGAGAGGGTGGCCATGATAGGTACTGTGTACACTCCTGGGGGGGAGCTAGGAATGGTATTTGACCGGAGGGGTAATGGCCAAGCGGGACAACTCCTAAATGGTTAAGGCCTGGAGGAACTATTCCAGGAGTGTAAAGATGCTCATGGATACCAGCTAAAGGGCCAGGTGGAGGAGGTTCAGAATGCTGAATCGAAGGGCTAGGAGTAGGTTGCAGAGGACGAGGAGGTTGTTGACTAGCCGAGGTGGGCCGCTTGAGGGCAGCCCGAGATGATTGCATCATGCAAACATTCGATGAGCTGGGATCAGAGACAAGAGGAGGAAGACCAGGGAATGTACCAAGCAATGAGGAATATTTGTAGAGTCTGGGTGAGACACTGGTCTAAGGATCGACAGTTTTCTTATTGGCCACTGAAGAGATGATGGACTCAGGGGAGGTCTGAGACTTCGGTTCGTAATATGTCAACTGGTCAATGGTGACTATATTTCCATTATGAGGGAAGGACATCTTGCAGTGGACCACGGAAGGAATAGTAGACATCTCATAAGTGTAGCTATGACCCAATAGAATGTTGTAATCTAAGGGAGCATCTATGACTTCTACATCAATGCAAACAGTCTTGCCTACAAGAGTAATAGGACAATTGCGGAATAGGCCTGGGAGGCATGGCCATCCCACGCTCGGAGAGCGATCGTGGAAGGAGCCAACTCTGGTGATCTGAGTTGCTTCCAAACCGAAGGGGACATCACATAGGTGGATGCCCCCTCAGCAATGATGCACCGAGAAACGTTGGCATTCCGGATCTTGACTGGGATTTGGAAAGCGACAGAAGCAGGGAGAGGAGGATGTTCTGACCAGTCAACATCAAAGATAATCAATCAATTGTTGGAAGGATCTACAACACCCATGGCAGATAATAGAGCTTTTCATTGTGAAGGGCATGACTGGAGGATTTCCAGCGTTGAAATGGCAGCAGGAGATTGCGCCAAATCATCTACTATGCTATACGAATGGGAAGCTTTGCCAGAAGCAGAATTTTAGCGTAGTGGTCCCTTAGGGATCTTGGTACGAACCTCTGCCTTAGGCTAAGGGATCTTCAAGGGACCATTAGGTGTCGAAAGAGGTTCTGTAGAGACCGAAGGAGGCAACGCGGGGACAGATGTAGTTGGAGGCTTTTTGTACTGACGGGACTGAGTCTGAAGGTTGATGTCTATGGTTAGAGGTTGATCAGAGTTCATCATGAGAATCTAGTAATCAGAGGTACCATATGGAATAATTTGAGTGGCCACCTATCCTTCAAGTGGTTGGGTAGCCACAAATCCTTGCTGAGGGAAAGGATTATTAAGCACAGCCAGCTGACTAGGCGCAGCATTGGGAGTGATGGAAGGGGAGGCTTGTTGTCCTCACAATGTTGCTTGAGACTCCCAAATCTGCTTCATATGTGGTAAAAGAGGACAATCATGTGTGTAATGACCATAAACACCACAATAAGAATGAGGCTCGTTCGTGTGAACAGGCCTGTCCTGCTTGGGCTGAGCGGCCTGTTGCTGGTTAGTAGTGTTAGGAGCATTATTTTGTGGATTAGGTCTAGGATTACCGAGAGAAGATTGATTTTTAGTGCCTTTCCTCTTCTTTTTGTAGGGATGAGGATTAGTCGTGCCCTGTTATGCATACATCTACCCCTAAGGGGGCGGTGGCTATTGTTGCGAGGGTTGAGAAGGCAAGGGAGGAGGTGGTGCTAATGTTGGAGGAGCTGGAGCACCAGGCTGTGGATACGGATAATAAGGAGCTTGGGTAACAGTGTGGTAAATAGGAGGTTGGAAAAAATGAGGAGGCATGTCGTATCTTGGATACATGCTACTAGAAGGGGGAAAAGTGCAAGAGGTGCTGCCCCCCCCCAAGGAAAACCATAGCCCATGGGAGGTTGAGTGTATGGATGAGAGGGAGCTCCACCAATAACGTCGGTGGCATGACATGCCCCCGGTACGTTGGCACCACCGGGTCTAGGAAGATCAGGTAGAACAGTATAAACATAACCTGACTGAGCGTAGTTCAAGTCATATTTTAACGCAATTTGGAGAGCGGCTTCTTCAGTTTGAGGGAAGTGCAATGTGACATCTTTTCTGATAAGGGGAAAGAGAGATCTAAGGAACCAGTCCATGTAGACACGGTCTTCAAAGGTAGGGGCTCGACATAGGCTCTTTCTTCTCCGCCATTCCTGGACATGATCGGATAGGCGGGTCGTAGACGATTGATGGAAAGAAGTCAAAAGTTCAGTACTAGTGTCATAACGAACAGGAAGCTGGAAATAAGACAAAAAAGCCCGAGCAAGAGTCACAAAGGTGGTATGAGAGGATGCAGCTTGATCAACATACCACTTAGAAGCTTTCCTATAAGCATACATTGGAACAACTGAAGACGGACAGAGTCATCGGTAATGGAGTTAGACGAACACCACATGTGGAAAGATCGAACATGATTTGTAGGATCTTCTCCAGCGAGGCCTTCAAACTTGGGGATGTCAAAAGGGAGCTTGGTTGGCATAGTAGGCAAACTAGCGTCATGGTGTATAGGGTCATTTATCAACTGGTAAAAATTGGGAAGACTGAGGCCTGCCATATAGGGGAGCAAGGAAGCAGCCATGATAGTTCCTGTTGCAGTCCCACTAGTAGTATTCCCAGCATTAGGGTCGGGGCTACCATCAGCGTTAGGTCCTAAACCAGACATGGTGAAGGTGACAAGAGGAGAACCAGGGGTGGAAGGAGAACCCAATAAACCAGAAGAAGAGTCGAAGTGTAGACTCAGAGGAGGACTAACTCAAATCCTACGCGGAGGAGTAATTCTTCCTACCGGAAACTGAGGATGAAGGCCAAGAAGTCTCTGGGATAAATGCCTCAGTGGAGCAATGGTGACGACACAAACATGGCACAAAGGAAAAAGAGACCGACAAGGGCAAGGAGGTGCAGGATCAACTAATTACAATGTCGAAACAAGGACGAAGATGTGTAGGATCAATTGATTTCAATGTTTTAGAGTCTTTTCCTGGCGGTGTTAACTAAGCCCTTTTTCACTTAGGGTGTGTGTGCAAAGTGTGTAAATTTTAATCCTTAAACCCAGATGTTTGTAGAGAAAAATAAAAAGTGTGATGTGTAACTGTAAATAAACCTGCAAATAACAGTATATGAAACTGAAATAACAGTAAGTCAATAGCTAATAATGCAATAATCTAAACCCAAGAAGGTGAGCCTCTCAACAAGTAGTCTGTAGGTTGGAAAAAACTAGTCAAAACACACCAAAATAGCCAATAGATCTAAGGCCGAGAGGGACAGGGATATAAAGGTCAAAATCTGTTGTAAAGTGGTGCAGAAAACAACAACAAATGAGAGGAAAGATTGTTGTAAATGAGGTGGCGAAAGGCTATCTCCTGGAGGGAAATGGAGTGAACCCTAGGGGAAAACCCAAAAAAAGCTAAATGAGGTGATTTGGATGGATAAAAAGTCAATATGAAGTGAATATGAAGGTGAGATATAAGATTTGAAAAATGGCTTAACACTGAAAATTTCAGACAACCTGCAACAGCTAAAACTCTTCTACAAAGTGTGGAGGGTACTCAAGCCCTAGTGGACTAGGTTCCCACTTAGTTGAGTAAAACAGAACAAGTACAGGTCCCAAATGAGTGGAGATGGAGGTCAGAAAACCCTAAACAGAGGCCCAGACAAGCCTAAAAAACTTTCAGAAAAACTCCTGCAAAAAATCCAGGTCGCAGTTCCTGACCTGTTTTCAGCAGAGGTTGCAGTTTTTGGGCTGAGAAGTGCGTCTTGAAGCTCCAGGTCATAGGTTTAGGGCCAAAAAGTGTGACCTGCACTTCCAGCACTCTTGGCGGTAGATTTCAGTAAAAAGTGTCGTCTCAGCTGCGGCTGATGTCTGTCACCTGCGCAATAGGTCCGAAAACACATGAAAGTTAGAATTTTTACTATTTTAGGGTTTTATAGGTTAAAAAAAACATCAGGAAAAGAAAAAATAGGAGGTTGAAGAGAAATCCTAGAGTTTGAAGCAGCTAGATATGAAAGGATCAGAAAAATGACAGCGGTCGTAATCGTAAACCCGTGTGGAGTCGCTAGTTGTTAGTATGAATCTTAATTGCGGGTGTGTGAAAAAAGACCACTTTAGCTGCGCATAACAAACAGCCATAACAGCAAAATATGGCTGCCAATATCTTCAGATTTGCAGTTATTTGATAAGATAAATGTTGCAAAAATCTAGATCTACGCATCAAAATACATTAAGAAGTAAATAGAACAAGATTTACTCCATGCATCCAATAGACAAGACAAGAATATGTTGAATGAATTTTATATTAAGGGCACATGGGAGGAAAACATAGAAGGATGTTACCATTTTTCCTCAATGGGATGGGTTCTTGTAAGTCCTCAGCACTTCAGATCTAAAATTCCTCTCTCTTGATGGTGTAGAAAACCTAGACAAAAAAGGAACTCAAGGGAGCTCACAAGCAAAAGGAAGGAGAAATATGACAATGATGGTGGATCAAAGTCAGACCAAAAGTATAGATCCAGAGTGATCTTAGGCAACAAAAGGTGATGAATGAATGGAAAAACCCTTCTATTTATAACAAAATATTGAGTTAGTCTAGATATTGGTGCATAATTAAAACATTATTAACCAAATCAAGATCCAACTTTTATGGAATATTTTATTATTTTTGTTGGAGGGAAAAGGAATTTGACTTGGGTCAAATCCCTTTATTTGTAAATAATAAATAAATAAATTATTTATTTATCATTTTAAGGATGTAGTTGAGTAATAATTAAATAAATAATGATTTCTTTAACTATTTAGGAGTGATTTAGTCAAATTTAACAAGGAATATTATTTAAATAAGGTTTAAATAATTATTCCTAGAAAATAATAAGATAAATAATAATATATCCAATTAATTTTCCTGTTTTGGGTTAAATATGACTAGGAATATTAATTAAAATATTGTTTAACTAATTATTCCTTGAGGAAAATCAAACAAATGTGGATTTATTTAATATTTCCTCGTGGAGTTTCCTGTTTAGACCATAAACAACTTAATAAAGGTGTTTTACTAAGTTATTTTTCATAGTGAAAGCAATTTTACTTAGGGTAAAATTGGTCTTACATGGTGTACTTAGGTCCATCTAATAGTAATAGGTTAGATGACCAAAAAATGGTGTAACAACATTTGTTGTTGTAGGTGTCCCTGTTGTTGAAGTACATGCAATAGATGTTGTTGCTATGGGGATAACTGTTGAAATGCTAGGATATTTTTCTTTCTCTTTTAACAATGTTTCCATTTTAACTTCTATTTTCTGTATTTGGATATTTTGTTCAATTATCATCTTGAACATAGTCTCTTTCTCTATCTCCAATTTAAAAACTTCTTTCGCATTTGGATGCTCTTTAGTAGGAAGTTTCAACTGCTTCCTTAATTCTTGGATATCATCATTCTTGTTCTTTATCATTTCTTCAGCTGCTTTCACATCACTAGAATCATATCCCAACTTTATTACCATATATTCTAATGATTTGATTCTAGTATCTTTGGAAAAGTATGAAATTTTCTCCATATTTAATTGTGAATGAATGTTATTCAAAGAAGCTTGCAGTTTGGAGGCTACCATAGCTGAACTAGTCAAAGTAGAATAGATAATTTCTCTAGCCTGTTTATGTCGGCCAATCTATTCAATTGCATGAATTGGTTTAGTTTCAAAAGAGAAAATGGATGTTTTATAGTCTTCTACACTTTTAAGTACTATAAATTTGGGTTCTAAGAATCCCAACTGAAACTGTCCCTTTTCTGTATCAAGTGCAAAAAAAATTATATGCTGAGTAGTAGAAATCTGTTTCCAAAATTCACAATATGTGGTGGCCTTCAGTGCCTCATTATTTCTTTTAATTTCTTTGTACCTGGAGAAAATGTTCTATTGTTCTTCACCCTGAGTCACTGATGAAATAGGATAATTTGTAGAGGTCTCCTAAATCCTCGAAAATGTTGAAGTGTGTAAACCTATCAGTACCGTTGTTGCTTTCTCCTGTGAAATTTCTCCTCCAAATGGTTCTTCATCAGTATTAGTTTTATTCCTTTTCTTAAACATTGTGTAGTATATCTCTTGAATTTCTGAAACTGAAGGAGACATGCTTTCCCTTGGCCTCTTAGTATCTTTCTCCTGAGGAACTAGAGTTTGTGAAGCTGTTGGAATAACAATTTGATCTTCTTCCTCTTGAAATATGTTCTCCTACCACTCCTCTTGATTCACATACTTCTCTATTTATGGCCTGGGAATGTGTGCATAAGGTGTTGTCTTTTTTTCGACTCTTACATTAGAAATAATATCCCCAAGGAATCATAAGACCAAGTGAAGCTCAATTTGAACTTCATTTTCTTTAACAAAAAACATGCATCATTTTCTCCTGCTATGGTGTTGACAATAAAAGGTCCAAAATGTGCTTTTAATTTGAACTAATATTTATTCTTAATAGACAAAAAGTGCAGATCATCCATATTCCTCATTTGTCTAATGTATTCTAGTGCAAAATTCCTGATTGAGACAAACTTCAACAACCTATAAGGAGGAATATCACACCAATAGATCCTAATATATGTGTAATTCTAGTAGAGGTACCAATATCAAATCTTAGTTTGATCACTGAGGTTAAGGATTCTTTTGATTTCAGATGAAATTCTAGGAATAAAATCACTACTCAAAAGACACAAATCCATATGTAGAAACGGATTTAAATAATCACTGAAAGAGTACTCCTCTTTGTTCTTCATTATCAATGAAGTCCAATGAATTATAGAATGAGGATTTCCCTATGCATCTAACTTATGTAATGGAAATTTAAATCTATATTCTTGGAGAAATAGAAGCAAATATACAAAATTTGATTGATGCTTCAAAGCACCTTCATTAGAAAATTTAAAAAATTGATCATGAATGCTCTCTGCTAGAAATTGACTATAATTGAAAATGAGTGATGGTTTATCACTTGTTGAGAATATTGATAAAATTCCTAGAATTACCTCGTAGACCCACTGATCACCTGGGTATCCTAACATACACAAAACCATAGAGATGACTTTCCTAGACACTTTTGGGAATATTGAAGAAGAGTAGGATGGATTGGTTCTTGGTAATTAAAAAGTATTAGATAAAATTATTCGAAGATCTTGGCTCTTTGAGGGAATGTAAGTTTCTGGTATATTTCCATGAGAGAATATACAGAAAAGGGATGCAGAGGGGTTGTAGGTTTGACCTGCAGAATTTGACATATTGACTCGAGAGTGGCAGTGAATGAGAATTCATTATTTTTGGGAAATTATGGCCCTCTGACTTGGGAGATATCTAAAATGACACTAGGTAACAAAGGCGGGAAGAAATGGGTCCGAGGAAAGATGAATTAGGGTAGGAAGGAGTCCCATATACTTAATTCATCACTGGAATATAAGAATTTATAATTGTCCCAGTTGTGGAGTTCATAAAGATCGAACTCACATTGGGTTTCAAAAATTTTGTATTTATTTCAACCAACAGAAGCTTGTCTAAATTCAATACAGGGGGGGGGGACTTTTGACTCTCTTAAACTATTTTGAAATTTCCTTTGGATGACGAAATGTTGAATTATGAATCATATACAAGAGTATCAAATTACTAGAGAATTGGTGACTGTTGGTGTAGAAAATGGTTGTCAGCTGATAAAATCCAAAATGTCCCTGCGCTGCTACAAGAAGATATAAGATAGGGAGTTTGAATGGAAACATGATGTTTTTTAAAGGATTTCTGGACCAATTAACTGATTTTGTGTGTCTAGTTAATGCACTATATGTTGGAAGGGAGGGGTTATTAATCATAATTGTTATTTAGTTGTTGGAGGTTAAATTTATTAATATAACGGTAATATGATGTGAACGAATAAGGGAATGAAAAGTGGTGAGATTTGAGTGGAGGTTTGAAAGCTATGGGGAGAGTGGAGCAGATGAGACGACGGTTTTTTTGGGGGAGTATGCAATTTACTATTTTGGAGAGGGGGGGGCATGAAATGGCTTAAGGGATGCCACATAGTTGTTGTGAAGACAATCCCATCTATAGACAGAGGCAATCTCTCTAGCCCTAGAGTGGGTCTAGCAACACATGAGACTATCTCATGAACACTTTCCTAGTTTGTAATTCAAAATGAAAGAGGAAGAAGAGGAACCTACCTCTTCCTGATGCTATCGTCCAGTCCTTTGATGAAGGCCTTAAATCCACAATCCTTCAAGATTTCTCATCAATGGTTTTGGCATTCGAATACCTATAGGAGATCAAGAGACAAAAAAAAAAAAAACATGATAGGATACATAGCATAAATCAAATACAAGCTACCTAACAGATCAAGGACAATTAGGCTACTTGCATAGATATCTAGAAAAATATGGAAACTTAAACATCAGATGTATTATTAATATAGAAAAGAGGAAGCATACACTGATGGCCTTGATGTTGGAGACCTCCCTTTGGTTATATCCAAGTCAAAACCAAGGCACTTCAAGAAATCCTTCTCCCAAGTGGAAATATGGGCATTATCACAGTATAGGGATGCAAAGGATTATGCTCAAGCAAGAACATCAATGACCAACCAATAGTGGAAAGATGGGATTGAATTTATAGGTAAGGATAAGGCATTAAGGATCCAGAAAAGAAGGAGGAAGGCCCAATTCTCAAGGGAAAACCCCTTAATAATAATATCAAGAGCTCCAAATGAGAGAGCTCTAGCATATATCCACCAACCCATATCTAACTTGCCATTATGGAAGCTTCTAGTGCATGAATCTTCTCCTCCATTTCAGGAAATACTGCCAGAAGAGGATCAACGCATTTTTTCCAATCAGAAGAGCACTGATAGTGCTAGTTCAAAGTGTGCAACCTGCCATCAACATGCCTAGGAAACTATCAAAGATTGTTGACCCAGAAATTAAGGGTTTAAGTTGAGCTTCTCGGAGAATATTCCAGGCAGCTTCCTATTAATATTCAAGAGATATCTTGATGTATTCTTCATGGTGGATATACTGCACATTTTTCATCTTAGGGCACTTCAGGATCAGGGACGGAAAGTGAACAGGGTGACAAATTACTATGTAACAATAGCCACACCCCTCCTTTTTGTTAAATTCCAATTGCACTAGCGGGGGGGGGGGGATCTGAAGCTGATCCCCTGTCATTGATCTAGGGGGGGATGATCTTCACCTTTTGTTCTCTCTCCTTTTTATCGAAAGCTGGCAAAATTTCACATCACATCACTTTATTTACAATAGTTTTAA
Source organism: Pinus albicaulis (assembly GCA_034641835.2). Lineage (NCBI taxonomy): Eukaryota > Viridiplantae > Streptophyta > Pinopsida > Pinales > Pinaceae > Pinus > Pinus albicaulis. The sequence continues at coordinate 290,883,069 of CM076573.1, forward strand.
TTAATCATTGATTTAACTAATAAAGGTATTATCATTAATCTAATATAACTATGACGATATTTAAACAAGTGTGCCTATACTTTCGAATTTTGAAATATCATATGTATCTCTCTCCCTCTCTCTCTCTCTCTTTATATATACATACATATATATATATATATATATATATATATATATATATATCCTATTTTATTATTTTATTTATTTATTTTTTAATTTTCTTTTATTTTCTAAATATATATATATATATATATATATATATATATATATATATATATATATATATATATATATATATATTAATTTATGTTAAACATAAAAGGAAAATGGTAAATATAAATGTTAAAAATAAGCTACAACATTAGCTCCATCTGAGACTGCTTCCCCCTGTGGGATGTAGAGAACTTGCAGATCCATGTGCCTTCTCCTCAGGATATGGAGTCTTTTATATGAAAATCACACTTGACAGTGAAGTTTAAAGAAAACTAAAAATTCACGATGAGCCGTGGCTGCAAGCATTTAATAATAAAAGTATTGTTTGAGATATTTCCCATTGAATGGAAATGAAGAATATTTTCCTTCCATATTGTGCAAAATAAAAGTATTGTTACCCGTTACTTTTGTGATGTTGAATTACCTCAACCACAAATTGTCAAATTTTCCATTCTTTCCTCTTTCCTCTCTTCTAGTATCCCATATTTGTTACACAACATTTTTTCATTGTCCCTACAATCCCCATCTCGCCCATTGGAGGGTCATTTTTGTGATCAATAAGTAGTGTCATGCCTTGCAAAGACCATCATTGCATCCATTTACATGAGAGCAATATTATTTCCGTTGACAATTCCCTGAGCAGAGCTTCAAAAACCCTTTTTTTTCCTTGCCGCGAGTAGTCAGTTCTTCCCTTGCGCCAATGAGGAAGATTAACACTGGGCCTCGCGACAGTTGGTGCTCCATCTCAGTTAGCCACCCACACTGAGCTGTTTATGTAATTTTTTTAAAAAATAGAGGTGGAGATTCCACTCCAACAACTTCGAGGATGAGTCATTGGGAGTGGTTGGACTGAATAACCATGAACTCCCTCCTTTATTTTATGGTTTCCACCTCTTATGGGAGCCTCCTAAAGGATAGGGCTCCCTCCCACCTTTGTAAGGATCCTAACCTCCTCCTTTTTCTCTATAAAAATAATCTATCTCTCCTTGCATAAGCTAGATGAACATGGAGAATTGAGTATACTATAGATGAATTGTTGAAGAGATAGAACAAGAAGGAGCTTCGTTGAGAGAGATTAAGCCCATGCCCTCATCTCGTCTGAATCCCCTGACGAGTGTCTGAGGCGTGCTTCAGTTTAACCCCGCTAGAGGAGACTGTGACGTCAAATCTTTGGTTGTACCTCTTCCTTCTATCAATTCATATACGTGACTATTGTTTGGGTTCCCATTTTGTGTTATGTTGTTTGCTTGATAAAATATGCTTAGCCCTCTTTGACTGGATAATAATTACGAATGAATTTATTATGTCACATGTTGTTCTTGTTTATTGTTCCATGTGAAGGTATCCGAGCATGACTGCAGAAGGATTGTGACTTTCCAAGGTAGGAGCGAGAGGCCACCACCACTACATCCATAATGACAGCGTTGGATTCCAGGTAGGTCGATCTACTGTATCCTCTTTTCATTCAGTAATTAGGAACCCACACTCTAGCATGTCTCTTTGTCTCTAGACCCACTCTAGGGATAGAGGGATCGTCTCTGTCCGCGGAGAGGATTTACCTACTTAACAAATTGGTGACTCCACTAGGGATCAATGTGAGTTTGTCGTTTTAGCTTGTTTGGGTCGACTTTGGTCGTTGGCTTGCTTGTTTTTCTTTTTCTGGTTTTCTTGCTTGTTTTCCATCCCTTGTTCAACTCCAGAGTGTCAATATTGACCTTTGCTCATTGGGATTTCCCTTTTTCCCATAGTTATCCGACTTGGCATGATTTTCGTTTGAACAGTCACGTTGATTGGTGCAGGTTGCTTTTGTTGCAGTCGCGGCAACCCCTGTTTGGCGCTGAATACTACCTCACAGTCATGCTGAATCCTGTAGGATTTGGTTTACCCTCTTTGATGAGTATTTTGGTAAATTGTGCTTGACTCTGGGTTATTTTTTGTGTGTAATTAAGCCTTTGGGACTATTTTGACAGCTGTAGGTTTTTTTTCATAGTCGTTTGTCTATTTTCTTATCAGTGTAGATTAAGGCCTTAGGGTTTCTCAGTGCCTTTGTGCTCTGAGCCTTTTGTTTTGAAATCAAGTCTCTTTGATTGTTTTCATTCTCATTCTTGGATCGATCTCCAATTTCTACACACTAATCAGGTCTGATCTAGCAAATCCCATGCACCGATCTCTGCCACCTGCTAGCCTGCCTCTACTGCACAATCACTGCTGAAGAATGGCTCTGAATGAACTCGAATTGGCCCAGCCTTTCTCACGCAATCCTCATTGGCATCTCCAACCACTATGTGTTGCAAATCATGCAACACTATAGTCACAACTGATAGTCACACTGCTCTTTCACCTACCTCTTCACTGGTCTCCACTGAAACTGTCCATGCACTGTAGTTAACTGATGTATTCTTCAGTTGATTAATGATTTAATAATTAGTGAATTAATTAATAATTAATTCACAACACTCTCACTAGTGTATCAATCAGCTAGACTAGATACAACTAGCTCAACTATGTTTAACTAAGTTAAACTGAACACAACTCCACCAACTACCTCAATAACTCCACCAAACTCTGTCACATGAGTTCTAACTAAAGTCTTCATGCAATAGCTCCACTTAACCCTCAAGAATAGCATAATTCCTTCTGTCAGCTCTTGTGCCACATCTGTGCACTTAACTGAAGTGCTCCAAGAGAATAAGATAATGTTTATAGTCCAAATATTATTAAGAGCTAATAACATTCGACATATCTATTTTTATACTGGAAATCTAAAAATAGATTCCGCCCAATATGTCTAAAAATAGAATTCCATCTATGTTTCCAACTTGACCAACCATCCACAAATAGCATCCTGCAACTCATAGAATATGATCGACATGTCTAAAAATAGACTTGCACCAAAAATAGCCTGCAGGCCCACTTAGTGAAGGTGACTCTTTTCACTAAGCTCATCATCTTGTTGCAATCTCAACACTCCCTCTCAACAAGATAGGGATTATCTGCCACCCCGATCCTGCCTCTGTGGTATTCAAATTTTCTCCTGGTGAGCGACTTCATCAAGATATAAGCATCCTGATCCTTCATAGGAATGTAAGAAAGTAACATGATCTTCCGCTGCACACAATCTTTGATATGATGATATCGGTCTGTGAAGCCATGCAGCCTCAACTCATATTCCTGTCTGTACCAAAGTCCATATCCCGATGTGCCTCTGAGATATCTCAATACATGCTTGCCTACCTTCCAAAAGAGCTTGGTAGGCTTAACCATAGCTTGTGAAAGCTGGTTAACAGTGTAGCATATGTCAGGTCGTGTATTGACTATATACATAAGCGACCCCACCAACTGTTAGTAAACAGTGGCATCCACTACCTCTGCTGATGTAGCATCCTCTTTCCTCCATCCACCAGGAAGAGGAGTGTCGATAGGCTTGCAGCCATGCATGTTGAACTTCTCTAGTATCTCCCGAGCATACTTGCCTTGAGACACAAACAATCCATCACTGCGCTGCCAAATTTCCAATCCTAGGAAATAATGAAGGAGGCCCAAGTCCTTCATCTCAAACTCTTTTTTTCAGATCAGCCTTGCATGAGAGTATCAACTTTTCATCACTGGTCAGTATCAAATCATCTACATAAAGTACAATGACTAGCAACTTACCCTCAACCACTATCTGGTACAGGTTTGGATCCGCCTCGCTATTGGTAAAACCAAGTCTGGTGAAATAATTGTCTATCTATGTGTACCAAGCACGAGGTGCTTGTTTCAACCCATACAGTGCTCTTTTGAGCCTGCACACATGCGACTCGTTGCTGAAGATCTCGAAACCTTCGGGCTGCTCTATGTACACTTCCTCCTCAATGACTCCGTTGAGGAACGCAATCTTCACTTCCATCTGATGAATGTGCCACCCCATCTGCGCTGAGAGATAAAGAATGCTCCGTATGGAAGAATACCTTGCGACAGGTGCAAAGGTTTCCTCATAGTCGATCCCCTCAATCTATGAGAAGACCCAGGCAAAAAATCTTGCCTTGTAATTCTCGATGCTCCCATCAGCAGCTTGCTTCACTTTGTAGATCCATCTCGAACCTACCACTGATTTCCCTTCTGGCCTTGGGAAAATCTCGCATGCACTGTTTCTAACAATAGAATCATACTCTTCCACCATGAAATCTACCAATGCAGGGTCCTCCACAGCTTCCTCGAAAGAGGATGGTTCTGTCACGATACACTTGCTCATCAGAGCCATGTATCCAGTATATCGGTCAAGTGACTGTCTCTGTCTATGCTGTGATGTAGGTGCTCCTACAATATTTTCTGCATCAAGATTTAGTCGCTCAGCTTCTGTAGTGTGCTTCCTCCCTCTGATGGTTGGCACTGCATGAGTGGTTTCTTCCACTCCATGAACCTCCTCTTGTGGCTGATTCACATTCTGAGGCTCATCCTTAGGAACTAATAGCTCCTCATCTGCATGCAAGTGTGGCTCCCTCTCAAGCAAACACTTCATGGCTTTCTCCTCATGAAATTTGATATCCCGTCGCACAACAGTCTTCCGACTATCTGGAAAATACACACGATAGTTGTGGGGTGTATCAGTGTACCCCACAAATATCCCAACCTCTGCGGTCGGCTCCAGCTTCTTCTTGGCATCCTTTGTCACATGACTGTAAACAGGTGAGCCAAAAATCTTCAAATGAGAAATATCAGGCTTCTTACCAGAAAACGCCTCTTCGGGTGTACTGATGCCAAGTACTCTGTGAGGACAATGGTTTTGCACATAAACTGCAGTATTGCAAGCCTCAGCCCACAAGTGTATGGGAAGGCCCTAATCATGCAACTTCGCCCGTGCAGCACCCACGATCGTTCTGTTCTTTCGCTCTGCAACCCCATTCTTCTGTGGGTTATGAGGCGCTATGAGCTCTCTTCGAATTCCTTCTGCGCTACAAAAGTATTTGAATTCTCTAGAGATGAATTCACCACCATTGTCGCTCCTAAGAGCCTTCACCTGCTTCCTTGATTCTTTCTCCACCAGTGCCTTGAACTCACAGAACTTTGAGTATGTCTCACTCTTCTTCTGCATGAAGAAGATCCAGCACTTACGAGAAAAATCATCAACAAATATCACATAATACCTATGTTTTGCTGTCGAAGCTACTGAGAAAGGTCCACACACGTCTGTGTGAATTCTCTCAAGGATTGTTGTGGAATGACTATCCTTCTCGTGAAATGTAGCTTTCACAAATTTTCCCAAAGTACATCCCTTGCACTGATCTGACTGCGCAAGTGTACCCTTGGGAAGCTCAGTATAAATCTACTGCAAAATTTTCAAAGCACCATGGTGATGATGACCCAATCTCCTGTGCCATAGCTCACCCTCATCCCGGCTCACCACTCCTTCTTCCTTGCCTACCATTTTTGCGCAGCCATCTAATTGCAACTGATAAAGGTTCTTAACTCAAACCCCTACCCTCCAAGTTTCACCAGTTGCCTTACTATGCAGGAAAGCCTTTCCCTCGCTAAAGACAACATCATATCCCTTATCTTCCAACATGGCCACCGAGATTATTCTTCTTCAATCCTAGAACATGCATGACATCCTTCAATATGAAAGGTTTACCAGACTCCCTCTCAAAGGAAATGGTCCCGATACCAGTCGCACTGTATCTACCATCATCACCCATCTCGATGTGCATTCCAAGATCCTTCTCATCCAGATCACTGAACAAATCTTTGTCTCCGATCATATGAAAAGACACACCACTGTCAAGAAACCATACTGAACCCATCATACTTGAGACCAATCATGTGATGAGTGAAAAATCCAACTCAAACTACGAGGCTAAGGCCTCTCCAGCTGCAGATCCAGAAGCCTGCTTATTTTTCTTCTTCTGTGGACAATTAGTGGCGTAATGTCCGTGTTGGTGACAGTGAAAGCACTTCACCTTGGACATGTCCTACTTCTTGTCTTTCGCACCGGATTGAGAGTCATTCTTCTTGCTCTTCCCCTTCCTTGCTTTGGCATCCAAATCAAAATTTTCTTCATCTACATTCTTCGATGAAGATCCGTCCCTGGTACTCTGCCTTATCTTTTCCTGCACAAGATCCGACCAAAGTCACTCCCACCCTGGAAATTTCTCCCGACCATTGACAGAGTCCTGATAGGAATGCCAACTCTTTGGAAGCCCAAGGAGAGCCAAGCTCACCTATTCCTCGTCATCTACATTAACCCCCACACTTCCCAGCTCATCCCTGCACTGGACAAACTTTAAGAGGTACTTGGGTATACTGTCGCCTTTCTCCATTTTTATATTCCTGAGCTTATCCTTCAACGCCAACTTCCTCTGGTCACTCTTGCTTTGGAAAAAATATGTCAAAGCTTTCCACATCAAGAATGGAGAAGCTTTACCATGAAGGCTGGACACTATGTGATCCTTCACACCTTCCAACAAAATCCTTCGACATTTTGTTGTCTTCTTTTGCCATGCGTCATGTGTGGCAGCATTGCTAGAAGTAGGTTTTGGAATTTCTGCATCTATGAACTCCTTCAGCCCATTATCCTCCAGCACCGCCTCCATCCTGTCCTTCCATGAAATATAATTCGAGCTGCCCTCAAGGGCATACTCCAATCGCAATCCGTTGAAAGACATCTCAACTTCGACACCAAGAAAACACTACTGCAAATTCGAATTCCGCCAGCACAAAACTCAACAGCTTCAATGCTTTTCAATTGCTCCAATGATCAATACTTCTCTAATACTATGTAGAAATTATATAACTAATGTTTTATACATCCGAGATTCTCCTGATCACACACTATTTGACTTCATGCACAATACAGAATCTCTTCTACCATTGATCATTACTTGCGGAAATAAAATCAATTGCATGCACACATTAAAACCATAAAAATTCACACATATGAACACAGTAATTTATGGGAAAGCTTAAAGCTGAAAACCCCCAAATATATTTACATTATATGTCATAGATATAATGTAACAATCATCATACAAAGCTCCTCACAAGTTCTCAGTACAATCTCCAATTGCTACACACTAATCAGGTCTGATCTAGCAAATCCCATGCACCGATCTCTGCCACTTGCTAGCTTGCCTCTACTATGAAATCATTGCTGAAGAATGGCTCTGAATGAACTTGAATTGTTCCAGCCTTGCTCACGCAATCCTCATTTGCATATCCAACCACTATGTGTTGCAAATCATGCAACACTATAGTCACAACTGATAGTCACACTGCTCTTTCACCTACCTCTTCACTGGTCTCCACTGAAACTGTCCATGCATTGTAGTTAACTGATGTATTCTTCATTTGATTAATGATTTAATAATTAGTGAATTAATTAATAATTAATTCACACCACTCTCACTAGTGTATCAATCAGTTAGACTAGATACAACTAGCTCAACTATGTTTAACTAAGTTAAACTGAACACAAATCCACCAACTACCTCAATAACTCCACCAAACTCTGTCACATGAGTTCTAACTAAAGTCTCCCTGAAATAGCTCCACTTAACCCTCACAAGTATGCACCTTCCGCCACTGAAGCACATCTCACCAACTCCACTCTCACTAGTGTATCAATCAGCTTAGACTAGATAATAACCAGCTCAACTATGTTTAACTAAGTTAAACTCGAATACTAAATCGACCAACTACCTCAATAACTCCACCAAACTCTCGTCACATGAGTTCTAACTAAAGTCTCCGAATAGCTCCATCAACCCTCGTGAACAGTGCAATTCTTCCCCCCGCCGCCCCTTGTGCCCCCCCTCAGGCACTTAACTGAAGTGCTCCAAGAGAATAAGATAATGTTTATAGTCCAAATATTATTAAGAGCTAATAATATTCGACATATCTATTTTTAGACTGGCAATCTAAAAATAGATTCCACCCAATATGTATAAAAATAGAAGTCCATATATGTTTCCAACTTGACCAACCATCCACAAATAGCATCCTGCAACTCATAGAATATGATCGACATGTCTAAAAATAGACATAGTCTAAAAATAGACTTGCGCCAAAAATAGCTTGCGGGTGCACTTAGTGAAGGCGATTCTTTTCACTGAGCTCATCATCTTGTTGCAATCTCAACATGTCGCCTTGTAAAAATGATACACCGAACACAAAATTTGGGGAGCCTACCTGCACATCCGTTAAGTCCTTGGTCATTTCTCTTTCATTTGATCACCAAGGTGTATATGGCAGTTCACGGAAACCTAGTACACCCTCTTGCTTAGAGTACCTGAGTAGTCATTTTGATCTTTTCATGACTCCTTAAAAAGATAAGAGATCACCTAGCACTTTGCCTTTCATGCTCATTTAAAATTTAAAGTGACTAGAGTCATCTTTTGCCTTTTTATGGACTCTTAAAACATGAAACAAGGAAATCTGGTTTCAGTGTCATAAAATTAATTACCTACGATTACACGGTCCTTAAATGTTTTATTAAATGGATTGTTTTTTTTTTCCTTAGATTTTTGGTCTTGGAGCCTTCGATTGGTTATATTTTTCCTTCCTTTTTTGAAATATAGTCACAGTGGTGGAACCACCAGTTTTTTCGTCCTCAATTCCTCCTAGTGGTGGTTCTTTTCTGGACATTTCTTTTGAAACCCCTCAATCCACTAGGTCTACCGAGTTTTCGCAGCCTATTCTCCCGTATGTCCTACCTCTTGCTACTCGATCGCCTCCTGAAGAGTCAGTTGATTTCAATTGGCCTCCTTCTAGTGCTTGGTCTGGTTTTGGGGAAGAGGGATATTTTCCTCCTCTTACGTCAGGCTCACCATTTTTCGCTGCTGCTATACCTCCTAGTCCTTGTAGTCTTTTCGAAGATCTTATGGCGGAGTCAGACATGGATTCATCTTGTCCTGTTAGTAGTGAAGGAATGCATGTTTCTACAGGACAATATCAAATTTTTCCTGAAGATGTCTCTCATGTTTCTACTCAGTCTTCTCCACCATCGATGTCACTTCGGCTTGGATATAGGTCCTTGAGTCAGATTATGTCTAGTGTTGTATCCATCACACAATCCAGTACATCCACTCCTCCTCAGAGTTCTGTCCTCCCTTTTTTAGGACTACCACCTTCGATACCTGGTTCATCGATTACTGTTACATCTGTTCTATTTCAACCTACTGTCTGTGTGGCTTCAGCAACACCGATTGTTACAACTCAGTCGTCGAGATCTTTTCACACTCACAGGTATATTTTTCTCAATCCTATGTGGCCTGTCAATCCCGGTCCAGGTAGATGACAATCTGGTGCCTTGGAGGCCCCACCTACGTCTAGTGAAATTTCCACTGCCCCTGTGATTCTTGGCGGCCTTACTTTTGAAGATTATCTGTTATTTTTTCAACAGCAGAGCTCCCAAGGTTCTCAGGAGCCCCAAGCTCCTGCCAATCCTCGATTCCATCACTATGATGCTGTCGGTAACCATGTATATACGTTTCCGCATCATTATGATGAATATGGTAATCCTGTATATTTTCCTCCTATTGATCCTCATCAGGCCATTTATGATCCTTATTAGACTGTTACTCATCTAGGACCTCCCTTATCTATGCACCATCTAGCTTGCAAGGACAACCCTTAGCCAGACAACCTTTGGCTCAGCAGGGCTCTGCCTCTAGTCGATGGGGACAACCTTATGGTCCACAAGGCCAACCTACCCAAGGTCAACCTTTGGTCCAACAAGGACAACCCTCCAGTCTATTTAGTCAACCTCAGAATCAACCAGGACCATCTTATGCTCCTCAGGGGCAAATCTATATACCACAGGGACAACCTGTTGCACCACTTCTATAGACACAAGTTTAGTATGGCCAAAATTTTGTGCAACAAGGATAACCCTGCGGTCTTGCTCTGAGTCAACCTGGTTATCAGGGACAACCTATTCCATCACAACCATTGGGCCAACCTCTCGAGCAAGGGCAACCCGGTGGTCCTCAGTATTCAGTTCAACCAGCTCAGAAGCTAGTTCAACCTGCTCCTCATCTGGTTCAATCAGTTCCGTAGCAGGTTCTAACTGTTTATCCGATTCAGCCAGGTCCACCTTCTCAGCAGCCTACTCAACCTACTCCGCAAGGTCTGCCTGCTCAACCACAAGGCGCTTATTACCCTCAAGGTCAATATCAACCAATATATAGTGCGTCCCAAGGTTTTTACCCTCAAAATAAACGTCCATTGGTATATAATCAACCTCAAATCCATGCTTACATTCCGCAACATAATCCATACGTTGCTCAGCAAGGACCTCAATGGTCTCCTCAGACTCAGTATCTTGGTCCTCAACCCCAGTATCAACAGAATTATCCTACTTCTAACCCCTATAGTTAGAATCCTCCGAGGCAAAATATGTGGGGTAGAATTCCTCTCGGACTGGGTGGAATGTAAACACGGGTCCTTATCAGAGACCTCCAATGACTTTTAGTTCTCAATTACCATTTCTTGCTACGTTGGAGTTACCAGATGTGTCAAAGTTAACGAATGATCCAATTCTTCATAACCCATATTGGCCTTCGGTTCCAACCAAGATTCCTGGTGATTGTCCTAAGTTTGAGGGAAAATCTGGCAAAGACCCCCAAGCGCATGTTATGACTTACCACTTGCGGTGTTCCTCTAACTCTTGGGTTGATGATTCTATTCGACTTGATCTTTCCAGCGAACTCTTACTCGTGCCACTGCAAAGTGGTACATTGAGTTGTCTCGTGGCATCTTCCAAGACTTCAATTCTTTAGCTATGGATATCCTTACACATTTTCAGTTACTGATCCACTATGATACTGAGACACACCTCCTCACTTCGTTGAAACAGGACCTAGCTACTCATATCTCAAATCATATTCATGAGTGGCGGCATCATCATCGCATGATCAAATTTTAAATTCCTAATCAACTTCTGACTCATTGGTTCACCACCTCCTTTGTCAATCAGATTGCAAAAGACATAGCTATGAGGGCATGTGTGACCGAGGAACAACCCATTGCTTACACCCAATACCTTGATCTCGTGTACTCTTAGTCTGGCGCATTGTATGATATCTTTCCTGATTCTTCCCAACCTGGAACTTCTAAACCACCAGTGACGCCATCCATCGATGGTATTATTGGTTCTGTATCTCAGACTTCTCCGAAGTCTTCTTCATCAAACTCTAGGAAGCCGAAATCTGCTTCGTCCAATAATGTTGCTTCTCAGTCCACTTCAAATTTTGGTAAGCTCACAGAAGTTAATGTCGTTCAGGCCAATCCGGAAGATAACACTCCTAAAGGTAAAAATAAGGGTAAAGGTAAGGCCAAAGTTGATACCCTGAAACGGGATTCTTAGAAACCTCGTGCTGGTGATGGTTCTCAATGTAAACTGAGGTACCCTTATTTGATTTCTGATTAAGAGCACTTCACCAAGGACTATCCTCGATGGTCCGAAGTGAGTCGGTTTCTCAAAGGAACCCAGGGAACTATGGCCATTCTTAAAGAACCTTTCCCATCTCAGCAAACCTAGATGGTAGAGCAACTTCCATCCTCTGCCCCATTTGGCTCTCAGGTGTTCATGATGAACGGTTCTTCTGTCGTATCTATTGCTACTTGATTGAAAGATTATACTAGATCACGTGAGGCAACGAGGAAGGATATCGCTGATGGTCCTCCGCCTCTACCTATTTCTGGCCCTCTTGAGATCGAAAGGCCTAGTGCCGAATCCAGTGTACGACCACCTTCCAAAGGTGTACTCTGTAAGTCTTCTCACAATCCCAACGCCCGTGCCACTCAACATTATAGAATTATTGAGGATTGGGCTCAAGCGCCATCTACGATGTCCACATTAGAAGTACTTTATAGTTGTATGTCTCAACTAAAGGCTTTGTTGTCTGCGATTGGTGGGGTTGATCCTGCTGATACTAGCCTTCTCGCTTTCAATTTAGAGAATTTTATTCCATGACTTCCGCATCAGATTGTGCTTATTATCCAAGTGGTTATTAATGGTCTCGATATCCATCGACCAGTTGTGGGCAAGGGTGCATCAACCTATGTCATTTCATCTTCTTGCTGGAAAGCTATTGGTTCTCCAACCCTAAATTCATCACCAAATGCCCTTGAATCATTTGATGGAAGGGAATCAAAGCCTTTAGGTGTTCTCGCTAGTTTACCGATTTTGAAAGGGAAAACAGTCAATGTCGAGGTAGAGGTAGTTGATGCCAACCTCAATTATAATCTTATCCTCGGTCGTAGTATGACTCACGCCATCCTGTGTGTTTCGTCCACTCTCTTTTGTGTTCTGAAACTTCCACATGAAGGAAAGATTGTTACTGTTGATCAATTTTCCTTCTTCACCTCTTCTTCTGAGAACAATGTTCTGTATGTGGATAAGATTCCTACTCCCTACGAGAGCACAGGGCCAGGCCTTTTTAAGGATCCTGCCCTCATGGGTATTTTTCCTCTTCCTCCACCAAACACTGTTCAAATCAAAATGATCTCTCGGTCTGATGACTCATGGATTATCCCTTCACCTGAACAGATCGATTCTTTCAGAGATTCGATGCCATTGAGGCCGATTGAGATTGACTATTGCGAGCTCATTGCGGCTTCGGACACTCCATCTTCTGATGGTGCTGATTTGAGCATGTCTCTTGACATTTATTCTCAATCCCCCTAGCTTGGTGATTCAGATTCGCCTGATCCTTTGAAAGAAGTGTTTCCCTCTGATGAGGCCATCGTGGAAACCATGTCTCTCGAAGAGTTGCCGTGGGATGATAGTCATCATCGTTCCTCATTCATGCCTAGTCTCGGGGCCATGTGTACGTGTCTTGAGTGATTTGCATCTCACGTTCCTTCTCCTCCTCTTCAAATTCCAGTTCTGACGCATGACATTTTTACAGAAGGTAACTTGAGTAATATTACACAGACCATGCCTATTGACATTTCCGTTAAACTAAGAATCATAGAGAACATCCATATCAGGGTCACTTATTCTTTCGATGAAGTCCAAGTTTACACTAGCCTTTTCCGCGAGTTCTGTGATGTCTTTTCCTGGTCCTACAAAGAAATGCCCAGCATTGATCCTAGTATAGTGGTGAATGAAATTCCTACTTACCCTGGTTCGAAGCCTGTTCACCAGCGTCTTCGCCCTGTGCACCCTAGAAAAGCTTCTGCCATTAAAGGTGAAGTCGAAAAGCTTCTCAGAGTTGGTTTCATTTATCCTATTCTCTTGATAGAATGGGTCTCTAATATTGTTCTTGTAGATAAGAAATAGGGAATGATTCGGGTCTACATTGATTATCGTGATATCAATCGTGCTTGTCCTTAGGATAATTATCCTACTCCCTTTATTGATAAAATCATTGATGATTTTTCTGGGAGTGAGATTTTTCCCTCATGGACAGTTTTTCTGGTTATAATCATATTAACATTCTCCCGACTTATCAACATAAGACTGCCTTCATCTGTCCTCGGGGTGCCTTCGCATATAAGAAGCTCACTTTTGGCTTAAAGAATGCTGGAGTCACATTTCAACGAGCGATGTCATATGCTTTTCATGATATTTGTCACATCATTCAGCCTTATCTGGATGACCTTCTGGCTCATTCAGCTAAGCGTATGGATCATCCTAACCATGTTCGTTAATTTTTTCTTAGTTGTTGATGCTACAACATTTGGCTTAATCCGCACAAGTGCGTCTTCTACGTTGATTCTGGTAGACTCTTGGGGTTTATCGTGTCTAAAGACAGAATTTGCCTCGATCTGCTCAAGGTTGAGGCTATTTTCAATCTCCCTTATCCCTCCTCATAACATCAATTACAGAGTTTTCAAGGGAAGGCTAATTTTCTACACTGTTTCATACCTAACTATACAAAAGTAGCTAAAGGATTCACACGATTATTAAAATAGGGCGTTCCATTCTGTTGGGATGAAATTACTCAGAAGTCCTTTGATACACTGAAGACATGGCTTGCAAAAGCTCCTCTGCTGTGTCCTCCAAATTATCATCCTGATTTTTCCCTCTATTTAGCTGCTGCTTTCAGCACGATTGCCATGATTTTGGTACAAGACGATGATGACGGTAAAGAGCACGTTATTTATTACTTGTCTCGTAACCTTCTCAACCCTGAGATATGCTATGCACATGTCGAGAATTTAGCGTTAGCTTCGGTCCAGGCAGTTCAATGTTTTCGTCATTATATTCTTTTGTGTACTGTGACTGTGATTTCTGATTTCAACCCTATGACCTACATATTGTCTCGACAATTGCTGGGGGGCAAATACTCAAAGTGGATTTTCACCCTCCAAGAGTTCGATTTGGAATTTAATGCTGCCAAGTCAAAGAAATCATTAATCTTTTCTGATTTGATCTGTTACCTCCCTTCTGACTCTGCTCCATCTCATTATGAGGAATACATTCCAGAGAATACACTTTTCTTGATTAACACCCTCGATCCTTGGTATGGTGATATCATCATCTATCTCTAGACTTTACTTTCAGATATGAGTTGACGAAGGATGCCCGCCGATGCATCTGGCATCAATCGCAACCTTATCGTATAGTCGGAGATACGCTCTATTTCGTCGGAGTGGATTCCATACTCCACCGATGTTTGACTCTCGAGGAAGCTGAGAAAGCCTAAATGATTGTCACAGTGGCACCTATGGTGGTTACATGTCTGGTTATGCCACTGCACAGAAGATTCTTCGTGCTAGTTATTTCTGGCCTTCTATATTCAAGGACTGCATTGTTGAGGTTCGTAAATGTCATGATTTCTAGGTCTACCAATGCAAGATGTGTGCACCTCCTGTACCTCTTCATCCTATTGTTACCGTTGGTCCCTTTTCAAAGTGGGGCATCGATTCTATGACGTGTAACCCTCACTCGACCGGGTTGCATGCCTATATTATTGTAGCTGTGGACTACTTCACCAAATGGGCCGAAGCAATGCCTACACTTGCCACTGATGGTAAGCCCACTGCTCAATTCATATTCAATCACATCATTGCTAGGTTTGGTGTCCCTCAGGCCATCGTTACCGATCATGGTTCTCATTTTCAGCATTACATGGTGGCGGAGTTGACTTCTAAGTTGGGTCTGCGTCACAACAGCTTAACGCCGTACTATCCTTAGGCCAATGGCCAGGTTGAAGTCATGAACAAAGTTATTGTTACCATGCTTCAACGTATGATTGGGATCCGAAAATCCAATTGGCATCTCATGTTATTTTTGGCTCTTTGGGCCTACCGAACCTCAGTTAAGAATGTAACCGGATTTACTCCTTTTTATTTGGTTTATGGTCTAGAAGCTACTCTTCCAATTGAATGTGAAATACCTTCGCTCAAGTTGGATGTTGAATTACTGCCGAACACTTCGCCAAAAGAAGAGCGTCTCCTTTAATTAGAAAGGCTGGATGAAACCCACCACTTTTCTTCTATGGTTATCGAAGCATAGAAGAAGCAGATCAAAGCTCATTTTGACCAATCGGTTTCCCCTCATTCCTTCATTGAAGGAGATCTCATCCTCCTATATGACCAAGCTCATGATAAGCTGGGGGCAGGAAAATTTCAACCCATGTGGCATGGGCCCTACATTATTAAACGTGTGTTGCAGAATGGGGCCTATGAGCTCATTGATTACGAAGTTCATCCTCTAGAACAACCTAGAAATGGGTTGTATCTCAAAAAATATTATGCATGAGTCATTCATGGATGATTTGTGTACATAGGTGTCGTTTTAATTTTTTGTACATGTTTTGGTTTGGGGCGCTTTGTGAGCGTTTTCCTGCTTATTGGGTCTTGCTTATTGTGCATATGTCTATTACCCCTTATGTCGGTTTCGTGGATGGTGCTTCCCACAGTACTAGGAATTTGTCTTCAGTAGCCTGGGTAATTTATGAACCTGTTGGTGAGTTGATATATCTGCAAGGTATTTGTCTAGGATGTACTACAAACAATGTCGTTGAATATAGTGCGGTCCTTGAACTATTGACCGAGGCAATCAACCTTGGCATACGCGCATTCCTTGTAAATCTAGATTCACAGCTTGTTGTTCTTTAGCTCAATGGTCATTATTCGGTTAGAAACTCGTACATTCTGAATTGTATTAATGTGTTCGTTTGTTGAAAGACATTTTGATTTTATTACATATCAACATATTCCTAGACGAATGAATGCATTAACTGATACAGTGGCCAACATTGTATTAAATAGACATTTGTGTAATTTGTAAAATCATCATCATATGTAAAAGATCCATGTAGGAAAATAGATATATATATATATATATATATATATATATATATATATATATATATATATATATACATATATGTATATATATATACATATATGTATATATATATATATATATATATATATATATATATATATATATATACATATATATATATATATATATATATATATACACATCTATTTTCCTGCATGGATCTTTTACATATGATGATGATTTTACAAATTACGCAAATGTCTATTTAATACAATGTTGGCCACTGTATCAGTTAATGCATTCATTCGTCATCATTATTGTGCAACATAAATTCAAAAAATATGTGTGTTTTTGTTACATCCCGAGACACCATGTCTCTCAAAATATGCAGATATAAAACCTAGGTGTCTAATCGACGTGATGCTCATGGTAGCATGTCACTGCCCGTACGAGTCGCCTCTGCAAGTGGTGAATGCAGCTTGGTACCCCTACGGTACATCTCTCGTAGGCACGAGGAACATTGTCGAATCGTGCATAGTTCGGGACTCCACGTGTAATTCCCTCAAGGATGCACACAATCTCCTCCTCCTCGCCTCCCTCGCCATGAGGGTCAAAATCGCAAGGGATTCGCCTCACTATCGGAGACATGCCTCATGGTCTCTCTGGGCCAACATCTACAAGTGCATGGGTTTAACATCAGAACATACATAATTAAAAAAATCATAACACTCATGAAAATTAAAAAATGAGTCTTACCAAAATCTTCATCCCAATCCTCTCCCTCTGGGAGTGGGAGGTCCAGATCACCAGTAAAATCTGTACCAGAGTAGGGCCATTCCTCCATGACAATAAACTGTCGGCAGAGCCAATCAAATAACTCTGGTCTCTAGGACATTTGTTGACCATCTCCTACCCTTGGCATCAGAGCTGCCCATCAGGCCATCCGTGGTTCCCTTGCTGGTGGTGTTGGGACTATGACCTCCTGACACTGAAATATTGGTAGTCATTCCAGGAAGAACAATACCAGGATAGACCCATAACCAAATTGCTTCAATTTGGTCTTCTTGCACTTTTTTAGCTGGTGTTTCATGTTGATTGTCATGGCCTCTACCCAATTGTAGATGGTCGGTGTCAAGCAGTCTACAGCAAGAAGCAACTATGTCTTTGTTGCTTCGTGCGGTGCTTGCGATCCTGCAGCTCGTGTGATGGTATGTAGCACTACTTTTAGTGCCAAGTCTGGAATAGTTTGGATATCGACTTTCCCACTTCCTGATCCCTTTCGTGCCCCTCGACATGCCCTGTCAATTACCATGGACATGCTCTCCATGCAATGCCAGGTGCCGATTAGGATTGGTGTTTCTCCCCTCCGCAATAGTCCTGTTATAAAGTAGACATCAGAAACATCAATCTCGAGTTCCTGATCTCAAAGGATGAACTTTTCTTGATTCTCATCCCAAATTTTGATCAAATACTGTAGCAGCTTCGATTGAGCTCAGAGAAACAGTGTCAAGAAGAACTTCTTCAGTCCACAGTCTTTGAGAGCTTCCATGCATCTCTCATTTTCCATGGCAAGCTCATCCTCTTCACTGTGTTTCCCTTCTTTCCATTCGATTACCATTTTTCCTCTTTCAACCTGCAAACATGTTTATATGGATAATATTAGCTGTTTTAGAAGCTTGGATTTGTAAAAAAATGGGTCTTTAACTTGCATTTTTTAAACAAACATGGTCTACGCAGTTGGCGCGACTTTTTCTCAAACAGTCGCGCCAATGGGCGTACCTTAGTTCAGAAAATGGGCTATTGGCATGAGTCCGTGCCTAAAACTCGCGCTAACTGTCGTGCCCTAAAATTTACATTCCCCCCCCCTAGAAATAAAAATTGAGGGTTGCAGGAAGTAAAAGAGGACTTAAAATGAAGATAAAGACGTCGACTCTTACCTGGAATTGACGGATTTGAGATTGGTTTACTGGATCGTCTGCTATCGTCGCCGCAAAATCGTAGTGTAAAATGATTATCAATTGCTCCACAAGAGGTAAAAAGTGAAAAGTAATTATTTTTACCATTTTTGGCATTTTATAACTTTTCACAACCCTATTTAGACTTTAAGACATATTTTTTTATTATTTTATTATATTATTTTCGAGAAATGGGTTTTACACCTGTCTCTTGCATAGCGACAGGTTTTTAGGCCATCGTGATGAAGTAACGAGTTACATTTTATACTTTTTTGGACTCGGTAAAAACACGAAAAAGTCACTACTGGAGTCCTCTTTTAGCTCTTTTCTGACTCTCTAAAATTGGAAATATTGTCGAGATTCTTGTCGTTTTGAACTCGTTAAATGGCTGCGAAACGATATCTACCCAGTATACCTTTACCCCTTTTTCGAGTTGGGATGGATTATTTACAAAAAAGAATACCTTAGCCTATTGTGACTAAGAGGTTCTTTCAGATATTGTTTTATACCTTTTTGGATCTGAGAGACTAATTACGAAAAGGGTCGTGTTGGTGTTTTCTTTTCTGCCTTCTTTTCAAACTCTCTAAACATGAAAAGATGTTGAGTTTTCCCTTTGTCAGACTCGTTAAACCCTGATGACATCGGACTTCGTCACCATGATGTTACTCGAGTTCCTCCTTCCTAGGGCTCGTAAAATGTACTAGGTTGGATTTTTCCAAAGGACAAACTTACATTTCAAGCATATGCTATCCCCTTCAAGCTTGTTTTAAAAAATAATTGGGGTACTCACCAGAAATGGTGGGGGAAAATGGAACCAAGTTTTTGTTATGTTGGTAGTATGTTGCTCTTGAACATGGCACTTGTCTGCAGTCATGTCGGGTTGGGGACATCTCATTCTGTCATTTTTTCCTCCATGGGTTTGGGTAATCTTTTTTGACCTCTCATTTTCTCTCTGCCATGTCATAATGACCTCAAATCCCTTGATGTCAAATACTGCCAAATCTAGTGTCGTGTCGTTGATATGTTCAAGAGAAGTTTGCCTCTACAGTTTTCAACCTTTCTCTGATTCTCTTCTGGTCCTGATTCACTATCATCATGTTCCTTTGTCTTTTATCGTTGATGTGGGAAACATTATGGCCCACCTTCGACCAGGTCACTTCCTGTTGACTTCGGCTCATTATCCAGGAATTTGATCTAGAGACTCCCTTTTGGTACCTTGGAGCCTGCATGCCTCAATGGCAAGTTCTTTGCATTTGATGCAAGGTCCACATAATTGGCCTTCGATCGAGTGATTCTGCGGATGTTCAACGTCAGATCACTATTCACATTCCGTGGATTGTACCTTGAGGGCCATTGTCATTATTGGTGGTTTCTCTCACGTCTGTTAACAGCCTTCATCATTGGCTGGTAATCAGATGATTTTCTTGCATGTTTGACTTCATCTCATACATTCGCATGCTTGAAATTGTACTTGTTTAGGTCGAGATGGAGTGCAAGACCCTAGGTTTTGTTTGATAAAATCCAGGTTGCGGATTCTTGTGGATTATTATAACTTATTTCGTGACTCTTTTGATTGGATGACTATGACCATACCTGAGTCTATTTGTTGATCCATTAGGGGAATTTTGAGGTCTAAAATGGGCCTCCTAAGATAAATGTATAACCAAAATAAACTTTATAAGAACCAATAGGATTCAAAATGATGATGTCAACCATGGGGGATGATTCACCATTTTTTAAGTAAAAGGGTAAAAAGATTAAAAAATAATAAAATCATAAAACTACTTTTTCAAATCATATTCTAAACGTATCTCCCAAATTTTTTACTCAAATTTTGAGCAGGAGTACTTTCTGGATGCAAAATTTAATTCCTCATCCAAGGAGTACCCATGTTGCATACTTTTGATGGACCCCAATACATGAAAAATGAGAAATACATGAAAAAACTTGATTGCAATCACGTTTTTAATGTATTTCTCATTTTTCGTGTAGCAGGGTCCATCGAAAGTATGCAACATGGGTACTCCTTAGATGAGGAATTAAATTTTTCATCCAACGAGTACTCCCGCTCAAAATTTGAGTAAAAAATTTAGGAGATAAGTTGAAAATACGAGTTGAAAAAGTAGTTTTTTCTTTTTTCCCTCTAAAATTTGATGATGTCATCAAATATTATTTGATTTTTTCCACTATTATTTTATAATTTCCTTAGGAGGCCCATTTTAGACCTCAAAATGCCCCTAATGCTTACTACTGGATGGCTGCGTCCATACCTCGGATCTCATTTTTTATGTACTCTATTATGGATGGTTGCAGATATACCACATGTTCATGTATCAAAGATATCAGTTGTATTTGTAATTGCAGGTTTTCAAATAGCGGTGTTTAGTTCGAACGCGTTCTCATAAAGCATTTCACCCATCCCTCTCCCTCGGACCTCATGCTTTAGGGGGCATCTGTTACACAACATTTTTTCACTCTCCCTGCCATCCCCATCTCGCCCATTGGAGGTTCATTTCTATGATCAATAAGCAGTTTCATGCCTTGCAAATACCATCATTGCATCCCTTTACATGAGAGCAATATTCATTATGTTGAAAATTCCCTAAGCAGAGCTTCAAAAACCCTTTTTTTTTCCTTGGCGCGAGTAGTCAGTTCTTCCCTCGTGCCGATGAAAAATATTAACATTGGGCCCCGCGCCAGTTGGTGCTCTGTCTTAGTTAGCCACCCACGTCGAGCTTTTTACGGATTTTTTTTTTAAAATAGAGGCGGATATTCCACTCCAACAACTTCAAGGATGAGTCATTGGGAGTGGTTGGACTGAATAACCACGGACTCCCTCCTTTAGTTTATGGTTTCCACCTCTTATGGGAACCTCCTAAAGGATAGGCCTCCCTCCCACCATTGTAGGGATCCTAACCTCCTCCTTTTCCTCTATAAAAAGAAGCTATATCTCCTTGCATAAGCTAGCTGAACATGGAGAATTGAGTATACTATAGCTGAATTGTTGAAGAGATAGAACAAGAAGGAGCTTCATTGAGAGAGCTTAAGCCCATGCCCTCATTCCGTCTGAATCCCCTGACGAGTATCTGAGACGCGCTTCGGCTGAACTTCACTGGAGGATATTGCGGTGTCAAAGCTTTGGTTGTACCTCTTCCTTCTATCAATCCATATATGTGACTATTGTTTGGGTTCCCATTTTGTGTTATGTCATTTGTTTAATACAATATGCTTAGCCCTATTTGACTGGATAGTAATTACGAATGAATTTATTATGCCGCATGCTATTCTTGTTTACAGTTCTATGTGCAGGTATCCAAGCATGATTGTATAAGGATTGTGACTTGCCGAGGCAGGAGCGAGAGGCCACCACCACTACAGCTGTAACAAAAGCGTTGGATTCCAGGTAGGTCAATCTACCGTGTCCTCTTTTCATTCAATAATTAGGAACCCACACTCTAGCATGTCTCTTTTTTTCTAGACCAACTCTAGGGCTAGAGGGATCGTCTCTGTCCACATAGAGGATTTACCTGCTTAACAATCTTAAAACTAGATCACCTTGTCCAAAGTCTCTTTCTCTAGATTTTCTGTCAAATAAAATTTTCATCTTATTTTGATATTGATGAAGTTTGGATTCAACCACATCTCTTTCTTGATTTAATTCAACGATCTAATTGATTCTCATCGAAATATCATCAGCTTCCTCATATGATTCCTGCAAAAATTTCATAACTGGAAATGCTAGTTGTGTAGGGAAAATTGGTTCAGTTCCATAGAAAAGTTGGAAAGGGGACTTGCCAGTAGATATTTTAGGTGATACTCTATTTTCCCAAACTACATATTTGAGATGACTATCCCAACTCCTCTTATGATCTGCCAATACTTTCTTCATGACTTTAACCAGACTCTTGTTTGATGATTCTACTAACCCATTACCTTGAAGTTAATATGGTGTAGAATGATGTAAATAAATATGGTTTTTCTGAAAAAACTCTATCATTTTAATACTACTGAAATCTTGTTCATTATCTATAACTATTTTTTATGGACAACCAAATCTAGACAATATGTTCTCTTCAATGAATTTGATGAAAAATGTATTTGTTGCATTCTTGACAAGAATTTCTTCTACCCACTTGGTGAAGTAGTTTGTAGCAGTTAAAATCCATTTGTCTTGGTTGCTTAATGTTGGAATTATTTCACCTATGAAATACAATCCCCATTGTGAAAAGGGTGCTTCAATTAACACTAGAACAAGGGGTAGTATTGGTAATCTCTGTTTTTCTACAAATATCTGACATGGAATGAAAATTCTTACTTTAGATCCAACTTGTGAAAATAATTTAGGCAAATAAAATCCTGCTCACATAATTTTGTATGCAGTTTCCTTCTAAGCATAGTGTCCTCTACAAATTCCTTCATGAAACTGTTCAATAACTCCTGCTATTTCACTTTCAATTAGACATAATAGAAGGATATTTAGAGGATCCTTCCAATACAAATTGGAATTTATGATACAGTATTTCATAGCTTTAATTATAAATGATATATATTGATTCCTTGTGAATTCAGGAGGATACTTAATATCTCGAAGAAAATTCACTATGTCTTTATAAGAATCTGAAATTAGAAATTTTTCATTAATGTGTGAAGGAAGAGGAACATGATCTGCACTAGAAGAAGGTTCTTGTGGATTCTTCTCATTTGAACTTTGATAAGGTTCTTGTGGATTTTTCTCACTTGAACTGGAAGAAGTTTCTTATGGATTTTTCTCATTTGAATTCTACAAAATGTTATTGATTCCAAGAACCTCACAATTTGATGTAGCCAAAAGTTTAGCTAAACCTTATCCTTTTAGCAATTTAGTATGTTTTATATCTAGATCAACTTCAAGTATATTTTCATTTCATCTTCTCGTCTTTTCATCTGTATCAGGTTGTGTTAAATCTTTTTTTACTACATTACTTGGAACATAAGCAATAATAGGAGAATTTAAGTCATAAATCGTGAATTCTTTAAAAACTTGTACAAGGGCATAAGCTTGTTTTTCTATGATATCATATCTCAATCCAACATCTATCATCACTTTACTAAAAAAGGCTATGGGATGCTCATATCAATCATCATTTCTTTGAAGTAGAACAACAACTAAATTAGTGTCAGAGGCAAAAGAGAAGATACTAAAAGGTTTGGTGTAATCGGGACTAGTTAGTACTTGGGCTTTAGAAATGGACCTCTTAATTTGTGAAAAAGAATGCCTAGCATGTACTGTTCATTTTACTTCATGATCCCTTTTAAGCATATGAGTAATGTATTTTAATATCCAAGCATAATTTGGTATAAATCTTCTCAAGAAATTTATTTTTCCTAAAAATGCTTTAATTTCCTTTTTATTTCTAGGTAGACTACTTACCTCAATTGTTGAGACTCTTTTTGGATCAATAACTACTCCTTTCTTTGAAATTATGTGTCCCAGTATCTTTCCTTCTCTAATTGCAAATAATTGCTTTTTGGGATTGATTGAGATCCCATATTTCTTGCATCTTTCAAAAAAAAATCTCAAGTGCTCCAAATATTTCTCAACATAATTAGAAAATATAGGCAAATCATCAATATAAATAATAATGAATTTATTTATCTTACCAACAAATGCAAGATCCATTTCTCTTTGAAATGTTTCTCTATAATTGATTAGACCAAATGAAATTATACCATACATAAATGTACCCCAAGGAGTTGTAAATGTTACCTTTTATCTATCTTCTAGACTAACCAGAATATGATTGTATCCAGAAAAGCCATATAACATTGATTTTTTTTTTGAACCTGAGACTTTATGAAGTAATTGATCCATCTTTGGTAATGGATTATTATCCTTTAAAGAGAGTTTGTTTAAATTTGTAAAGTAGACACACAGTCTTATTTCACCATTTTTCATCCTGATAGCTACTAGGTTGGTTATCCATCAAAATATATTAAGGGGAAAATTATTTTTTCATCCAATAATCTTTTAATTTATTTTTCAATAATTGGAAGGAGTACTGGATTAATTCTCCTTAAATTTTGCTGAAATGGTTTAGCTTCTCGTTTTAGAGGAATTTTATGTTCAATAATAGTTGTGTCATAAGTTTTCAATTCTTCATATGACCATGCAAATACATATTTATAATGTTTGAAAATATTGATATATTTGTTTTTAATTTCCTGAGGTAATGTTGCTGAAATTTTAACATTTATAATTTCTTATGTTGCTCCAATATTACAATCTCGAAGATCCTCTTGTTCTGAATTCAATAATAAGGTTTTTGAAACATCATTATTATAAAAAAAAAATCATGGGGAACTAATCATTTTTTAATGTAATTGTTAGATAATTGAATGATATTGTGATCAATTATTTTTTGATCTAATTGTGAGTTTTGATTGTCATCATTTGATTTACTTTCATTGACTTGTTCTTATTCAATATGCAAACTTGAGAATTCATCTATTGTTTATAAGAATTTTTTCAAGTCCTTATCATCTTCAAAAACCTACCAGTGTTTAAGGTTATCAAGAATAGAGGGATTGTATTTTACTTGAATCTGGTAATGTAATTACATAGGATCAGGGATTTTAAAAGAACTTGCAGAAATTGCTAAGGCATCAGCATGAATGTTTTCTTCTCTTATTTTTGATGTGATATTAAAGGCTTGAAAATAATTCTCTACAAAATCCCAAACTTCATTCTTGTAAGATCTTAGCCTCGGGTGCTTGGTTTGACATAAATTTCTGATTTTTTTTACAATTAATTACTCTGAATTACCCAATATAGTCAATTTTTGAACCTTTAAGTTTTTTCCTAACTCTACTCCTAAAATAAGAGCTTCATATTCTGCTACATTGTTTGTAACATCAAAGTCTAATTTAGAGGAACACTTTCATTCTAATTTAGAGATATTTCTAAGTAGAGAAGTAATCTCATCAATTTTATGTTCTTCATCTTTCGTTTTTTATGAAGATGCACATTATTCTCTAACTTTCTTTATTTTTTCAACATTTTCATCTTTTTCTCTCAGTTTACTAGATGTTGACCTATTAGCTTCAAATTCAATTGCAATGGTCTGCATATCTGCTAAAGTTTCATAATTTATTTCTCTAAGAATTATAGCAAAATCATCTTCGAAAGCCTTATAAAATCTAACTTTAGCAGCAGTCACTCGAGGTTTACAGTATGGGGGAATTTTGTTATACAATTTATTGAATCTCTTAATGAAATTGACAACAAGTTCACTAGGGTTTCGTTTCAAATATTCAAATTTTGTTAAATAGTAAATGACATTTTTCTTAATTCCCCTTCGATTCTTAATTTTTTTTATTAATTCAGCCCAGGAATTGATAGAATTTGGTTGTAACTGTATAAACCATATTCGAATGTTTCTTTATAATGATTGGACAAAAAATATAGTATATACATCTTCATGTTTAATATTCATGTTGTCAAAAAAATATAGAAATGAATTTAGGTGATCTTTAGTAGATGGACATGTTTCTCCATTGAATCTGGGTAAATGCTTCAAATATCCATCAAGAAAAGGATGGAGTTGAGTTGTAGGAGGAAGGACTAGTCTTGCACAACGAGGTGCTATAATTGGATGAAAGACAACCATTGAATGTTGTGATGTATGTGAAATGAATATGAGGAGGAGGTAGATGAAGGAGGATAAGGATGTTGGGAATAAATTACTTCAGATGGAGATGGATGATAGGAGGCGAAAGAAGGGTGTATGAATTGAGAAGAGATAACTAATTTTTTAACTTATGGGAGGGTTTTGTCTTTTTATTGAAAGGCTAAAGGACTAGTATAAATGGTAAAAACTTCCTTGGGTTTGATAGAAGTATATGGGTAAGTGTGTATCATAGAAGAAATATAACCAGTTGATTTGAAATCAGGCAATTCAAGTTCTAATTTAGCTTCAATATCAGTTGCCTCTAAAGTACATATGGGAAGGTGAATTGATTCAAATTGATGAACCAATAAAGTTGATTGAAGGTCAACTCCTTTAGATAATAGTTCTAAAACTTTTGGTGATAGAGTTGATAAATATGCAAGAATTAGGATAGGTTGAAAGGGATCAGGTTGTGATACAAATTTTGGTGGGAGGGATACATAAATAGAAGAAGAGGATTCTAATATGGATCTAGAAGAGGAAATTCTCACTAACCTTTCACAATTTGTTAATGGGGAATGGAGGTCAAAGTTAGAATGAGACCTAGTATGTCTACAAGAAGCCAGGTTTACTTAATGGAGTTCCCACATGAATGATTTTAACTAGCTAAATTCTTATTCACCTTTAAGAACAAATTTTATCGTTGTCCCAGGGAAAAGAAACTTCAAATTTTCACTCCCCGAAAATGGCGCCAATCTAATGTTGTCCTTTGTAGACAATTCCAGGCTAAGGAACCGTGTCAAAGCATCTAAAATGTTGTTTAATTTGGGTTTGGATGAACAATGTTGTAAACTATTCAACACATGCAAATCCTAATTGTTTATGATATAACGGAAGGGTTGATTATTCACTTTTAACATCATTAAGCTTTGAAATGTTTTTGAAAGGTACAATTCAAGAAGATATATATATATATATATATATATATATATATATATATATATATATATATATATATATATATATATATATATATATATATATATATATATATATATATATATATATATATATATACATGCACGTTGAGCCCTCCCACACAACCGTGTGCAAACACCAATGGAACTCAAAAGATAATAGAAAGAAATAATTAAATTATGTAGAGGAATTAACTAAAAAAAATAGTTCTAGTTAGTTGATATTTGTAATTGATTATAACTTTGCAGGGGATTTCAGAAAGATTGATATTCAATATTATCTTACCCATATTTATAGTATTAGTTTTAAACATGTGGAGAAACAAATAAAGATGGAAACATAATAAATAACTGGAAAAACTCACAGGAAAACACAAGTTGCTTCAAAATGAGTAAAAAATCCTTATATTAATCTCATAAAAATTTTAGAGAATTACAAGCATGTTAACTGGCTTATCACAAGGGTTAAACCCTTCATACTTCGAATTACAAAGTACTTATATATTTTTCTTCAAAAATTTTTGGACTTAAAATAAAAATTTATGACAAAATATCTCATCCAAACTGATTTGGATTTTTACAAAAATAGGACTAGAAAATAAGTAATTTGACATCTTGCACCTAATTCAAAGACCATTGCTAGTGACTGGAGCTCTCAATTTTTTGCTTTGTTTCTTGTTCCTAGAAATCTACTCCTTGTTCCTGAAAACCTGTATTCTGCTGCTAAAAAATATGTTGCCTTCTCATTTGATGAGCTCACAAAACATGTCGCATCGTTTCTAATGAGGGATAGAAAACTTCACTAATTTCTGTATGATTCATCTACTTCAGTGTATTTTTCAAAAGTGGGCTTAGTTATGAACAAATTCTTGATTTCATGCTAGATTAATAAATCATAACTTAAACCTTCCATGAAATATTTTCCAGTGATAGTTCCTTTAATTTTTGCAAATTTAGCTTTGTCTACTGCTATATTATGCAATCTACACTGATATTCTTCTAGTGTAACCAGTTTATCACCTATACCTTGTAGACCTGCAAGTCCTTTTTGATGTAATTAATTAAAATTAATTTGAAATTTTTTAATCTGAGCTTATAAAGGGTGAGCTTGAAATCGCATCTTCTCCCTTACCCATATGATGAGTTTCGTGTTAATAATATCCTCTATTATGGGACCCATACCCCATTTGAGAGTGGTTCATCCCTTCCCCTCAACGGTTTCGCTTTAAAAACCTTTTCCCTCACCCATGATGGGTGAGCGTTCACAACCTTATAAGTAAGAGCATCCTTAGTCACCTTCTTTCCTCAAGATCGGTTGGATTCAAACTGGTAATACTAAAGCTATTGTGAAATTTGTTCTCATATTTAGCATTAAATTTATTTTAGCATCTTTCTCACCTCCAAGACAACTT
Source organism: Pinus albicaulis (assembly GCA_034641835.2). Taxonomy (NCBI): domain Eukaryota; kingdom Viridiplantae; phylum Streptophyta; class Pinopsida; order Pinales; family Pinaceae; genus Pinus; species Pinus albicaulis. The sequence goes on from CM076573.1 coordinate 290,911,491, forward strand.
CAGTTCCTTCTTCAATTTCATGCTCTTCAAGTTCTTTTGTCGTCAAGTTCTTTCTTTACTTCTGCCACTTCTTCGTTTGATCTTTGTAACAAATCTTACTGTTCAAAAATAATTTCAATTGAAGGCCACAATTTAGTCATTGATTCATTAATATTCAACCAAATATTTTCTTTGGCCTGAGCAATGGTCTGATCAATTGTCATTTTTAATCTTTTTTTCTTGGATATTTTGAAGTAGAGTCTTTAATTTATCAATATCTTGATGATCCAGCTAGATATCAGTGGCCGCCCACATATTCCATTTGGACCCACGACATCAATTCTTGCAGCTTTTCACTTCCAATGACTTACTATTTTTAGCAGGTTTTTGGGTCCTGCACGTCCGAAGCCATTTTGGGGCCTTAGTGATCCAGGTGGATATTGGTGGCCACCCACCTATTCCATTTGAACCCCCGCCATCAGTTCTTTCAATTTCTTAGTTGCAGCACAACTTACTATTTTTATCATTTTTTCGGGTCCTGAACTTCCGGAGCCATTTTGAGGCCCTAAATGACGTTTTTTGGGCATCGCACCGATGAAAATGATTCCATTTTTGAATTGATATTTTCATAAATAGTTTTATTCCTCAGATAGATATTTCTAAAAATGTATCATGTGCATCAAACGGAGATAGTATGCCAAAGTTACGACCCCGGGAAGTTGAAACACCAATTTACCCAAACGGGGCCCATAGTTTTGACGCTTCATCTCCTAGGGTTAGGTTTTTGGACATTTCTGATTCTACATTGTTTCTTAATAATAAATAGGCCCTTGAGCCTCATTGTAACAAAGTTCAGGGGCTGGTAGCCGTCACATCTCTAATCAAGGATATGCTGCCAGTACCCTAGCTCATCTATTTTCATTATGTCTGTAATAGGCCTTCAAGCCTCAATGTAGCACAGTTAAGAGGCCCACGTATGCCACATATCTTCTTATAGATACGCTTCCAACACCCTAACTTGATTCCATTACGTTTGTAAGCTTATTTTAGTCATTCTTTTATTAATAAAATGAAGCATTATTTCCGTTGCATCTCTGTGTTTATGGGTATATGTGTATTCTATTGCATTCTTGCATAAATCCGGATCAGTGGTATCAGAGCGGGTCTTCTCTTTCTCTATTTTTCTTTGCATGTCCCCAATGCGGTCAGGGTATAAGGATTTCGAACTCGATCTAGTTGCACCCTTCCAAGATCAGCCTCGCCAACCCCGAAGACCCCCCATGGCGAAAGAAAAGAAAGACTAAGGAGCAGGAGATCCTATCAAAATCTTGCTCGGGGAGGCCCTTGAGAAATATAGGAATGTGATGATGGATAACTTTTCCCAGGTCCTTCAACGGTTGCCCACCGGTGGCACATCTACATCCAACATGTCCGCCAATAGGTCCGCGACATCCTGGACAAATCCAATACCAAGTTCAGCCCCCCCCCCATGGAGGAACTTAACGCAATGGAAACCATTGCTTCCTAATGAGGGAGGAATGATCCAGGTGGATATCAGTGGCCGCCCACCTATTCCATTTGGACCCATGACATCAATTCTTGTAGCTTTTCACTTCCAGCAGCTTACTATTTTTAGCAAGTTTTCGGGTCCTGCACGCCCGAAGCCATTTTGGGGCCTTAATGATACAGGTGGATATTGGTTTCCACCCACCTATTCCATTTGAACCCCCACCATCAGTTCTTTCAGTTTCTAAGTTGCAGCACAACTTACTATTTTTAGAAGTTTTTCGGGCACTGAACAAGACCTTTGATAAATATGCTTTTGCATCACTGGACTGTGTATCCACTATGACAGTTGCTGTTGTAGGTGTCCCTATTGTTGAAGTAACTAAAATATATGTTGTTGCTATGGGGATAGTTGTTGAAACACTGAGGTGTTGTTCTTTTTCTTTTAAGAGTGTTTCCGTATCAGCTTCCATTTTCTGTATTCGGAGTTTTTTTTCAATTATCATCTTGAACATATTCTCTTTCTCTATCTCCAATTGACCAAAAATTTTTACCTTTGGATGCTCTGTAGTAGGAAGTTTCAACTACTTCCTTAATGAAAATATATCAACATTCTTGTTCTTTATCATTTCTTCAACTACTTTAACATCACTAGGATCATATCCCAACTTTATTACCAGATATTTTGATGATTTTATTCTGTTATCTTTGGCCAAAGATGGAATTTTATCCATATTTAATTGTGAATTAATGTTATTCAATGAAGCTTTCAGTTTGGATTTTTCCTTAGCTTAACTAGTCAAAGTAGAATAAATCATTTCTCCAGCCTATTTATGCAGGTCAATCTGATCAATTGCATGAATTTGTTTAGTGTCGAAAGAGAAAATTGATTTTTTATAGTCTTCCACACTTTTAGGGTCTGGAACTTTGGGTTCCAAGAATGCTAACTGAAACTAACCCTTTTCTATATCAAGTGAAAAAATAATTTTGTGTTGGGTAGCAAAAGTTTGTTTCCAGAATTTAGAATATGTGGTGGCCTTCAGTGCCTCATTATTTCTTTTAATTTCTTTGTACCTGGAAAAAATGTTATGTTGTTCTGCACACTGAGTCATTGATGACATGGAAGATTCTGTAGAGGCCTCCTCAATCCTCAAAAATTTTGAAGTGTGTAAACCTATCAATACCATTTTTGCTTTCTCCTATGAAATTTATCCTTGAAATGGTTCTTGATCAGTATTAGTTTTGTTCCTTCTCCTAAACACTGTGAATTATGTCTCTTGAATTTATGAAACTGAAGGAGATAAACTTTCCCTTGGCCTCTTAGTATCTTTCTCCTTAGGAACTGGAGTTTATGAAGTTGTTGGAATAACAATTTGTTCCTCTAGCTCTTTCAATGTGTTCTTCTACCACTCCTCTTGATTCACATATCACTCTTTTCTGGCTCTGTGTGCATAATTTTTTGTCTTTTGTTCGACTCTTAGCATAGACATAATCCCCAAGGGATCATAGGACTAGGTAAAGCTCAATTTGAACTTCATTTTCTTTAACCGGAAATCTGCCTCCTTTGCTACTACTATGTTGTTGACAATAAATGGTCCAATATGTGCTTTTAATTTGAATTGAGATTTCTTCTTACTAGACACAAAGTTCAGATCATCCATATTCATCATCTGTCTGATGTATTCTAATGCAAAAATCTTGATTGGTACAAACTTCGACAACCTATAAGGAGGAAGCTCACACCCATAGATCATGGTCTATGTGTAATTTTGGTAAAGGTATCATTCTACAATCTTAGTTTTATTGTTGAGGTGAAGAATTCTATTGATTTCAAGTAAAATCCTAGGAATACCATCACTACTAAAAAGACACAAAGCCATATGTAGAAATTGATTTACATAATCACTAAAAGAGTACTCCTTTGTGTTATTCCTAATAAAAAATGTCCAATGAATTACAGATTGATGATTTCCCTGTGCATCTAACTTCTGTAATGGAAATTTAAATCTATATGCTTGGTGAAATAGAAGCAAATATACAAGGAATTATTGATGCTTGAAAGCACCTTCAGTAGAAAATTTCAAAAATTGATCTTGAATGCTCTCTTCCATAAATTAAATATAATTAAAAATGAGTGATGGTTTATCACTTGCTGAGAATACTGATAAAAATCCTAGAATTACCTCATCGTCCCACTGATCACTTGGGTAGCCTAACAAACATGAAACCATAGATATGGCTTGCCTAGACATTTCTGGGAATATTGAAGAAGAGTAGGGTGGATTGATTCTTGGTAATTCAGAATTATCAGGTAAAAATGATTTGAAGATCTTGAATATTTGATGGAATTTAAGTTTCTAGTAGATTTCGATGAGAGAAACTACGGAAAAAGGATGCAGAGGGGTTGTAGGTTTAACCTGGAAAATTTCAAATATTCACTCAAGAGAGACAATGAATAGGACTTCATTATTTTGGGAAATTACAACCCTGTTACATGAGAGATATATAAAATGAATCCAGGTAACAAACTCAAGGAAGAAATGGGTCTAAGGAATGAAAATGGTGGTAGGAAGGAGACCCATATGCTTAATTCATCACTGACATCTAAGAATTTTTTATTTTCCCAGTTGTGAAGTTCATAAAGATCAAACACACACTCAGTTTCAAAAATTTTGTATTTCTTGTCAACCAAGGGAATTTTGTCTAAATTCACTTCAGGAGGTAACATTGGACTCTCTACAACTATTTTGGACTTTCCTTTGGACAACGACATGTTGAATTATGAATTATAGAGAGGAGTATCGAATTACCAGAGAATTGGTGACTACGGGTGTAGAAAATGGATATCATCTAATAAAATCCAAATAGTACTTGCGATGATTTAAGAAGGTAGAAGAAAGGGAGTTTGAATGGTAGCAAGATGCTTTTTAAAGGATTTTTGGACAAATTAACCATTTTGGCACGTCTAGTTAATGTAGTAGACATTGGCAGGGAGGGTTTATTTATCATAATGGTTAATTAGATGTTGGAGGGGAAATTTATTAATATAACGATAATATGATGTGAACGAATAAGGGAATGAAAAGTGGTGAGGTGTGAATGGGGGTTTGAAATCGACTGTGAGAGTGGAGTGGATGAGAAGGTGGTTTTCAGGGGGGGTAGGCAGTTTATTGTTTTGGAGAGGGGGGGCTCGAAACAGCTGAGGGGAGGCCACATAGCCATGAGTGGTATTTACAAAACATATTTTCAGAACCCCGCCCCTTTGTTAAACGTCGATAGCACAGGCGGGGGGGTGGGGGGGGGGGGGGGGGTTCGAAGTTTATCCCCCACCATTGATTCGAGCGAGAATGATATTCGCATTTGGTTCTCACTCGGGCTTTATCGCAAGCCGAAAAAATGTCACATCACATCAATTTATTTACAAAAATTTTAATTAATAATTTATTTAACTAATAAAAAGAATTATCATTAATCTAAGATAACTACAACAATATTTAAACAAGCGCACTTATACTTTGGGATTTTGACATTATATATATATATATATATATATATATATATATATATATATATATATATAATGTCAAAATCCCAAACTATAGCACGCTTTTTGAAATATCGTCGTAGTTGAGATATAGAGAGAGATATATATATATATATATATATATATATATATATATATGTATATATATATATATATATATATATATATATATTATGTGTGTGTGTGTGTGTGTGTATAAATATATATTATCCCATTTTATTCTTTTATTTCTATTTTTTATTTTTTATTTATTTATTTTATGTATTTTATTTCTATATATATATATTTTATTTGTATTTCTTTTAAACATAAAAGAAATATAAACATAAATTATGCTGTTACAATATTTATTCCCATCTAATGGCTTTGTGGGATGTAAAGAACTTGCATATCCATGTGCCTTCTCCTTAGGCTATGGATTCTTTACTATGAAAATCTCACTTGACTGTGAAATTTAAAGAAAACCAAAAATTTAGAATGAACCATGGCTACAAGCATTTAATACTAGATGTAATGTTTGAGATATTTCCCATTGACTAGCAATAAATAATATTGTCCTTCCATATTCTGCAAAATAAAAGTATTCTTACCATTTACTTTTGCATTGTTGAATGGCCCCAACCACAAATTGTCAAATTTTCTATGCTTGCCTCTTTCCTCTCTTATGGTATCCCATATTAAAACTTGATCACCTTGTCTAAAGTATCTTTCTATAGACTTTCATTCAAATGAAATTTTCATCTTATTTTAATATTGACGAAGTTTGAATTGAACTTCATCTCTTTCTTGATTTAATTCAATGATCTAATTGATTCTCCTTGAAAAATCATCAACTTCCTCATATGATTCCTGCAAACATTTCATAAACGGAAATGCTAGTTATGTAGGGAAAATTGCTTCAGTTCCATAGACAAGTTGGAAAGGGGACTTTCCAATAGATATTTGAGGTGATCATTTATTTTCCAAAACTGCATATTTTAGATGACTATCCCAACTCCTCTTATGATCTGCCAATACTTTCTTGATGACTTTAACTAGGCTCTTATTTGATGATTTTTCTAACCCATTACCTTGAGGGTAATATGGTGTAGAATGATGTAAATAAATCTGGTATTTTTGACAAAACTCTATCATTTTAATACTATTGAAATCTTGTGCATTATTTGTAACTATTTGTTGTGGAAAACCAAATCTAGACAATATGTTCTCTTCAATGAATTTGATGACAACTGTATTTGTTGCATTCTTGATAGGAATTTCTTCTGCCCACTTGGTGAAGTAGCATGTAGCAGTTAGAATCCATCTGTGTTGGTTGCTTAATGTTTGAAATATTTCACCTATGAAATCTAATCCCCATTATAAAAAGGATGCTTCAATTAACACTGGAACAAGGGGTAGTGCCAGTAATCTTTGCTTTCTAGACAATTATCTGACATGGAATGTAGCTTCTCACTTTACCTCCAACTTGTGCAAATAAATTAGGCCAATAAAAGCCTTCTCTCAAAAAATTTTATGTAGATTCCTTCCAAGCATAACGTCCTCCACAAATGCCTTCATGAAACTATTAAATAACTCCTTTTGTTTCATTCTCGGTTAGACATAATATAAGGATATTTATAGGATCCTTCCAATACAAATTCACATTTATGATACAATATTTAATAACTTTAAGTCTAAGAGATCTAGATTGATTCCTTGTGAATCTAGGAGGATACTTTAGATCTCGAAAAAATTCACTATGTATTTATACCAATCTAAAAGTAGAATTTTTTCATCAATGTGTAAAGGAAGAGGAACGAGATCTGGACTGGAAGAAGGTTCTTGTGGATTCTTCTCATTTGAATTCTATAAAATGGTATTGATTCCAAAAAACTTACAATTTGATTAAGTCCTTTACCAATTTAGTGGGTTTGATATCTAGATCAAGTTCAAGTATCTTTACAATACATCTTCCCTCTTTCCATCTATATCAGGTTGTGTTAAAACTCTTTTTACTGTATTACTTGGAATGTAAGCAATAATAGTATAATGTAAGACATAAATCTTGAATGCTTTCAAATATTGTACAAGGGCATAAGCTTGTTTTTCTATTGTACAATATCTCAATTCAGAATCTCTCATCACTGTACTGAAAAAGGATATGGGATGCTCATATCCATCATCATTTATTTGTAGTAGAACAACAACTAAAGTAGTGTCAGAGGCAAAAGAGAAGATACTAAAAGTTTTGGAGTTATTAGGACTAGCTAGTACTAGGGCTTCAAAAATGACCTTCTTGATTTTTGAAAAATAATACTTAGTATGTATTTTCTATTTGACTTCATGATCCATTTTAAGAATATCAGTAATATCTTTGACTATCTCAGCATAATTTGGTACAAATCTTCTCAAGAAATTTATTTTTCCTAGAAATGCTTGAATTTCCTTTTTATTTCTTGGTAGACTAATTACCTCAATTTCTCAAAATAATTTTGGATCAATAACAACTCCTTCCTTTGAAATTATGTGTCCTAATAGCTTCCCTTCTTTCATTGAAAATAATGACTTTTTAGGATTTAGTGAGATCTCATATTTCCTACATCTTTCAAAATTAGTTCTCAAGTGCTTCAAATGTTTCTCATCAGAATTAGAAAATATAGTTAAATCAGCAAGATAAATAAAAATGAATTTATTTATCTTACTAACAAATGCAAGATCCATTTCTCTTTGAAATGTTGCTCCAACATTTATTAGACCAAATGACATTCTAGCATACATAAATGTACCCCAAGGAGTAGTAATTGTTGTCTTTTTTCTATCTTTTATACTAATGAGTATCTAATTGTATCCAGAAAATCCATCTGACATTCAAATTTTGTTTAAACTTGATACTTTCTAAAGTAATTGATCCATCTTTGGTAATGGATAATTATCCTTTAAAGACAAATTGCTTAAATTTATAAAGTCGACACACAGTATTATTTCACCATTTTTTTTCCTCGCAAGTACTAGGTTGGCTATCCATTCATAATATCTTAAGGGAACAATTATTTTTGCATCCAATAAATTTTAATTTTTTTTTCAATAATTGGAAACAAGACTAGATTAATTCTCCTTGACTTTTGTTGAAAGGATTTAGATTATGGTTTGAGTTGAATTTTATGTTCAATAATAGTTGTGTCATAAGTTTTCAATTCTTTGTATGACCATGCAAATACATCTTTATAATGTTTGAAAATATCGTTATATTTGTTTTTAATTTCCTGAGGCAATGATGCTGAAATTTTAACATTTCTAACTTCTTATGTTGTTCCAATATTACAATCTTGAACATACCCTTGTTGTGAATTCAATAATGAGGTTTTTGAAACATCATTATGATAAAAAAAAAATCAAGGGGAACTAATCCTTTTGGAATTTAATTATTAGATAATTGAATGATATTGTGATAAGCTATTTCTTGATCTAACTTCGAGTTCTAATTGCCATCATTTGATTTACTTTAATTCACTTGTTCTTCTTCAATATGAAAAGATGACAATTCATCTATTGCTTATAAGAAATTTTTCAATAATTCGTAATCTTCGAAAACCTGCTAGTGTTTAAGGTTATCAGGAATAGAGGCCTTGTACTTTACTTGAATCTGGTAATGCAATTGCATAGGATCAGGGATTTCAAAATGACTTGCAGAAATTGTTAAGGCATCAACATGAATGTTTTCTTCTCTTGGGATTGATGTGATATTAAAGGCTTGAAAATAATTCTCTACAATATCTCAAACTTCATTCTTGTAAGATCTTAGCTTGCGGTGCTTGGTTGGACATAAGTTTCTGATTTGTTTTACAATTAAATCTGAATAATGAAATACAATCAAGTTTTGAACCTTTAGGGTTTTTTCTAACTCTAATCCTAAAAGAAGAGCTTCATATTCTGCTACATTATCTGTAACATCAAAGTCTAATTTAAAGGATTGAGTTATGTTTTTCTTATCAGGAGAGATAAGTATAATTCTAGCTCCACCTCCATCTTTGGAAAAGTCTCCATCAAATTGCATTTTCCAAATATCAATGTTTAAAATTGGAGGGGTATTAAAAAATTCTTGAATGCTGATTTGAGAATTTGAAAGATAATTATCAACCAAACTAAAGCACCCAAAATCTTGAAATAACATAAATTGGTTGATTGAGGACTTTATTTTCTTTAAAAACTGTGTTAATTAATCTGACCTCTCTATACAACCTTAAATGTTCTCCTCCATAAAATGGTATTGTTGCAAAAGACATGATCATTTGTAAAATCCCTTGCAACTTTTCACAACAAGACCTAGATAATAGCATTCCAAATTTGGGTGGAATATATGTAACTACTATTTCTAAGACTCAACTTTTAACAGGGATTTGAGAAAGTGTTACAACCAATCCTTAACTAATTTTAGGAAAGGTACTTTCTTGGAATCAAAAGTATATAGATCATGATATGGTCTAGTGGTTATAATGTATCTTAATATCCCCTTATTAGATAGTAGGAACGTGTTTTATTAGTATATAATTATTGCAATAACTAGCGTGAAGTTAATCACTATAAAGAAAAGATATTAAACATCAGTGTAATTGTAATGCCATGCATCTGAATAAAGAAAACTTCTTTGAAGAGTGCAATTCTTATCCAATTATATTTTCTTCACTATAATCTTGTGTTCTTGTCACTTGTGGATTGCTTTTCCATATGTATATTATATTATTGTTCAAGATCCTTTTCCTCATTTAGTTAGGTTATAAAAAATAATTTCAACATGATGATGATGATTGTTACCATCTATTGAGACTGACTTTGATATCTCATATCTTTAGGACAACTAACCCTTTTTTTTTAGAATTTTATTGCCATGCTTGAAAAGGTTGGAGATACTTAACTAAAAATCTATAGTTTTGAAGAGTTAACTATATAGAAAGGTTGGTTTTGTTACATGTTTTTTTGAAATTAAGATCTAATGTGCCATATGTAGGACATTGTAAAAAAAACATTTTTCATCCTCCATATTCTTAGTATCTCAAATATGACACATTGTTTCATCACATCACATTTTAGGAATCGTCCAATGTCACATTTCTGTATATATGTTGTGATAGTTCATTCTTATTTTAACAATATTGATTTTATTTTTTAAGCTAGCTAAAACATAAACACAGTTTTGATCTTCTAGATTGGGTTGAATTGTTAATGACCTTTTTATGATATCTTAATTTTCTCTTTTCCATTATTTCTTTATTGCATCACAATGTCTCAAATTTAGATGTGATAATATACTTTATGGTATCAATATTATGCCCATGGGGGGTATCTTAATTAGTGATTGTTGTGTTATGAAGTATTATTTAAATTGTGGGATTCAAGGTTCAATTGAACCATGGGTGTTTACCTCACAAAGAAAAATGGCATCAATATTCTATACAATGACTTCCTACTCTATTCTCTAATAAGTTATCAAAAACTTAACATATGCATGCTATTTTTTTTTTAGTTTTAACCTACATTCAATTGAGTTTAATCAATGATCCGGATTTATGCAAGAATGCAATAAAATACAAAAATAGCCATAAACATAATGGAAATCAAATAGCTAGGGCGTTGGTATCTTATCTCTGAGAAGAGATGTGGTGACTACATGCCTCTAAACTGTGTTACAATGAGGCTCGAGGGCCTATTTATTATTGAGAAACAATGGAAAACTCTAAATGTCCAAAAACCTAACCCTAGGAGATGAAGCACCAACTATGGGCCCCATTTTGGTAAATTGGTGTTTCAACTTCCTGGGGTCATAACTTTGGCATACTATCTCCGTTTGACACACATGATACATCGTTAGAATGATCTATCTAAGGAATACAACTATTGACTGTGAATATTAAATCTGGAATGGAATCATATTTTTCATAAGCGCGATGCCCAAAAACCGTCATTTAGGGCCTCAAAACGGCTCCAGAAGTTCAGGCTTCAAAAAACTACTAAAAATAGTAAGTTGCGCTGAAAGTGAAAAACTGAAAGGACAGATGGTGGCATTTCAAATGGAATAGGTGGGCAGCCACCAATATCCACCTGGATCATTAGGGTCCCAAAACGGCTCTTGGAGTGCAAGACCCGAAAACCTGTTAAAATAGTAAGTTGTGCTAAAAGTGAAAAGCTACAAGAATTGATGGTGCGGGTCCAAATGGAATAGGTGGGTGGCCACCGATATCCACCTAGATCAATCAATCTTAAAAATCCTCTTATCAATCATGTTAGTTGTTTTGTGCCTCTACACTAAGTATCTACTCGTAGTCATACTCTTAATGGGCATATATCAACCATTCTATGCAGAGGACATAATAAGATGTATTTATTTTAATTTTAAGGTATGGGGAAATACTAGATTTTATTATAGATGTATCAACCCCAACCTAAGCATCCATATAAGATAATATGAGAGATGATATTGCGAAAACAAAGTTTTTTTTGGGCAACCATAAGTCCATTTATAAATGTTAATTGGGTTTATCTCAAGTGGTTGGGAGCAATGATTGGGATCCTCCCCACTTAGGTTCAATCCCATCAAGTGACATGGAAAGCATTGATGTAATGGATTCGAGCCTAGTTGTTGAAAATAAATAGTGCCTTGAGGACCAAAATTTATATATATTCCTTATATGGAATATAAAAGTATTTTCCATGTGAAAAAATTCCATGAATATGCATTTATTTTCAAGACCAAAATAGGCTTTCCACCCTCTATAAATCTTTTTCTCAATGTTATAGTTCCAACTATGCTTATGACGCAGGTCAACTGTAGGATATTTGTATGATGTAACTAACACTAAGTTGCCATTGCTATACACCAAATTAGTGCAAGTGTTATTTTTGGATTTGATTATCATAACCTTTTTTTCATCAGTACACACCTATGTGAGAACATAAATCATTGACAATTCTTGTTTCCTTGTCAATATTAGAGGGACATCTCACCATAAGAATCATATCATCGATATAAAGAAGAAGTATGATGACAATTCTAGTTGAATTTATTCTAGCATAACTAGCTTCTTCCAAGCATTTCTTTAATGTCAATGTAAATACCAAAAAAGGTAGTAGATAAAAGACAACCTTTCTTAAATCCCATATTACCATTAACTCATTTTAACCAGCCCTCAAGTCAAAGCAACATCTCTCTAACTCAAAGAGCCTCTAGCTCTTCTAATATGTTCCCAATGTTATATCTACACATTGTATCACAAGATTTCCAAAAGGCAATAAAACAACATGGGATATTAGTTTTATTATTATGAAGTTCCTTGGTGATGATTCCAAGTGTCGTCGGCTTATCTAAATCATAACTAAGTGGTTTATAGCTGAATTATAACTTATGAAACTAACCCAACCTTCAACCTATCCCCTCCATTTATATATCAACAGCTTCATTCCGATTAGCACGCTCTGTCCATATTAAAACATCGCTCTATATATACAGTCCGATGCATATTAAAACGCTATCAATACGTTGTCCACCTTCCTTTTAATACGCTGTCCATTTGAATACCGCCACATTACAGTCGACCATTTCACATTACAGTCGATCTGCTCCCAAATCCCAACACCACTCACTGTAATAACATCCCTCCACGCCATACCTTATCGCTCGCGTTCCCTCAAACCTTACACACTCCGCTCTCACTGCATTCAATACACTCCAATACCACTTTTAATATCACCGCCCCTCCCACCATAATACGCCCATCTCCGCGCTATCATATACCGCCCCTCTCCACCTGCGTTTAACAAATATACACAACTGCAGATATTCCCACACTACATATATACACACGACTGCGCTAAGCCACCGCTTCACCAACGTCAACACCGCCCTTCCATATAACAAAAGCACTGTTCAACAATACGCTCGAACGCCTCACTCCAATATGCTCACACGCTGCTTCAACTCCATTATTACCGCCTTACTGTCTTCCTGTCTTACTGTCTTACCGTCTTACCGCGCTGGTGGTATATAATACCACGCAGTATTACTGTCTTACGCCCTCATGTAATACCATTCCACGCAGTCATACTGTCTTACGCCCTCATAAAATACCTTCATGCTGTCAACTTTTAATACATATCCTGTCTGCGTTGTAAAATACCTCCACGCTGTCAACCTTTAATACCGCTTTCTCTTTTACATTTCCGCCCCTCCAAAATTTTAATACCGCCCTCATATAATACCACGCCCTTCAGTCTATATCGCCCTTCATGGTATATCGCCCTCTGTCATATTAATACGCTGTCTGCGTTATAATATACCACCCCTTCCAATTTTTAATAGTCAATACCGCCCCCTCCCATATTCAATACCGCCCTTCATTCTATTTACAATACCACTTTATAATACCATTTCCCATATTCATAATACCGCCCCTTCACATTTTCAATACACTCATCCATATAAATTTTCTCTCTTCAAACAAAAAAAAATACATATTTTTTTTTGGTGCAGAATTCAGTCTTCGTATTTTTAGCAATGTTTCTGTCCTTTTAAACTGAGTATATTTTCCAGCAAAGAGTGTTTTTGTTTTCTCTCTTTCAAAAGAGATTCTCCAGCAAAGTTTTTTTTTTTCTCTCCTCCTTCAAAAGAAGATGACAGTGCCTTCATCTTCTAAAGAGGCTGCATACTTGGCACAGAGAGAAAAGAGACATGCTTCAGATTCATCCAGAGGAAGAGATGGCAGACGACGAAGAAGAAACTTCAGAGAAAAGGGGGGCAGACAATCTAAAACTCAGCGGCAAATAAATCAAGACAAAGGTAAAACTAATGACAAAGACAAAGGTAAAGCACCTGAATCAGCTCATTCTGTTCTAGCACATTGTAACAATGGAGTAATTGAAAACCTATTTGATGTTTCATTTACTTCATGGAGAGATGATTGGTTGCTAGATTCAGGAGCAACATGTCAGATGACATTTAGAAAAGATTTTTGAAGAATTCAGCGACAAAGTTGATGGAGCGGTATATTTGTGGAAATAAATCCAAACTCAAGCCATCAGGGCTTGGCACAGTCAGGCTTAAGTTGCCTGGTCTTCTAGATCATATTCTACATGAGGTTCTATACCTCCCTAAGTTGAGGAGAACCTTGTTGTCCTTGGTCCAAATCATCCAGGAAGGACACTCCATTCACTTGTTTGATGGCAAGGAAGAGGTCAGAAATGTATCAGATCACTCATTTGTCATGGAGGGAATAGAAGAAGGAATACTCTTGAAGTTGAAAGGTTCATTTGCTCATGCTCAAAACTTTGCATTCAGTTCACATCATGATGAAGTACATTCCCATCAAGTCTTTTATGGCATGCTAGATTTGGACACTTAAACTATGAAAGCCTTCGTTTGTTGAGGAAAAATGGTGTTAATGGACTGCCTACAATTCCTAGAAAACCTAAGGAATGTGATGCTTGTATTCTAGGAAAGCATAGCAAACAACCATTTCATGATTCACACTCCAGAGCACATAGAAAACTTGAGCTTGTTCATTCATATTTATGTGGCCCTATGCCTGTTGCTTCTGCAAATGGAAACAAATACATGATGACATTTATTGATGACTACACCAGAATGTGTTGGATTTACTTATTAAAGAACAAGTCTGATGCTTTTCAAACTTTCAAGAATTTTCATGCATGGATTGAAAATGATGCACAAACACATATTGGCTCTATACATACTGATAATGGAAAAGAATACACTTCAAACGAATTTGAAAATTATCTTCGTCAACATGGAATCAAACATCAAACAACCGTGCCATATAATCCCCAACAGAACGGTGTAGCTGAAAGAATGAATAGAACTATCTTAAATATGGTTCGCTCCATGTTATTTTTCAAGAATGTGAAATTGATGTTTTGGGCTGATGCAGTTCTATGTGCTGTTTACATAAAGAATAGGTGTCCTTCAAGTGCAATTAGAAACAAAAATCCTTTTGAAATGTGGCATGGCCACATTCCTTCGATAAAGCATTTCAGGGTCTTTGGGTCCACCTGTTATGCCTTGATACCCAAGGGTCAAAGGAACAAACTTGGTGCTAGAAGTAGAAAATGTATCTTCTTGGGGTACTCCAATACCTCCAAAGGATATCGTCTCTATGATGAAGCTAATAAGAAATTTGTAATAACAAGAGATGTCATATTTCTTGAATCTTCCAAGAGTGACAAGGTTGTTGAGCGGCAACTTGATCACCTGGATAGATTCACACATGCAAATTCCTTCCAAGAATTTGATAATGTGATTCCACATCTTGAAGGGGGGATTCCGATATTGAATCAAACTGTGGAATCATGTCTTGAAGCACTCTCTCCCCCACATGAAGAAACAACCACGGATGACACATTGGATGATGTGATTGACAGAATTGGGAGATTGAATCTTGAATCAATCCCAACTCAGTCAAATGACCAGCCTGGGCCATCTCAGAAAGGTCCTCCCAAATGGCTGACAAAGACATTGGAGAATGTTCATCTTGATGAGGTTGGAAAAACAGGAACAAGAAGTTCCACTCAACAAATCGAAGGTGATGTAGATAATTTTGATTCCCCTGTTGATATGGATATTGCTTATAACTGTGAATTGAGTTTGTCTACAGATCATGAACTAACTTCCTTCAAAGAAGCCGCTTCTCATGATGAATGGAAAGAAGCAATGCAGAAGGAGTATGATGCCTTGATAAATAATGGCACTTGGAAGCTGGTTGATCCGCCTTTGGGAAAAAAACCAATTGGTTGCAAGTGGGTCTACAAGAACAAGTACAAGGCAGACGACTCACTTGACAAGCACAAGGCCAGACTTTTGGCAAAAGGATTCGCACAAAAAGAAGAAGTCGATTATGAAGAAACTTTTTCTCCCACAGCAAAATGGACCACCATCCGGACTCTCTTTGCCTTAACAGCTCAGAATGGATGGAAAGTCCATCAGATGGATGTAAAAACAGCCTTATTGAATGGAGATCTAAAGGAGAAAGTTTATATGTCCCAGCCAGAAGGATTTGTGGTAAAGGGTCAAGAACACAAAGTTTGCAAGCTTATAAAATCCTTGTATGGCCTCAAGCAAGCACCACGAGCCTGCTATGAG
Organism: Pinus albicaulis; assembly: GCA_034641835.2. Lineage (NCBI taxonomy): Eukaryota > Viridiplantae > Streptophyta > Pinopsida > Pinales > Pinaceae > Pinus > Pinus albicaulis. The sequence goes on from CM076573.1 coordinate 290,927,642, forward strand.
AAGTTAAACGAGCATCTTCTGAAACTTGACTTCAAACATTTTGATCTTGATGATGCAACTTTGTTTGTTAAGAAAGTTGGAAAAACAGTTGTATATCTTGTGGTATATGTAGATGATCCTTTGATAACAGGGAACAGTGAGAGCTATATTGCATCCATGAAGAAAGAATTGAAGAAAGGTTTTGAAATGACTGATTTGGGTCATGTTCATTACTATCTGGGTATTGAAGTAATTCAACATCCTAAATTTATATTTCTTTCTCAAAAGAAGTACATTGGAGATCTCTTGAAAAAATTTGGCATGGATGACTGTAATCCCTTAACCACTCCAATGGAACAAAACTTGAAGCTCACATCTATTGAAGGGAAGGAATTTGAGGATGCAACTAAGTATAGAAAGCTTGTAGGAAGTCTTATCTACCTGACCACCACCAGACCTGACATTTCATTTGCTGTTGGAATCCTCTCAAGGTTCATGCAAAAACCTTGTGAAGGACATTGGTCTGCTGCAAAAAGAGTGCTAAGGTACTTGAAGGGGACTCAAGACTTTGGACTCAAATATACACAAGTAGGCGACTTCAACTTGATCGGATACTCTGATTCAGACTTTGATGGCGACAAAGAAACAGGGGTGTCTACTACAGGTTACACCATGAGTCTTGGATCAGAAGCTGTCTCATGGAGATCACGCAAACAGTCAGTTCCAGCAGATTCCACGACCGAGGCAGAATATGTGGCAGCAGCTGAAGCAACAAAGGAAATTGTGTGGCTCCGGAAAATCCTGGAAGATTTGGAGATGAAACAAATGTATTCCACACCACTCATGATTGACAACACTTCTGCAATAAAGTTGGCCAAGAACCCAAAGTTCCATGATCGAACAAAGCACATCGATACAAAGTACCATCTAATTCGACATCATGTTCAGGCCAAAACCATCCATCTACATCATTGTTCCACAAATGAGCAAACTGCTGATATCTTCACCAAAACACTTGGAAGAGAAAAGTTTGAAAAGTTCAGATCGATGCTTGGGCTCACCAACATCCCTTCGGATTAAAGGGGGGAATTTTGACACCTAATCCTATGGGATGGGTGTGGATATGTAATTTTGTATAATAAATAATATTAGGAAATAAGGAAGGCCAAGAGTCATTGGGAGATGAATCCCAATAGCCTCACCTCCATCTATAAATGCATGTACATTCTTCAGCTAATACACATTCTGATTTGAGGAGTTACCTCCCAGTTTGACAAACCCCTTTTCCATAACATTATAATGCTTGTTAATGAGAAATAAATAAGCATAGTGGAAGATCCCCTTTATAGAATGAATCAAATTTCTTAGGTCTTCCATATCGCGTGAACAATTACCATCACTAATACAATCCAATAATAAGTGGAGAGAAACATCCAAAAATGAATGAAAACTCAATCAACAAACTTATTCTGAAGAAAATGAAAATCTCACTCTCTCACTAACTCAATACTTCCACCATCTTTCAAATATCAACTAAAAATTTGAATAATATAAGAGTGTAAAAAAATAAATATAAAACACAACATGAAAATTAAATATGCTACCTTTAGTTAACTAACTTTACCATACATCAAATTTAAACCTATTTGAATTAGACTAACTATTTACTTTCAAAATTATATTTCCAATAAAATAATTATTTTTAAAATATAACTTAATTTTGAAATGTGTAACCTAAATTCATATGCTCTAGGCTATCATTTCTTTCCACTTACCTATTATCTTTAACCTTAAAATCTATGTAATTTCATATGATTTTACTAAATAAACAAACAATCAATGCAAGTGAGGAAAATATTATTATTACGTCACGTCAACAAGGATACTCGAGTTAGTTTTATAATGGTTGCGGCTTGAGTGAATATATATATATATATATATATATATATATATATATATATATATGTGGCTGCCTATACTAAGCCAGTGGTAAAGTGTGAACAACTTGTTCAATATTATATTTAATCAAAAGATTATTTTATAACATATTTAAGTCGTACAATATAAGACGCTGACCACATACCATCTTTTATGCTTTGAATAACTACTATCATTATTCATTGATTATTAACAAAGCTCGCAACTTTGCCCAAAATTCAAGGGAATTAGGGTGCGCGCCGATTTATTCAAACGTCGTACTGGTTATTAATAAAGCTCGCAACTTTGCCCAAAACTCAAGGGACTTTGCGTGGGCGGCGATTTATTCCATAGCTGTGTTTCTATACGCCATTGAAAACATAGCGAAAACACGATGTCCTCCAAAGAAGCCATGTGGCAGAGTCAATACATGAGACGGGGAAAGAAAAGACATTGAGGCCCGAAACAGTAGAGAATGACTTTAGAACCAATTCGTGTGAAATAAGATGATTGAAAAGTTTGAGAAATTGACCTTGACCACAAAGTCAGGGGATTGACTTGGATTCCGATTTATTCGTAATCCATCTTTATATGCCACGTAGAAAACATCTTTATTCAACCGTGGCCCTGGTTATTAACAAAGTTCACACCACACCTTGACGACGAAAACTCAGGGAATAGAGCTGCAGGCCGAGTTATTCGTCGGCTTTGTTTTAAACGCCACGTGTAATATATAGCAAAAGTCATGCATAATAAGACATGATATTTTCTCTAAAACCACGTGGCAAAGTCTTTTCATGAGACGGTGGGATAAGCGACATCGGAGGCGAGGATTTCAAGAAGACTTCAAATTTGATAACAACAAAACCAAAGTATAGGTGAGGTTCCCTTACAGTTTCGGTGCTTCTAGCTTTTATACTTTAAAAAGCATTGTGTAACATCGTAAACTAATGGTTTAGTGTACTTTCACCTGAATTACAAGTGTTGTTTACATTTTGTGGATTTTTAATATTAAAAATAAAAAATAAAAAATGAGGGGACAATGTTTCATTAATTAGCTAATTCAGATTTTATGAAGTTTTCAACTATTAAACGAAACTAATGGTTTAGTATAGTTTCACCTGAATTGCAGTGTTGTTTACATTTTGTAGCTTTTTAATATTTAAAAAAAATAGTAAAAATGAGGAGACAATGTTTCATTAATTAGCTCATTCAAGTTTTATGAAGTTTTCAAGTATTAAATTAAATGTTTTGAGATATATATTTTTTATAATTTTATATTTAATAAATTTACATTTCTAGAAATTTATTTTAGGATTTCATCTCGAGTCCTTGATGTTCTTCTGTTCTGTTTAAAATATATACATTGTGAGGTGTAGATGAAAAACGATATGTAGGTCCCGATCGGTGTACACACCATCATGAGTCATGATAAGCCCGTGGCGGGCCTTATCATCTACCGTACAATTAGATTAATAATGGGCACACCTTCGTCGATGCTTATAGGAGTGTGTGGCGATCGTATTTGTGGGTTACTGCGAGAGTCCAGCGAGCGATGGAATGTTTGTAATATCATTAAGTGGGTGTCTCTACCCTCACTTTGCCATGCAATGTTCTTTGTGAGGCGCTTGGAGGCAACAAAGAAGGAAATCGGCGCCATCCTTTCCAACGGTCGACCAACTACGTGGGGGTATGTATATGTTTTTCTACTCTCACTCATTGTTGAAGTCGCCAAGGTTTCGTATTGCTCGCTACACTATATGGTTTTTTTGATTCTCCTGATGGGCACCAGCTTTGTTGTTCCTCTGTTGAATCCTGTAGAACCTTTCTTTCGTGATCCATGTCATTCTTTAGGCCGTGTATTTACTTTTGGTGTAATTCTAGTTAGAGTTAGCCTTCCCTTCTGTTAGGTTAGTGGGTACGTCAATTATCCCACGTTTATTTGGTATCATTCCTATGTTCAGATGTCGGAAGGATTCTGGGGAAGTCCCATTTCTCTGTCTGGTAGCCGTGGATGGTTTCAGAATTTTCTTTTCTGTGTTAGTTCTTCTCATCTGTTTTGGGGAAATCCCATTCCGCAGTTTTGTACCTGTGGATGGGTTAAGCATTGTTTGCTCCGTGTTAATTCTCATCTGTTTTGTTCTCCTGAACGGGTTCTTTATAACTTTGTTTCTCGACGAAGTCAATGGGTCGGGTTTATGATGGTTTATCTGCATGGCGGTACTTGGGCTGGATGATATCTTCATATCTATCTTCTCAATGTGGAGTATTTGAATTGCTCGGTTATTGTTTTGGGTTGTCTTGCTGCCCTGTTCGTTCTGGGTTATTTCTACTCACATTTGCAATGAAGTCAATGGGTCGGAGTTTATGGTGGTTTATTTGCATGGCGGTACTTGGGTGGACGATATCTTCGTATCCATCTTCTCGATGTAGAATTATTCGATTTGTTGGGTTATTGTTAAGGTTTCTTCTTTGCCCTATTAAGTTTATTTCTGTTTCTACTCTGTATACCGATTTCTTCTATCATGGGATTGGGTTTCCGGCAATTCTCGGTACGCGTCCTCGCGCGTGTCACCTGCTTTATGTTTGTCTCGGCATTCTCTGCCATCCCACCAGTTACATTCACACAGCCACTAAGGTTTTAATTATTCATTCCTGTTTGTATTTTTTCATACATAGGCCTCTCTCCATCATGGGGAAGCGTCGATATTATCATCTCTCTGCTAAAGGAAAATAGCAGGCCCAGCCTAAGACTAGTTCTAAAAAACGTGGTCGCAAGTCCCGGTAGGAGGTTCTAGAAACCTTCATAGCCAACTATGTTCTTGGTAACTCCCCTACTGTTCAACAGGAGATTCGAGGTTGGGAACGGGATATTAATATTAAACCAGAAGATAATGAAGCGAAAGAAGAAATACTGGATTTTATTACCGATCCCAGTAATACTAGGGGTCGTCTAACTTTGTTCCAGCAAACTGTCCATACCTACTAGATAGTCAAGTGCCTCTTGGCTAAGGCAATGCAGATTTTTCCCCCTACTTCAGCAAAGAGTGATCCAAAAATAGTTGATCTGCTTCAGGACATTTAGAACCAGTTGAATCACATCAAAATTACTCAGTATCAGGCTACTGATCATATTAGCCGACTTGATGATCGTGTGGGCAGAATGGAAAAACAACTTCAGCAGCTGCAGCAAGTAGATATGCCTGGGTCCACTGTCAAGGATCATGCTCCAGTCTATTCCTCTGATGGCTAGTTTGAATTACAATTTGCCTATGGTTTTTACATGCATTTTGGTTTTTTGTATGGACATCTTTTAATTCCCCAACTTGTAGATAATTTTGTAATCGAGAAGTTAGCTAAGGAGTCTTCTGGACGAATGAAACAGTTTCAATTTTGGCTTGCTTTTAATGCTTTAAGGTGGCCAACAGACCTAGTTTCCTATGGGCAGGTTGAGGCCACATTCTGGATTTTTATATTTTATAACCTGCTTTCAAATTATAAATAGAAAATAGCGAGGTCCTACCAAATTTACAAAAAAAAAAAAAAAGCGATTTACTTGAGTGATTATAATATTTATATTATAATATATTTTAATTTATCATATCAATAAATATATATATATATATATATATATATATATATATATATATATATATATATATATATATATATATATATATTAATTTCATAGTTTCTTACCATTTTCTATTTATAAAAAGGAGAGTTTTTTTTTTTGTAAATTTTGTAGTTCTTTACCATTTTCTATTTATAAAAAAGGAGAGTAAGTTGCAACATATACACATGTGGTAGTATCAACTTGCCCGAAAGAAACCAAGTCTGTTGGGCACCTTAAAGAATTAAACGCCATCCAATATTGAAATTGTCTCTTTTGTCTACTAGCCACTATCTCCATTTTACTGTTTAAAACAAAGTCTATTTGACAACATGAAAAGTAAAAGCTAGCCACAAAAATCATAAAAACTCAGTGCGTCATTTGTTAACCATCTGAAGAGTCTATTGGCATCGGGTCTTTTGCAGTTGAGCCCGACATGTCGACTTGCTGCATCGATTGAAGCTACCTTTCGATTCTGCCAATACGGGCTGTAGCATGATACTGAGATACCTTTATATATTGAACTTATTTTTTAATTTCTTGTAGAATTGAGACCACTGTGGGACTTCCTTCATTTTCCTGTAAACATTGCAGGGCGTTAGCCATCACACATTTCAGAGTCCAGTATGTGTGGATGGATTGGTGAAAGAGAGATAATCTCCCTCTTGTGTTCCCGGGGTCAGCAACAAAATCCATGATTTCGTCCTAAACCTCTATATCTTCTTCCTTGTTGTTACTTTCCCTCTCCCAGCCTTGGATTACATTATGAATCTGTGGAGGATTTCCTATAGAATAAACTTTGAAGAGATTCTCCATGACCTCTTTCTTCATCTTCCTGCCTCGCTTGCTTGGGCCGACCGTGGTTTTTTATAGCCTCTGCTTTCCTTTTTCCTTGGGCTGTCATTTTACTGACTGAACTTTCGCCATTTTTATATTCGAACTAACAAGCACTGACAATTGTTGAACTAAACCTGTGAGAAATGTAAGCGAGCCTGTGTAGGGTGAGGGAAAATCAGTAACAGAGTACACAGGAATCCTGATGGGACCCACAGTTTCTGCCACAGTGGAGTTAACAATGACTATGTCCATGCATATCATATTACAAAGAAAGGTAGGTAAACCATTATGATTGAAGACATTATTGATTGAAAAAACCAACTAGCCAGGAATATAGTTGCAACTATAATTCACCCTATCTAACATACCACAGTTAACATTCAACAACTTTGCATGAAGAAATACTGAAGTGAGTAATTGACGAGCTAGTCCTCACAATTGACACAAAGAGGGGTTGGGGGTTTCGGTACCCAAGGGAGGTGAATGATGGACCATACTTCCCAACTTACATAGAGAGGGGGTTTTTACTACCTGCATACCCCAGTCATAGAGAGCAGAGGTAAGGTGACTGGTGACTGTCAGCTTAGCATGGCACATCATGCAAGTGGTCTCATAGAATTGAGATACGCTTTCAGGGTCACAATGGCATCTCCAGGAAGCCTGAAAAGGGTGAACCGAGAGACTCTGAATTTTCTGAAGCAATAACCTACAGGGGGTTCGAAAGCATGGTTCTATGGCCTTATCTGTGATAGCTAGATTCTGACGATTGAACATTCGAAAGGAAAAGACATTGCAAAAGGGTGCATACAGCTTCTTGATATCAGACTGATAACAATTCCTACCCTTCCACCAACAAATATTATACAATCCCCCTACCCTACCCATCCACATACTGTCACCCTTGATATTACATTGTGTAGGAGGAAAATTAACCATGATGAGAACCAGAGCCATTACATACCAAAGGATCTGGAGCCGTGACCATTGCAGACCTGACGTAGCATTGCCTTCTGATCCTCCATGAATTTTCCAGCCGGGAAGAATGTTATGCCGACTAACCTCTTCCTTCCTTAACCAATTCGTTTTTTGTTTCCAAGGTCATTCTGACATAATTGGTTGGCATTCTTCCACTGCCATAATTATCCGGCATGCGAAGGTATCGTCCATTTTCCAACTGCAGGGATTTCATGTGTGAGGGCGACGGGATGGTGCGCGTCGTCACGTGCGTCCAACTGTCGAACAACATTAGCCACTTAGCACCCCAATCGGGGGATTTTGTGAAATATTTATAAATACAATTTTAACTTGTATTAGAATTTGCAAAATAAAAACATTTTGTTTCTTAAAGAATTATATTATTGAAATTATTAATTTAATTTATGCTAATAGTTATATAAATATAATTAATGAAAATTTATTTGAATTTTATGATTTTAAATAGGTCATATTAAAGAATAATATGGTGAGAAAATTTATGAGTTGTCAAAATCTAGAATCCCAAAACTTCATTTCATTTGACTGAGTCAAAACATTTACATAACATTACAACATATATTTCATAATGAGCTAGAAAACACTTCAATAAAACATTAATGTTATTCACATTTTATTTTAAATGTTTTAAAATTATACTATTAAAATTAATATTATATTAAGATTAATATAGGCTTATGTGATAGTTTTTTTAATTATAAACTAATAAAAACAATGTAATAAAAATATTTTATATAAACCTTATGTGATAGGTTTTTTTTAATTATAAACCAATAAAAACCAATGTAATACAAATATTTTACATAAAACAAGGTTTACAAATGAAATATAAATTTTCACTTCAAAATTTAAATTTGCAAATTTCAAATATAGTCTGCACCTTTATAGTATTTGGTTTTTTATTAATTTTATATTAAAAATATTTACATTTCTAGAAATTTATTTTCGAGGTTTTCTCTGAGTCTTTGATGTTCCTGTTTAAAATATATACATTGTTCAGTGTGAATGAAACGATTTACTTGAGTCCCCCGATCAGGGTGTACACCTGTCGCCAGAGTCATGATAAGCCACGATAGCTGGCTGCTTATCGTCCTTCATGCAATTAAGATTAATAATGGTGCACCTTCGTCAATGCTTATGGAGTGTGCGAGCGATCGGCTTTTAATGATTTTGCAGAGTCAACGAGCCGATGGAATGTTTGTAATATGGTAAGTAGATTGTCTCTCTACCCTCACTTTGCCATGCAATGTTCTTTGCTTGAGAGCGCTTGGAGGCAACAAAGAAGGAAATCGGGCGCCATCCTTTCCAACAGTCAGCCAACTCTGTGGGGCTATGTATATGTTTTTCTACTCTCGCTCATTGTTGAAGTCGCCAAGGTTATGTATTGCTCACTGCACTATATGGTTTTTTCGATTCTCCTGATGGGCACCAGCTTTGTTGTTCCTCTGTTGAATCCTGTAGAACCTTGCTTTTGCGACCCATGTCATTCTTCAGGCTGCTTATTTCCTTTTGGTGTAATTTCAGTTCGAGTTAGCCTTCCTTTCTGTTTGGTTAGTGGGCATATCAATTCTCCCAGGGTTATTTGGTATCATTCCTATGTTCAGATGTCGGAAGGATTCTGGGGAAGTCCCATTTCTCTGTCTGGTAGCTGTGGATGGTTTCAAAATTATCTTTTCCGTGTTAATTCTACTCATCTGTTTTGGGGAAATCCCATTCCGCAGTTTTGTAGTTGTGCATGGGTTAAGCATTGTCTGCTCCGTGTTAATTCTCATCTGTTTTGTACTCCCAAACGGGTTTTTTATAACTCTGTGTCTCGGCGAAGTCAATGGGTCGGGTTTATGGTGGTTTATCTGCATGCCGGTACTTGGGTTGGACGATATCTTCGTATCCATCTTCTCAATGTGGGGTATTCGAATTGTTGGGTTATTGTTCTAGGTTGTCTTGCCACCCTGTTCGTTCTGGGTTGTTTCTACTCTGTTTACCAGCGAAGTCAATGGGTCAGGTTTATGGTGGTTTATTTGCATGGCGGTACTTGGGCTGGACGATATCTTCGTATCCATCTTCTCAATGTGGGGTATTCGATTTGATGGGTTATTGTTCTGGGTTTTCTTGCTGCCCTATTCGTTCTGGGTTGTTTCTACTCTGTATACCCAGTTTCTTCTATGTGGGATTGGGTTTCCAGCAATTCTCAGCCGCGTCCTCGCGCGTGTCACCTGCTTTATGTTTGTCTCCGCATTCTCTGCCATCCCACCAGTTACATTCACATAGCTACCAAGGTTTTAATTATTCATTCATGTTTGTATTTTTTCATACATAGGCCTCTCTCCATCATGGGGAAGCGTCGCTCTTCTCATCTTTCTGCTAAAGGCAAACAGCAGGCCCAACCTGAGACTAGTTCTAAAAAACGTGGTCGCAAGTCCCAGCAGGAGGTTCTAGAAACCCTCACAGTCAACTATGTTCTTGGTAACTCCCCCACTGTACGACAGGAGATTCGAGGTTGGGAACGAGATATTAATACTGAACTAGAAGATAATGAAGTGGAAGCAGAAATACTGGATTTTATTATCGATCCTGGTAATACTAGGGGTCATCTAACTTTGTTCCAGCAAACTGTCCATACCTACTGGATAGTCAAGTGCCTTTTGGCTAAGGCAATGCAGAGTTTCCCCCCTTCTTCAACAAAGATTGATCCAAAAATAGTTGATCTGCTTCAGGACATTCAGAACCAGCTGAATCACCTCAAAATTACTCAGTATTAGGCTACAGATCGTATTAGCCGACTTGATGATTGTGTGGGCAGAATGGAAAAACAACTTCAGCAACTGCAGCAAGTAGATATGCCTAGTTCCATTGTTAAGGATCCTGCTCCTGTCTATTCCTCTGATGGCTAGTTAGAATTACAATTTGCATATGGTTTTTACATGCATTTTGGTTTTCTGTATGGACATCTTTTAATTCCCCAGCTTGTAGATACTTGTGTAATCGAGCAGTTAGCTAAGGAGTCTTCTGGACAAATGAAAGAGTTTCAATTTTGGCTTGCTTTTAATGCTTTAAGGTGGACAACAAACTTGGTTTCCTACGGGTAGGTTGAGGCCATAGTCTGGATTTTTATATTTTGTAACCTGCTTTCAAATTATAAATAGAAAATAGCGAGGTCCTACCAAATTTACAAACAAAAAAAAGAAACGATTTACTTGAGTGATTATAATATTTATATTATAATATATTTTAATTTATCATATCAATAAATATATATATATATATATATATATATATATATATATATATATATATATATATATATATATATATATATTAATTTCATAGTTTCTTACCATTTTCTATTTATAAAAAGGAGAGTTTTTTTTTTTGTAAATTTTGTAGTTCTTTACCATTTTCTATTTATAAAAAAGGAGAGTAAGTTGCAACATATACACATGTGGTAGTATCAACTTGCCCGAAAGAAACCAAGTCTGTTGGGCACCTTAAAGAATTAAACGCCATCCAATATTGAAATTGTCTCTTTTGTCTACTAGCCACTATCTCCATTTTACTGTTTAAAACAAAGTCTATTTGACAACATGAAAAGTAAAAGCTAGCCACAAAAATCATAAAAACTCAGTGCGTCATTTGTTAACCATCTGAAGAGTCTATTGGCATCGGGTCTTTTGCAGTTGAGCCCGACATGTCGACTTGCTGCATCGATTGAAGCTACCTTTCGATTCTGCCAATACGGGCTGTAGCATGATACTGAGATACCTTTATATATTGAACTTATTTTTTAATTTCTTGTAGAATTGAGACCACTGTGGGACTTCCTTCATTTTCCTGTAAACATTGCAGGGCGTTAGCCATCACACATTTCAGAGTCCAGTATGTGTGGATGGATTGGTGAAAGAGAGATAATCTCCCTCTTGTGTTCCCGGGGTCAGCAACAAAATCCATGATTTCGTCCTAAACCTCTATATCTTCTTCCTTGTTGTTACTTTCCCTCTCCCAGCCTTGGATTACATTATGAATCTGTGGAGGATTTCCTATAGAATAAACTTTGAAGAGATTCTCCATGACCTCTTTCTTCATCTTCCTGCCTCGCTTGCTTGGGCCGACCGTGGTTTTTTATAGCCTCTGCTTTCCTTTTTCCTTGGGCTGTCATTTTACTGACTGAACTTTCGCCATTTTTATATTCGAACTAACAAGCACTGACAATTGTTGAACTAAACCTGTGAGAAATGTAAGCGAGCCTGTGTAGGGTGAGGGAAAATCAGTAACAGAGTACACAGGAATCCTGATGGGACCCACAGTTTCTGCCACAGTGGAGTTAACAATGACTATGTCCATGCATATCATATTACAAAGAAAGGTAGGTAAACCATTATGATTGAAGACATTATTGATTGAAAAAACCAACTAGCCAGGAATATAGTTGCAACTATAATTCACCCTATCTAACATACCACAGTTAACATTCAACAACTTTGCATGAAGAAATACTGAAGTGAGTAATTGACGAGCTAGTCCTCACAATTGACACAAAGAGGGGTTGGGGGTTTCGGTACCCAAGGGAGGTGAATGATGGACCATACTTCCCAACTTACATAGAGAGGGGGTTTTTACTACCTGCATACCCCAGTCATAGAGAGCAGAGGTAAGGTGACTGGTGACTGTCAGCTTAGCATGGCACATCATGCAAGTGGTCTCATAGAATTGAGATACGCTTTCAGGGTCACAATGGCATCTCCAGGAAGCCTGAAAAGGGTGAACCGAGAGACTCTGAATTTTCTGAAGCAATAACCTACAGGGGGTTCGAAAGCATGGTTCTATGGCCTTATCTGTGATAGCTAGATTCTGACGATTGAACATTCGAAAGGAAAAGACATTGCAAAAGGGTGCATACAGCTTCTTGATATCAGACTGATAACAATTCCTACCCTTCCACCAACAAATATTATACAATCCCCCTACCCTACCCATCCACATACTGTCACCCTTGATATTACATTGTGTAGGAGGAAAATTCTGTCGAACAACATTAGCCACTTAGCACCCCAATCGGGGGATTTTGTGAAATATTTATAAATACAATTTTAACTTGTATTAGAATTTGCAAAATAAAAACATTTTGTTTCTTAAAGAATTATATTATTGAAATTATTAATTTAATTTATGCTAATAGTTATATAAATATAATTAATGAAAATTTATTTGAATTTTATGATTTTAAATAGGTCATATTAAAGAATAATATGGTGAGAAAACTTATGAGTTGTCAAAATCTAGAATCCCAAAACTTCATTTTATTTGACTGAGTCAAAACATTTACATAACATTACAACATATCTTTCATAATGAGCTAGAAAACACTTCAATAAAACATTAATGTTATTCACATTTTATTTTAAATGTTTTAAAATTATACTATTAAAATTAATATTATATTAAGATTAATATAGGCTTATGTGATAGTTTTTTTAATTATAAACTAATAAAAACAATGTAATAAAAATATTTTATATAAACCTTATGTGATAGGTTTTTTTTAATTATAAACCAATAAAAACCAATGTAATACAAATATTTTACATAAAACAAGGTTTACAAATGAAATATAAATTTTCACTTCAAAATTTAAATTTGCAAATTTCAAATATAGTCTGCACCTTTATAGTATTTGGTTTTTTATTAATTTTTGTCGAAGTACGAAGACGGTTGGAATCAACGAGGCCAAACCGTTACATGTGTGTATTTAAAAGGTAACCAATGTTTCAATATTGAGCCTCATAGGTTAAGACTCTCTTTGTTCCCCATCAATAACTCATTGAAAGATTTTAGATTTTACATTTTTGCCGTGGAAAATTATATCTTTTAAGTTTATTTTTGATATTATGGGTGATTTATCTGATTTAATATTGGGGTGAAATTTTAATATCTAAAATGTATGTTATTAGTGGTTTTCAACATAAAATTCTAGTAATCAATTTATTTTTTATTATTATTAATTTAGTATTAACTAATGCAACTTAATTTTCTATCAATTCTTAATTTCTCATCGATTTTTAGGAATGTTTATTAATTCAGTTTAGGCATTGATAAAATTTGGTTGTAACTATCTAAACTATATTCAAACGCTTTTTTCTAATGATTGGATAAAAAGTTTAGTATAGATATTTTCATGTTCAATATTCATGTTGTCAGCGAAATTTAGAAATGTAGCCAGGTGATCTTCAGTAGATGGGCTTGTTTCTCCATTAAATCTAGGTAAATGCTTCAAATATCCACCAGGAAAAGGATGAAGTTGAGCTCTAGGAGGAAGAACAAGTGTTGCATAACGAGATTCTATATTTCGCTGAAACAACCATTGAATGTTGTGATGTAGGTGAAGATGAATATGAGGTTGAGGTAAATGAAGGAGGAGAAGGATGTTGGGAATAAATTACTTACGATAAAGATGGATGATAGGAGGTGGAATAAGGGTGTATGAATTGAGAAGAGATAACTCATTTTTGAACTTCTGGGATGGTTTTGTCTTCTTATTCACCAGCTAAAGGACTGGTATAAATGGTAAAACATTCCTCAAGTTTGATAGAAGTATATGGTTAAGTATGTATCACATACAAAATATAATCAATTGGTTTGAAATCATGAAATTCAAGTCCTAATTCAGCTTAAGTACCAGTTTCCTCTAAATTACAAATGGGAAGGTGAATTGATTCAAATTGATGAACCTAAAATTTGATTGCAGGTCAACTCCTTTAGATAACAGTTCTAACACTTTTGGTGATAAAGCTGATAACTCTGCAAGAATTGGGATAGGTTGAAAGGGATCAGGTTATGATACAAATTATGGTGGGAGAGATACGTAAATAGAAGAACAAGCTTCTAATTTGTGTCTAGAAGAGGAAATTCTCACTAACATTTCAGGATTTGTTAATGGAGAATGGAGGCCAGAGTCAGAATGAGAACTAGTATGTCTACGAGAAGCCAGGTTTACTTAATGGAGTCTCCACGTGAATGATTTTAGTCAGATACCTTCTTATTCACCTTTAAGAATAAATTCTATCATTATCCCAAGGAAAAGAAACTTTAAATTTTCGCTCCCTGACAACGACGTCAATCTGATGTTGTTCTTTGTAGACAATTATAGGCTACGGAACTGTGTCAAAGCATATAAAATGTTGTTTGATTTGGGTTTGGACGACCAATGCTTTAAACTGTTAAACATATGAAAATCCTGATTATTTCTGATATAATAGAAAGGTTGATTCTTAAATTTTAACATAGTTACTGATCAAACTCGAAAATTTCTTGGTACACATTTTATTTAGGTAGCAAAAAAAAACACCCGATTTTGAAAAGTGGTGATATAGAATCACCTTTTTTTTAGCATAATTTTGGCACTTTAAATTTTCTTATGACTTTTATTTTTTTTAATGTCATGATTTTCATTGTCGATTTTGAAAAGTGGTGATGTAGAATCACCTACTTTTTTTTAGAGGGTTTCTTTTGACATTATAAATTTTCTAATGTCTTCTTCCCTAAGATGTTTATTTTTAAGTGTATTTATGTACTTTTTTTTGTAATGAAATCTTTATTTTTTCACATAGTTAAAAAATTAAAAAATGGTCAATATTTTAAAGCTAGGATTTTCTATATGTTTATGTATTGTCAATTCATATTTCAATGCACATCAAATAATTGTGGCTAAAAAGCCAAAATTTTTAATCATATGACAAAAAAATACACATTTTCAATATAAATACAATGAAAAAAATACACATTTTGAGAATTTTTGTTAAAAAAAAATGTTAAATAAATGAATCTTTTGGGAAAATATTAACAAAAAACTTTTAAAAATAGCAATTTTTATGAATTTTATATCAAAAACTAATAGTAATCACAGTTTTTTTTTGCAAAAAATAAGTATTCTTCTCATAAAATATCAAAGTCTAAACATTACAAGTAAAACTAATTAATAGCTCTCAAATTTGAGCTTTATTTGCAAGCATAACTTAAAGCTAATCCATGTTCAACATCTTATAGAACATCATTAATGTCTTCTTCCACAACATTTTCTACTTCATATTGGTCATTGTCATCTTCTAATGGATCTTTCATGTCTGCAAATCTTCCAAAATTTCATTTTCCAATCATTCCATATAACGGTGGTTGAAGTTCCTTTGCCTTTTTTGCCACACGTAATTCATTAAAATCCTCTTTCCTCAAACCAACTTCTTGCATTGCATCTGGAAGAGATTGAAGAGCATTAATTATTTATTGAATAAATTTTTATTGCACTGGGTCTTTCTCACTAGAAATGGAATTTCTTCCTTTTTTTGGAAACATGCTAGCGTTGTACCTAATCATCAAGCACAAAAGAAATAATTAAGAAAATTAGTATAAACACATAAAAACTAAAAACTAAATATTTATATTCAATTTTATATAATAAAACTTACCTAAAGTTGAGAATAAATCCAAAACACAATCTCCTTCATTTGAACATAGATCTATAATATAGTTAATCAATGTTTGCGGTTTTTTATCAATGTTAACTATATCTCCTTTTAAATCTTTTTCCTCATATGTTAGTTTTCTAACAACAACATCATGAACCAATACTCGACTATGACTCTTCCCGTCTACTTGATTCAGAAGAATAGGCCTATAGATATCCTCTTTTGTCCAACATTCAACATGGATGAACTCACAATCATTTATAATAAGCCGATCTCCAGAACAAACAAGATTTGACGTCTTCCTGTAACATACCATAGTAAAAGTTCAATTAAATTGTACATAAATAAAAAATTCTAACATTAATCCAACATACAATTTCAATGTATTACCATGTAAGGTGCATCCTTGAGTTTGTTTTTCCCTTGAAGCTTATTAATAGCATTGCAAATTGTGTGTCTAAATGAAATGTTATAAATCTCCAAAGTGGTGATGTTGTGACTTCTTGAAATCCCATAACCACTTTACTAAAAGCTTGATAAGTATATGGTTGACTATCATATTCAATGTTTGGGAAATTGAAACCATGAAGAATATCTGAAATAACTAGGTCATACTCCCTTTTAGGTATGAGTTTTGCAATGTCTTCACAATCACTTGGGTCGAGCCCATTCCAAATGGAATGATTAAGAGTAGGATCAAATTCAACATTCTTAAGACGTTTTTTTTCTCTTCTTTTTCAACTTAATTTTTTCAATAAATCTTTCGAAAGTATCTGGTACTCCATTTGCATCCTTCTTTGACATATTTAATGACATAAAAAATATATATGTATAAGTAATAATATAAAAATAGTTTACATATGAATAAAATGAATGTATAAATCAACATACCTTATTGAATGAAATATAAAAATATTTAAGTGTTGTTGTAGAACTTGATTCTGGGCAGTTGTGCACAACATCATCCCAACTATATTCATTCAACATTTTAACCATATGTTCTTGTATTTTCATATAAATCTTCTAACTGAATAAATAAGTTAAAACTATTAATATAGTGAGATGTATAACAAATTCTACCAACAACAATATGTTTTATTTAAAAGAAAATTATAATCGAAAGAAAAGTACAAATAATTCAACAAACTTACTTTTGAAATTGTGCACACATTTCCTCTATTGATAATTCACCTGACTTCACATGGGATAGTAATGATTTGACTAGTTTATCATCCTTCACTCCTTGCATTGTCTCCAAGGTGTGATAGCCATATCCTCTGGAAGTTGGTTCATTTTAGGGCATGTCTTACTATTTATACATATTATGGGTCTACACTTTTTAGCCTTCTAATTTTTTATGGAAATATTCTCCCGCCGCTCAAAAATCTCATCAATCAATTCCCATCTCTCCCCAGTTTTAAATTCCAACTGAAAAATGTTATCCATACCTATGAATATATTTGAATGCATTTTTCCATCTTTTGATTTGAATTTGTCATCAATTTGATAGCATGTTTCAATTAAAAATTGCTTCTGAATGGTTAGACTAATTGTTGTCTTATCCCCACCACATTTTTCTATGAATTCATTATGAATAAATCTGACCCATTGGATGAAAATCATTTCCATTCTGTACTCATTATCTGCAATATGATCCCATGCCAATAACTTTGATTATGGTTATGTTCAATTAGTGTAAGTGTTGCATTTCATTGTATGGAAAAGATAGTTATTGGGATATTCCTCAATCAAATGTCTTTTAACATCTGCTAAATGGTTCCCTCCAATTACGTAATATTTATAATCAAAACATAGTGTCTTGTCAAATTTCTGTTTGTTGGGAACTTGACGTGGATCAACAAGCACCACATAATCCACCACATGTGCATATATATTGAACCTAAACAATGTTTTCGGATTATGTACATGTAGTGATGTTCCTTTCTAATTTGATATTTAGATTGTCCTTCATCTGGCCTATAGAATTGGCTGACATTAAGCTCAAATATTTGGCTACCACAAATTAATTTATTCTTCCTCAACTCAAATTGAATGAAATTTTGTTTTGTTTTAATAATGCCATCCTCTAACTGGGAATCTAGTGTTATGATTTCTCTTCTTCCTTTAGAGATTTCAGTTTTTTCTTCATTGTTGCTCACGAATTTTACAGGTTGACCAACATTTTATTTCTTCTTCTTATCAGTTAACATATCCTTTTTTTAATAAAAAACTTCTTCATCATCATCTAGAAGAGAGACATCTTTGGCCATTTTTCTTTTTGGTATTTGATTTGTTTTCTCCTTTTGCACAATAGTTCTAATCTCCTCCTCACTTATTCTAACTTAATTTTCAGATTCATCTTCCACATATTCAAAAGCAACATGTTTAGGTTTACTAGATTGACCCACCTTATTGAGTCTTTGTTGGTCCCCTCTTTCAACTACTATAGTGTCATGAGCTTTTTTTTTGCCTCGTTCTCCTTTATTTTTCTGTTTCTATGTGGAACGTCTTGATCACAGTCATAACATTTGGCTCTGTTAGCCACCTATGAAATTTTTGACAAGAAAATAGGTGGCTAAAATGTTTTTGAGCCTTCAAGAAATACATTTCCTTTGAAAACATATCATTCTTGAAGCCTCCTGTGTCTTTAGCCCTTTGAAGGATCCTCACTGATGTTCCCAGTTAAAAAGCCTCTTTATTTGTGAAGAAGAATGCTCAAAAGGCCTCCATTTCCTCCTATTTCATCCCCATTAAGCCTCTGTTTTCATCCCTTTTTTCCCCTCTCGAGATCCCTCACTAACCCTCATTTCATCCTAAAACCCCTTTAAACCTTACAATTACCCTCTGTTTGGTTTAATAGCCCCTTATTCCCTCTACCGAAACCTCCTTTGGCCTTAAAAAGCATTAAAATTAAGCCAAAAACCCAATTTTACTTTATAATAGGCTTAAGCCCCTTTCGGCCAGCCCTAAACCACTTCCCCACCACGCGACCGGGAGATGGAACCTAGCGCTAAGGTTTTGGGTGCTTATCGCAGTCGGAGATTTGCGCGAGCGCGTTTTCCTTTGTTAATTTGAAATTCTCCGATGCGATGGAGTTTTAGTCTGTAGATTAGCACCGCGATCTCAACCATTGATCTTTTAAGATCTGACGGCCAGCACTTGTCCCGCAGCGCGCCCATTCCCTCTTCCATTACCCCCCTGATGGAGTTTAGATCATCGATTTGTCTCCAGATCGGACGACGGTCGTTTAATCGCACCGTCGCAAGGCCCAATCCCGTCGCATCCGACCCCTCCAGATTGGCGAGCCCCAATTGAATCTTAGCCGTTCATCCATTCAGATCCGACGGTCCAGATTAATCTACGCCCCGCTCATTTTCCCCTGCCTTCTCCGATGCGATTGGATCTCCACTGTTGATCTCCATAGATCCAACGGCTCTCCTTCATCCCGCCCATTCATTTACCCCTTCTGCCTTTCACTCCACCTTTTAATCTTGACCGTCTGTATCTCAGATTTGATGACTGGGATCAAACCCGCCTTTCACTTTTCACTGTCTAACCGACCAGGCACTTTCCCTCATCGCGCTCCATCCTCTGCCGCCCGATCTTTTCGCTCCACATCCAACGGTCCACATGCATATCACGTTTTTTCTCCGTCCAGGCTTTAACATTATAGAAATTAGCTGAATAAATCACTTATTCAATGGAGATTAACCCGATTACACATCAATTTTGAATTGTATGCATAACACATAATCTCATCTACAATTAATTGTCACATGCGGAAATAATAGAAGTGATTGCACATCAAATCAATCACACATTAACTCAGTATGTATGGGGAAAGCTTATAGCTGAAAACCCCCAGCTATAGTATATTATAAATGGAGAGAACATGCAGCAAATACATAGTACAAACACCTCACAAGTACTCAGTACTATCTCCCAAAGCTACACAAAAACTAGCTTGGTTTTGAACAAGTCACAGGTTCAAAACACACCCACTACTTCTCTTCCTCTATTGCGCAATCAAGGCTGGTCTAAATAGAGATCCAAGTTCGAATCTCACTGGCTCCAACTGCGCAATTTTCATTGGTAATTTCCTCCAAGTGTGGTGCAAATCTCATGCACAACTGATCCTCCAACTGATAGCTGTACTCACCCTTTCATCTTCTTTCTTGCATTCTTAGTAATCCTTCTTGGTTAAATGATGTGTTCTTTAGTTGAATAATGAGTTAATAAACCAGTCAAGACAAATAATATTTAGTCACACAACTCATCTCCTAGTGTATTAGCCGTTAAACTAAGCCTAACTAGTTGACTAAGTTAACTTGAGAACACCACCTCCATTGTTTCCAGTCATCCACCAACTACACCACATGAGTCTAGCAGGGAGTCCTAACATGCAAGATGCCATCAAACCCTAGGAACCACGTGATTCCTCTGTCAGATGCATGAGCCACATCCATGACTCGAACTGAAGTGCTCCAAGAGAGTAAACTGCTGTTTATAGTCTAAATATTATTAAGGGTAAATAATATTTGACTTCCATATTTTTAGGAGAGGCAGTCTAAAAATAGCCTTCAACCTCTTCGACCTAAAAAATAGAGTCTCATATATTTTTACCAACATGACCAATGCTCCAAGAATCTCAAACTGGAATCCCCGAACCATGCTCCATGTGTCTAAAAATAGTTTTCGACAAAAATCACATGTGTGGTCCCCACCTAGTTTAGGTGATCACTTTCCAACTAGGATCAGGAAAGATGTTTCAGGAGGCCTCCTTCACTGTTTCTTGTTGCCATTTTTCAACACTCCCTCTCAACAAGAAAGGACTGTCATTACATGCGACATGCAACTCCATGCATTCGCCCTGCAACCTTCACAAGCGCCATGCAACTCCATGCATCTGCTCTGCAACTCCTCTGAAACTGAATAGGCTCCAAACAACTCAATCAGTCTTGATGCATCTAGCATCTATCATCAAAGTCTTCAACTTCTGCTGGTACCAACTGCACATGTCATCAGGAACTACTGCGTTGTTGAACTCTTGCACCCATGCACTCTTGCACTTGCTGTCAACTCTGATCCGCGCTCCAGTATCCGACACTGTCACTTTGATCTACCTGCATCATCTCCAACTGATCTTGTTATTGCTGCGCTATGGGCACCTCGTAGCCAGGTTCAATTCATGAGATCCACACCATCTCATGAATCTGCCCAGAAATCTCCTCATGGGATTACTCATGCATGTCGCCCCACCTCATACCTGGTGGTATAGCTGCATGCACTCCCTCTGCCCATCTGGCATGAAACTTCTCTGCATGAGTGGTCTCTTCCACTCCATGATCCTCTTGTGGCTGCTCCACATCCCGAGGTTCACTATCACCTGCATGCAAAACCCGCTCCCTCTCAAGCTTCAATTGCATGTCTTCCTCCCGCTTCCCAACAGTAGGAAGCTCCGTAGACATCCCATCTACTTCAAGTCTGTAGAGATTCTTTGCCCGAATCCCAACCTTCTTGACTTGTCCCGTTGCCTTGTGCCAAAGGAAAACTTTCCCTTCTCTAAAGACAACTTCATACCCTTTATCCTCTAACATTGCAACTGAGATCAGATTCTTTGTTAGACCTGGTACATGCAATACATCTTGTAAAAGAATGAGTTTACCTGACTCCCTCTGAAAGGTTATGGTACCAATGCCGGTCGCATTGTGTCGTCCACCGTCGCCCAACTCAACATGCATCTGGAGACCTTTCTCCACCAAGTCACTGAAAATATTTGCATCTCCCATCATGTGAAAGGAAGCACCACTATCAATATACCACCCCGATCCCAATGCACTAGACAACATGCATGCGATCAATGAGAAGTCCAGCTCAAATTGCGAGGCAAGAGCCTCACTAGCTGCAGCTCCAGCAGCCTGCTTGTTCTTCTTCTTCTTTGGGCAATTCGTGGCGTAATGTCCATGATCGTGACAGTGAAAAAACTTCACTTTGGACATGTCACGCTCTTTACCATCCGCACCGGATTGAGAAGCCTTCTCCTTGCCCTTCCCCTTCCTTGCTTTGGCAACCAAAGCGCAGTCTTCTTCATCAGATACCTTTGATGAAGATCCATCTCTGGTAGTCCTCCTGATCTCCTCTTGCATGAGATCCGACCACAGTCGCTCCCATCCCGGCAACTTCTCCCGACCATTGACACTATCTTGATATGCATGCCAAGCCTTCGGAAGACCAAGGAGAGCCAGGTCCACCATATCCTCATCTTCGACAGTCATCCCCACACTTCCCATCTCATCTCTGCACTGAGTGAACTTCGTGAGGTATTTTGCGATGCTGTCGCCTTTCTCCATCTTGATGTTCCTAAGTCTATCTTTGAGCGCCGGCTTCCTTTGGTCACTCTTGCTTTGGTATAGATCCTTCAAAGCTTTCCACATCAAATATGGAGAAGCCTTTCCATGCAGGCTGGATACTATATGATCCTTGATGCCCTCCAACAGGATCCTTCGACACTTTGCTTGTTTCTTTCGCCATGCTTCCACAACATCAGCATCATTAGAAGTAGGCTTTGGAATCTCTTTCTCCACGAATTCCAACAGCCCATGATCATCTAATACAGCCTCCATGCGTTCCTTCCATGCAACATAATTCGAACTGCCTTCCAAGGCATATTCTAGTCACAACCCGATGAAAGACATTTTCACCGCGGCACCAAGAACACAAATTTGCAAACTCGAATTTCACCACCAGCTGATAACTCAATCGCTTTTGATCTACACTTGAGAACAAATTATTTCCAAATCAGAGATTGACTGCATGGGCTTTTACCAGACCTTTCACTTTCCAAAGAAAGATGAATCCAGAGGCTATCTGGCCCGTATGCAGGCTCTGTCCGAGGAAATAAGTTTGCAATCACCGTAATAGATCTCGAAAATTAATATTGCTCTGATACCATGTAGAAATTAGCTGAATAAATCACTTATTCAATGGAGATTAACCCGATTACACATCAAGTTCGAATTGCATGCATAACACATAATCTCATCTACAATTAATTGTCACATGCGGAAATAATAGAAGCGATCGCACATCAAATCAATCACACATTAACTCAGTATGTATGGGGAAAACTTATAGCTTAAAACCCCCAGCTATAGTATATTATAAATGGAGAGAACATGCAGCAAATACATAGTACAAACTCCTCACAAGTACTCAGTACTATCTCCCAAAGCTGCACAAAAACTAGCTTGGTTTTGAACAAGTCACATGTTCAAAACACACCCACTACTTCTCTTCCTCTATTGCGCAATCAAGGCTTGTATAAATAGAGGTCCAGGTTTGAATCTCACTGGCTCCAACTGTGCAATTGTCATTGGTAATTTCCTCCAAGTGTGGTGCAAATCTCATGCACAACTGATCCTCCAACTGATAGCTATACTCACCCTTTCATCTACCTCTTTCACTGGTCTCCACTGAACTGTCCATGCACTGAGTTAAACTGATGTTTTCTTTAGTTGAATAATGAGTTAATAATTAGTGAATTAAATAATATTTAATTCACACAACTCATCTCTAGTGTATTAGCCAGTTAAACTAAATACAACTAGTTCAACTAGTTAAACAGAACACCACCTCCATTAACTCCTCAATCAACTCCACCAAAACTCTGCCACATGAGTCTAATTGAAGTCTAACATGCAAGATGCCATCAAACCCTAGGAACCACGTGATTCCTCTGTCAGATGCATGAGCCACATCTGTAGCTCAAACTGAAGTGCTCCAAGAGAGTAAACTGCTGTTTATAGTCTAAATATTATTAAGGGTAAATAATATTTGACTTCCATATTTTTAGGAGAGGCAGTCTAAAAATAGCCTTCGACCTCTTTGACCTAAAAAATAGATTCTCATCTATTTTTACCAACATGACACATACTCCAAGAATCTCATACATGCAATCCCTGAACCATGCTCCATATGTCTAAAAATAGACATAGTCTAAAAATAGATTTTTCGACAAAAATCACATGTGTGGTCCCCACCTAGTTTAGGTGATCACTTTCCAACTAGGATCAGGAAAGATGTTTCAGGAGGCCTCCTTCACTGTTTCTTGTTGCCATTTTCAACACTCCCTCTCAACAAGAAAGGACTGTTATTGCATGCGACATGCAACTCCATGCATTCGCCCTGCAACCTCCACAAGCACCATGCAACTCCATGCATCTGCTCTGCAACTCTTCTGAAACTGAATAGGCTCCAAACAACTCAATCAGTCTTGATGCATCTAGCATCTATCATCAAAGTCTTCAACTTCTGCTGGTACCAACTGCACATGTCATCAGGAACTACTGCGTTGTTGAACTCTTGCACCCATGCACTCTTGCACTTGCTGTCAACTCTGATCCGCGCTCCAGTATCCGACACTGTCACTTTGATCTGCCTGCATCACTCCAACTGATCATGCTACTGCTGCGCTATGGGCACCTCGTAGCCAGGTTCAACTCATGAGATCCACACCATCTCATGAATCTGCCCAGAAATCTCCTCATGGGATTACTCATGCATGTCGCCCCACCTCATACCTGGTGGTATAGTTGCATGCACTCCCTCTGCCCGTCTGGCACGAAATTTCTCTGCATGAGTGGTCTCTTCCACTCCATGATCCTCTTGTGGCTGCTCCACATCCCGAGGTTCACTTTCACCTGCATGCAAAACCCGCTCCCTCTCAAGCTTCAATTGCATGTCTTCCTCTCGCTTCCCAACAATAGGAAGCTCAGTAGACATCCCATCTACTTCAAGTCTGTAGAGATTCTTTGCTCGAATCCCAACCTTCTTGACTTGTCCCGTTGCCTTGTGCCGAAGGAAAACTTTTCCTTCTCTAAAGACAACTTCATACCCTTTATCCTCTAACATTGCAACTGAGATCAAATTCTTTGTTAGACCTGGTACATGCAATACATCTTGTAAAAGAATGAGTTTACCTGACTCCCTCTGAAAGGTTATGGTACCAATGCCGGTTGCATTGTATCGTCCACCGTCGCCCAACTCAACATGCATCTGGAGACCTTTCTCCACCAAGTCACTGAAAAGATTTGCATCTCCCGTCATGTGAAAGGAAGCACCACTATCAATATACCACCCCGATCCTAATTCACTAGAAAACATGCATGCGATCAATGAGAAGTCCAGCTCAAATTGCGAGGCAAGAGCCTCGCCAGCTGCAGTTCCCGCAACCTGCTTGTTTTTCTTCTTCTTTGGGCAATTCGTGGCGTAATGTCCATGATCGTGACAGTGAAAACACTTCACTTTGGACATGTCATGCTCTTTACCATCCGCACCAGATTGAGAAGCCTTCTCCTTTCCCTTCCCCTTCCTTGCTTTGGCAGCCAAAGCGCAGTCTAATTCATCAGATACCTTTGATGAAGATCCATCTCTGGTAGTCCTCCTGAGCTCCTCTTGCATGAGATCCGACCACAGTCGCTCCCATCCCGGCAACTTCTCCCGACCATTGACACTATCTTGATATGCATGCCAAGCCTTCAAAAGACCAAGGAGAGCCAGGTCCACCATATCCTCATCTTCGACAGTCACCCCCACACTTCCCAGCTCATCTCTGCACTGAGTGAACTTCGTGAGGTATTTTGCGATGCTGTCGCCTTTCTCCATCTTGATGTTTCTTAGTCTATCCTTGAGCGCCAGCTTCCTTTGGTCGCTCTTGCTTTGGTACAGATCCGTCAAAGCTTTCCACATCAAATATGGAGAAGCCTTTCCATGCAGGCTGGATACAATATGATCCTTTACGCCCTCCAACAGGATCCTTCGATACTTTGCTTGTTTCTTTCGCCATGCTTCCACAACATCAGCATCATTAGAAGTAGGCTTTGGAATCTCTTTCTCCATGAATTCCAACAGCCTATGATCATCTAATATAGCCTCCATGCGGTCCTTCCATGCAACATAATTCGAACTGCCTTCCAAGGCATATTCTAGTCGCAACCCGATGAAAGACATTTTCACCGCGGCACCAAGAACACAAATCTGCAAACTCGAATTTCACCACCAGCTGATAACTCAATCGCTTTCGATCTACACTTGAGAACAAATTATTTCCAAATCAGAGATTGACTGCATGGGCTTTTACCAGACCTTTCACTTTCCAAAGAAAGATGAATCCGGAGGCTATCTGGCCCGTATGCAGGCTCTGTCCGAGGAAATAAGTTTGCAATCACCGTAATAGATCTCGACAATTAATATTTCTCTGATACCATGTAGAAATTTGCTGAATAAATCACTTATTCAATGGAGATTAACCTGATCACACATCAATTTCGAATTGCATGCATAACACATAATCTCTTCTACAATTAATTGTCACATGCGGAAAGAATAGAAGCGATAGCACATCAAATCATCACACACATTAACACAGTATGTATGGGGAAAGATTTTAGCTGAAAACCCCGCAGCTATAGTATATTATAAATGGAGAGAACATGCAACAAATACATAGTACAAACTCCTCACAAGTACTCAGTACTATCTCCCAAAGCTACACAAAAACTAGCTTGGTTTTGAACAAGTCACAGGTTCAAAACACACCCACTACTTCTCTGCCTCTATTGCGCAATCAAGGCTGGTCTAAATAGAGATCCAAGTTCGAATCTCACTGGCTCCAATTGCGCAATTGTCATTGGTAATTTCCTCCAAGTGTGGTGCAAATCTCATGCACAACTAATGTCGCAACTGATAGCTAACTCAACCCTTTCATCTACCTCTTTCACTTGTCGCCACTGAACTGTCCATGCACTGAGTTAAACTGATGTGTTCTTTAGTTGAATAATGAGTTAATAATTAGTGAATTAAATAATATTTAATTCACACAACTTATCTCTAGTGTATTAGCCAGTTAAACTAAATACAACTAGTTCAACTAGTTAACCAGAACACCACCTCCATTAACTCCTCAATCAACTCCACCAAAACTCTGCCACATGAGTCTAACTGAAGTCTAACATGCAAGATGCCATCAAACCCTAGGAACGACGTGATTCCTCTGTCAGTTGCATGAGCCACCTCCATGACTCGAACTGAAGTGCTCCAAGAGAGTAAATTGTTGTTTATAGTCTAAATATTATTAAGGGTAAATAATATTTGACTTCCATATTTTTAGGAGAGGCAGTCTAAAAATAGCCTGTGACCTAAAAATATGAGTCTCATCTATTTTTACCAACATGTCGCATACTTCAAGAATCTCCAACTGGAATCCCCGAATCATGCTCCGTATGTCTAAAAATAGACATAGTCTAAAAATAGATTTTTTGACAAAAATCACATGTGTGGTCCCCACCTAGTTTAGGTGATCACTTTCCAACTAGGATCAGGAAATATGTTTCAAGAGGCCTCCTTCACTGTTTCTTGTTGCCATTTTCAACACTCCCTCTCAACAAGAAAGGACTGTTATTGCATGCGACATGCAACTCCATGCATTCGCCTTGCAACCTCCACAAGCGCCATGCAACTCTTCTGAAACTGAATAGGCTCCAAACAACTCAATCAGTCTTGATGCATCTAGCATCTATCATCAAAGTCTTCGACTTCTGCTGGTGCCAACTGCACATGTCATTTGGAACTACTGCGTTGTTGAACTCTTGCACCCATGCACTCTTGCACTTGCTGTCAACTCTGATCCGCGCTCCAGTATCCGACACTGTCACTTTGATCTGCCTGCATCACTCCAACTGATTTTTCTACTGCTGTGCTATGGGCACCTCGTAGCCAGGTTCAATTCATGAGATCCACACCATCTCATGAATCTGCCCAAAAATCTCCTCATGGTATTACTCATGCATGTCGCCCCACCTCATACCTGGTGGTATAGCTGCATGCACTCCCTCTGCCCGTCTGGCACGAAATTTCTCTGCATGAGTGGTCTCTTCCACTCCATGATCCTCTTGTGGCTGCTCCACATCTCGAGGTTCACTATCACCTGCATGCAAAACCCGCTCCCTCTCAAGCTTCAATTGCATGTCTTCCTCCCGCTTCCCAACAGTAGGAAGCTCCGTAGACATCCCATCTACTTCAAGTCTGTAGAGATTCTTTGCCCGAATCCCAACCTTCTTGACTTCTCCCGTTGCCTTGTGCTGAAAGAAAACTTTTCCTTCTCTGAAGACAACTTCATACCCTTTATCCTCTAACATTGCAACTGAGATCAAATTCTTTGTTAGACCTGGTACATGCAATACATCTTGTAAAAGAATGAGTTTACCTGACTCCCTCTGAAATGTTATGGTACCAATGCCGGTCGCATTGTATCGTCCACCGTCGCCCAACTCAACATGCATCTGGAGACCTTTCTCCACCAAGTCACTGAAAATATTTGCATCTCCCGTCATGTGAAAGGAAGCACCACTATCAATATACCACCCCGATCCTAATGCACTAGACAACATGCATGCGATCAATGAGAAGTCCAGCTCAAATTGCGAGGCAAGAGCCTCACCAGCTGCAGTTCCTGCAGCCTGCTTGTTCTTCTTCTTCTTTGGGCAATTCGTGGCGTAATGTCCATGATCGTGACAGTGAAAACACTTCACTTTGGACATGTCACGCTCTTTACCATCCGCACTAGATTGAGAAGCCTTCTCCTTGCCCTTCCCCTTCCTTGCTTTGGAAGCCAAAGCGCAGTCTTCTTCATCAGATACCTTTGATGAAGATCCATCCCTGGTAGTCCTCCTGATCTCCTCTTGCATGAGATCCGACCACAGTCGCTCCCATTCCGACAACTTCTCCCAACCATTGACACTATCCTGATAGGAATGCCAAGCCTTCGGAAGACCAAGGAGAGCCAGGTCCACCATATCCTCATCTTCGACAGTCACCCCCACACTTCCCAGCTCATCTCTGCACTGAGTGAACTTCGTGAGGTATTTTGCGATGATGTCGCCTTTCTCCATCTTGATGTTCCTGAGTCTATCTTTGAGCGCCAGCTTCCTTTGGTCACTCTTGCTTTGGTATAGATCCGTCAAAGCTTTCCACATCAAATATGGAGAAGCCTTTCCATGCAGGTTGGATACTATATGATCCTTGACGCCCTCCAGCAGGATCCTTCGACACTTTGCTTGTTTCTTTCGCCATGCTTCCACAACATCAGCATCATTAGAAGTAAGCTTTGGAATCTCTTTCTCCACGAATTCCAATAGCCCATGATCATCTAATACAGCCTCCATGCGGTCCTTCCATGCAACATAATTTGAACTGCCTTCCAAGGCATATTCTAGTCGCAAACCGATGAAAGACATTTTCACCGCGGCACCAAGAACACAAATCTGCAAACTCGAATTTCACCACCAGCTGATAACTCAATCGCTTCTGATCTACACTTGAGAAAAAATTATTTCCAAATCAGAGATTGACTGCATGGGCTTTTACTAGACCTTTCACTTTCCAAAGAAAGATGAATCCGGAGGCTATCTGGCCCGTATGCAGTCTCTGTCCGAGGAAATAAGTTTGCAATCACCGTAATAGATCTCGACAATTAATATTGCTCTGATACCATGTAGAAATTAGCTGAATAAATCACTTATTCAATGGAGATTAACCTGATCACACATCAATTTCGAATTGCATGCATAACACATAATCTCTTCTACAATTAATTGTCACATGCGGAAATAATAGAAGCGATATCACATCAAATCATCACACACATTAACACAGTATGTATGGGGAAAGCTTATAGCTGAAAACCCCCAGCTATAGTATATTATAAATGGAGAGAACATGCAGAAAATACATAGTACAAACTCCTCACAAGTACTCAGTACTATCTCCCAAAGCTACACAAAAACTAGCTTGGTTTTGAACAAGTCACAGGTTCAAAACACACCCACTACTTCTCTTCCTCTATTGCGCAATCAAGGCTGGTCTAAATAGAGATCCAAGTTCGAATCTCACTGGCTCCAAATACGCAATTTTCATTGGTAATTTCCTCCAAGTGTGGTGCAAATCTCATGCACAACTAATGTCGCAACTGATAGCTAACTCAACCCTTTCATCTACCTCTTTCACTTGTCGCCACTGAACTGTCCATGCACTGAGTTAAACTGATGTGTTCTTTAGTTGAATAATGAGTTAATAATTTTTGAATTAAATAATACTTAATTCACACAACTCATCTCTAGTGTATTAGCCAGTTAAACTAAATACAACTAGTTCAACTAGTTAACCAGAACACCATCTCCATTAACTGTCGCATCAATCCACCGAACTCCGCCACTTGAAAGTGAGTCGAAGTCTAATATGCAAGATGCCATCAAACCCTAGGAACGACGTGATTCCTTGTGTCAGTTGCATGAGCCACCTCCATGACTCAAACTGAAGTGCGCCAAGAGAGTAAACTGCTGTTTATAGTCAAAATATTATTAAGGGTAAATAATATTTGACTTCCATATTTTTAGGATAGGCAGTCTAAAAATAGACTTCGACCTATAGGTCCAAAAAATAGAGGTCCATCTATTTTTACCAACATGACCAATACTCCAAGAATAACATACTGCAATCCCCGGACCATGCTCCATATGTCTAAAAATAGAGATAGTCTAAAAATAGATTTTTCGACAAAAATCACATGTGTGGTCCCCACCTAGTTTAGGTGATCACTTTCCAACTAGGATCAGGAAAGATGTTTCAGGAGGCCTCCTTCACTGTTTCTTGTTTCCATTTTCAAAAAACATTTCTAAATCACGCAATAAAAGTGGTTTTGTTTGGCCACGTGTCAAGCAACGACCTGTATCGCGTTTTTTCAAAGTTTTCTCAAAACTATCTTAAAGCGACGCGACACTGATGGTTTTCCTCCTGAAACCATTTTCCTCCCCGCTTCTCCTGCGACCTTCAATAACCAATCGCATTCATTCGTCTAATCAGATCTACGGTTCGCATTGTGTCGCGTTCCCATTTAACTTTCTTCCATCGGATTTCCACAGAGTCTCATCCGACAATCCCCATCGTTGATCTCCTCCTGGGATCCAATGGCTCACAACTAATCACCCTACGCCCGCCGGGTCCCACCACTTAATCTCCTCTGATTTCATTTGTTTTACCTATGTTCCTTTATATTTCGTCCAAAGGTTAAACTTTTATGTTTAACATTAAGCCTTATGTCTCATGTCTAACCCGCCTCTCCGGTAAATCCTGACCGTTCATCCTCATTGCCTTCTCTGATCGGACGGCCCACGACTCTCTCTGCACCAAATATTCATTAGACCATTCTTTCCACCATTCTGTAGTGTTTTTCACCTGTTTCACCGCATCCACCATTTTCGCCACCGCTTCCGCAGGCCTCCACAGCATTTATCCGCCACCTCCCCTGGATTTTTATAATATATTTATTGCATTTGTGCAGGGTATACAGAGTGGAAAATTCATGTTGCCTCCACAGTCATAGCCACTGTGATTCAGTGCACAGAGAATCCATTACAGCAGCTGCAAATTGTAACAGTAGAGACAGATTAAAAGGGTTAAAGCCAGTTATTGAATATTTAATGCTTTAATCCTTATTCAAAAGGATAGAGACGCAGTTCGAAGACCATGAAGATGATCAAGAGACCTATTAAGGTCTAAGCACATGAAACAAACCATATCTGTGATGTAACAACAACATAATGTATTTTCTCAGAAAGTAGACCTTCCTACAGAAGTCTCCATGCCTCCTCGAGCTCTTAAAAGCCATTTCACTGACAGAAGCTTCTAGACTGTCAGACATCAATTATGGAAGCATGGAAGACCTGCAGACCTTCGATCCATGTTACTTATTTCATAAGTCTACCAAAAAGTAACATACAACCAAAGGACTTCATAAAACACATCTGAGGTCAAATATCGACCTGACAAAGACTCTCGGACCATACTACAAAGTACATACAACATTGCAGAGCCATTAAGTAGAGTGAGCTCGATCATCTACCTCCACTCTGTCTTAATGAGGCAATTTAATTCACATCTACTCCTGCTATTTCATTCTCCTATAAGAACTCCCAAAGAACATATTGTAAAGGTTGTTGTTGATTAGTTGTAGGGATTCATTCGACTGTTAGAATCTACAAGGGGAAAGAATCTGAGTTAGGAATGTGCCAGATGGCATTCTGCCTCAAATCTAGTCTTCAAAAGAAACAGAGAGTTGCTGCACTTCCGCTCAAAGAAACACAAGACCATCTTCCCCTTTGACAGAAGAAGAAATATATCAGATCATCAATAGAAAGCCAGCCTCTGCAATTTTTTGCAGAATAGACATTCATGCCCATTCATCTTATGAGCTTTGTTGTACAGAGTTAGAAAGCTCACATGTAAATCAGAATGAAGAAATATCTGTTGATAATCCAGTATGTCCAATTGGTAGCATTACTTACATTCATGATTTTCTTATTTTTGATCTATCTGATGATGATGTTCTCCAAACAGAAGATGATCTTGCAGGGTCATCATTAGTAGATTTGTGGGAGGAAGATCAGTTCAATCAAATCGAAGAGAGTAATGAACCAGGTCAACCTATCTATGACACTGATGAAGAAAGTTATGAAAGCATAGTAATAGATGAAGATTCATTGAATCTTCACTCTGTTACACCTCAGATCATCAGTAACCATTTGCATACGATTGGAGATTAGCAGCCTTCCATCTCAGAGGATGAGGAGGAAAATAAGGAAGAAATTTTTGAATAGGTCGGAATTAAGGGGCCTTCTCTTGAAAAGGAGGAAGCAATAGAACAAACCCCTGCTCAAGAATATTTTGATCTTTTCACAGAGCTCAGCCCATCAAATTATAACATATTAGAGCTCCAAGAGGAAAACACTATCATTCATGATGATTCCTCCAGTTCAAAAAATGAAGAAGATGAGGGAGATTCTATTTCTCAAGAGAGTCTTGTTCTTGATCCCGTGGAAGAAGAAGAAATCCTGGTTGAAGCCTGCTTGTCAAATATTCACAACTAGGTATCATTTTATGATCCTTATGCTCATTTCTTGCAAACATTTGAAGAAGGATCAAAGGTCATATTGAGCAGCTTGCTGCAGACAACAAGAAATTTTTTTGAAGCTGCTATTGAAAAATAAAGAGAATGGGAGTGGCCCTACCTATCTAGCCTACTCAAGGTGATGAGAAAAACAGACCAGCCATGGGATCATCTGATGGACTGGATGTATTGGAAGAGAAGGTTTATAAGCTAGACTTGTAAATATTTCAAGTTAGAGTAGGGTAGGTAGGAAAGCTCAATAAAGCTCAGTCCATGAGCATACAGTTAGTTGTTTTTAATTTCTGCAAAGTTCAGCAAGCCAGACAGTTTAATCCTGGCTTGACTGTTTTTCAATTTCTGTCTTAGAATGTAGAGAAGAAATCTGCTAGATAATTTAATCCTAGCAGATAATAGTTTAGGTAGAGAAGCTATGAGGCCAACTGTCTAATCTGGTCTCATGGAGTAATAAGGGTAGAAATAGAATAGGTTTATTTTCCTTTTTGTAAAAAATTGATGATGTAAAGGGTCTGCAAGTCCAAATGCACCTAGAAGAAAAAATGTTAGGACAATGGTATGGGTAGGTAGTTGTTTGGGAGAATATTACTGCTGATATAATATCTTCATGATTTGTGGCACCTGATCCAAGAAAGAAAATGGATGTGTCAAGTACCAGGCATCTGGCCTACTCCAAATATTATTTTATGAATTCTTGACACCTTCAAGAAGATGCCATCCCCATGTGGAGCCACTATTAGCCACCTATTAAATTTTTGACAAGCAAACAGGTGGCTAAAATGTTTTTGAGCCTTCAAGAAATACATTTCCTCTGAAAACATATCATTCTTGAAGCCTCCTGTGTCTTTAGCCATTTGAAGAATCCTCACTGTTGTTCCCAGTTAAAAATCCTCTCTGTTTGTGAAGAAGAATGCTCAAAAGGCCTCCATTTCCCCCTATTTCATCCCCATTAAGCTTCTATTTTCATCCCTTTATTCCCCTCTCAAGATCCCTCACTAACCCTCATTTCATCCTAAAACCCCTTTAAACCTTACAATTTCCCTCCGTTTGGTTTAATAGCCCCTTATTCCCTCTACCGAAACCTCCTTTGGCCTTAAAAAGCATTAAAATTTAGCCAAAAACCCACTTTTACTTTATAATAGGCTTAAGCCCCTTTCGGCCAGCCCTAAACCACTTCCCCACCACGCGACCGGGAGCCGGTACCTAGCCCTAAGGCCTTGGGCGCTTATTGAAATCAGAGATTTGTGCGAGTGCGTTTTCCTTTGTTAATTTGAAATTCTCCGATGCGATGGAGTTTTGGTTTGTAGACTAGCGACGTGATCTTGATTGTTGAACTTTTAAGATCTGACGGCCAGCGCTTGTCCCGCAGTGCTCCCATCCCCTCTTCCATTACCCCCCCAATGGAGTTTGGACCGTCGATTTGTCTCCAGATCGGACGACGGTCGTTTAATCGCAATGTCGCAAGGCCCAATCCCGTCGCATCTGACCCCTCCCAATTGGCAAGCCCCGATTGAATCCTAGTCGTTCATCCATTCGGATCCGACGATCTAGATTAATCCGCGCCCTTCTCATTTTCCCCTGCCTTCTCCGATGCGATTGGATCTCCACCATTGATCTCCATAGATCCAACGACTCTCGTTCATCCCGCCCATTCATTTACCCCTTCTGCCTTCCGCTCCCCCTTTTAATATTGACCGTCTATATCTCAGATATGACGGCTGGGATCAAACCCGCCCTTGACTTTTCACCGTCTAACCAACCAGGCACTTTCCCTCATTGCACTCCATCCTCCGCCATCTGATCTTTTCACTCCACATCCCATGGTCAACATGCATATCGCTTTTTTTCTCCGTCTGGGCTTTAACGTTTCTAAATCACGCGATAAAATTGGTTTTTTTTGGCCACGTGTCAAGCAGTGACCTATATCGCATGTTTTTGGAGTTTTATCAAAACCGTATTAAAGCCACGCGACACCGGTGGTTTTCCTCTTGAAACCACTTTCCTCCCCGCTGCTCCCGCAACCTTCAATAACCAGTCGCAGTCGTCCATCTGATCAGATATACGGTTCGCATTGCATCGCGTTCCCATTTAACTTTCTTCCATCGGATTTCCACAGAGTCTCATCTGACGATCCCCACCGTTGATCTCCTCCTGAGATCCAACGGCTCACAACTAATCACCCTCCACCCACCGGGTCCCACTGCTTAATCCCCTCCAATTTCATTTGTTTTACCTATTTTCCTTTATATTTCATCCAAAGGTTAAACTTTTATGTTTAACACTAAGCCTTATGTCTCCTATCTAACCTGCCTCTCCGGTAAATCCTGACCGTTCATCCTCATTGCCTTATCTGATCGGACGGCCCACGACTCTCTCTGCACCAAATCTTCATTAGGCCATTCTTTCTACCATTCTACAGTGTTTTTCACTTGTTTCACTGCATCCACCATTTTCACCACCGCTTCCGCAGGCCTCCACAACATTTCTCTGCCACCTCCCCTAGATTTTTATAACAGGTTTATTTCATTTGTGCAGGGTATACAGAGTGGAAAATTCACACCACCTCCACATTCATAGCCACTGTGATTCAGTGCGCAGAGAAGCCATTACAACAGCTGCAAAGTGTAACAGCAGAGACAGATTAAAAAGGGTTAAAGCCAGTTATTGAATATTTAATGCTTTAATCCTTGTTGAAAAGGATAGACACGCAATTCGAAGACCATGAAGATGATAAAGAGACCTATTAAGTTCTAAGCACATGAAACAAGCCATATCTGTGATGTAACAATAGTAGAACATATTTTCTCATAAAGTACACCTTCCTACAGAAGTCTCCATGCCTCCTCAAGCTCTTAAAAGCCATTTCACTGACAAAAGCTTCTAGACTGTCAGAAAACAGTTATGGAAGCATGGAAGAACTGCAGACCTTCGATCCATGTTACTTATTTCAGAAGGCTACCACAAAGTACCATACATCCAAAGGACTTCATAAAACACATCTGAGGTCAAATACTGACCTGAAAAAGACTCCCGGACCATACTACAGAGTACATACAACGTTGCAGAGCCATTAAGCAGAGTGGGCTCGATCTTCTACCTCCACTCTATCTTAATGAGTCAATTTAATTCACATCTACTCCTGCTATTTCATTCTCTTATAAGAACTCGTGAAGAACATATTGTAAAGGTTATTGTTGATTAGTTGTAGGGATTCATTCGACTGTTAGAACAATTGTTGGGGGAAAGAATCTGAGTAGCTTGTAACTTAGTAGGCTGGGAGGAGAAAGTTTTTACTGTATTAGCCATTTAACTCAGTGTATGTCATTGGTTTTGCACATCAATTTATCAAGAAATTTCACAGGATCCTGGTCTATATTATGGGTGATGTTTCCTTTCTTATTTCATTCTAATCATGTTGTTCATATTTCTCCGATAAGAAT
This sequence comes from Pinus albicaulis, assembly GCA_034641835.2. Classification (NCBI taxonomy): domain Eukaryota; kingdom Viridiplantae; phylum Streptophyta; class Pinopsida; order Pinales; family Pinaceae; genus Pinus; species Pinus albicaulis. Next base: position 290,963,888 of record CM076573.1, read on the forward strand.
CAGTAAATCAGGCTTAGGATATACCCCTACATGGTACCCTAATGCCCACTGCTCTTCTTATCCTTGATGTTTTTTGCTGATAGTGAATCTAAGAGAAAATTCATGCAATTTAACCAGTTAAAAGATGTTGGTCCAGCCCATGCTTATTGATGTGTGAATTCTGGGTTTGTTACTTAGATGTTCTGGTTGGGTTTAATCTAGAAGAATTGGGATACCAGGGATTTAATGTAAGCCTTGCCCACTGGGGTCCTTTTCCAACAGATTGGCCTTTCTAAGATCCCTTGAGCTGATGTCAAAGCATTGAAGGTTAAAATCCCTTCTCTGATCTTAGGTCTAGTTCTGTGTTAAATCTTATCTCTGTTTTTCTCTTGGAATATGCTGAAGCAGGCCTGGAGTTAGACGACCTCTGACCTGATCTTAAGCTGCCCTTTGTGTCCTCCATGAGAATTTCCTTTGAGTATGTCAAAGAAGGTCTGGATTTAAATGATATCTAACTTGATCTCCAGATTGAAATTGGGTTTCTTTCCTTCTTTCACCTTCACTCCTTATTGTTCCATTCTACCATCTATTTAAAATATCCTTTAGTATAGATGACTTGCCCTATGGAAAGCCTTGGATAGTTGTTATGCAAGTAATCCCCTTTCATGACTCCATAGCCCAATGGATGGCAAATTCCTAACCCATTCTCTTTTACTGAAATGTCCTACTACTTTGTTCATTTCATTCCATAACCTTCTCAGTTAATGATCTCTGACCAACCCAACAACCAACCAAATAATTTAAAACCCCTTGTGCTTCATACCTAGCCTAATACCTCATTTTGAGCTTCAAAGATATATCATTCTTCTTTTTTGTGGAGAGATCCCTCTCCGGATCCGGGAGGGCTAGATCCTAGGATCCAAAAGTGGTTTTGATGTTGTCTAGTCTTTTGGTCTTGCCAATCTGGCCAAAAAATTGGAACCCCAATAGGCTCCATATAATAAATACCCTCAATCAAGTTTGAAATAGGCTCAAAAAAATCCTACGAAACAAAATAAAATGTCAATGATCAATAATTTATACAAAATTGAATGATCCTTACAATAATGCATGGCACAGATATAAATAAACATACTTGCAATGTTGCTTGCGATTTATGCACGTAACTTTATAGATGTTTCATGTGTGTCATACTTGACCTTTGATAAGTGATATCAAAGCTTTTCACGTTTATTAGCCATTCTTGCAAGAACATAAATAGTGTTTTTATTCAAAAACAAACATATGTCTTATACTCTGGCCATCACCTCATATGCTTCACCTAAGTGAATCATACCACAAAATAGATAGCTATGTATACCATCATCTTTTTCATTGTCTTCAAGATACCATGAAAAATATGTTTTAATTATTTCCTTTGTGTTCTTCCATTCAGAAAAAAACTCGATTGAACTTTATGGGCTAGTTGCTTGACTTTTATTACGTTTTTCATTTTCTTTTGTCAACAATTTTCATAGTGTGCCCATCAATATTCTTAGTGCATCCAATAGTATCCATAGTGCGTCTAGCAATACCCATAGTGCGTCCAACTGCAAATTTAGATTTGGAAATTGCGGCCCTTGGTCCAGAAACATTCGCATAAATCTTCTTTGATGCCATCTTCTTGATAAAAAGAAATAGGAGTTGTCTACGGACGCAACAGAATAGCCCAGACGACAGTTTTTTGCCAGAATCCGATTAGAAAAAAAAAATCAGGTATTTGAAGTGTCTGAATTGCATTTTTGATAGTGAAAATGGATTCAACACTATTAAAAACCCTTAGGGCACCCAAAATACTGAATTTTAACAACTGTAAACAAGATTCTGATAAATCTTTGCCAAATTTTTTCAAAATCTTACTGGAATTTCTGGGTTATTCTGTGGGTTTTTTAGACTACGGAAAAATAAATACATATATATTAGTTAATTAAAAAACACAATTTATTAGTAAAACCATTTAAATTTAAATTAAAAATAAATAAATAAATAAATAAAAGATTTTAATATTTTTAGAATTTTGGCTTCTGTGATCCATTGTGTTTATAGAATTATTTCGATATCACATGAAAAAGAATTTTGTTGACGCATTTCGAACTAACCAGTGTGGTTCATCATCAGGACCAATTATATTTAAAAAAAAAACAAAATTATATTAAAAATTTTTAATATAAGTGTTTTTAAAAACCGTTATAAAAATAAAATTTAAAAAAATTGATTTAATTTTAAATCATTATTAATATATTTTTTTATTAAAACAATTTAAACCAAAAAAATAAAAATAAATTATTAATATATTAATTTAAAAAAATTAATATAAGTTTTTATAAAAAAAAATTAAAAAAAAAAAATTTAAATCATTATTAATATTTTTTTATTAAAAACAATTTAAAATAAAAATAAAAACTAATTTTAAAATTATTAAATATTAATTTAAAAAAAAAACCTTATTTTTAAAATTTTAAAAAATATATTCTCTTCGCGCTTTGATTGCGCCAGGGCTGCTGGTCGCTCCAACGCGCCCCAGTGCCTCCTTGCTCAGCCTGCCCAGGGCCAGAACCGACCATGGATGATCGCAGGGCTCCCGACCCCCCTCCGCCACTGGAGGTCTTTGCTTTTCGTGCTATGATTGCCGCTGCTCCCAAGCGTCCTCCTTCAATGTCTCAGTAGAAATTTGTGAAAAAAATGGATTCAATCCCCTCTGTGGCCCTTCCTGAAGAAGACACCTGCAAATCGGCGTTGAATCTGGCGGAGAGAGGACTCATAGGTCAGTTCACGGGCCTCTGGCCCTCTCCCAAATCAGTTGAGGACTGGACCCAAAGGAACTGGAAGCCTTTGATCAAGGAGGGAGTCAAAAGCTACTTCATAGGTAAGGGTTTCTTTGTGTTTGTTTTTGAAAACCCGGAATACAAAGGATTAATCTTTAGAAATGGACCATACTTCAGGGGTCCCTAAGGCCTTTACCTAAACAAATGGTCTCCAGATTTTGACCCCACCCAGGATGTCCCCTCGGCTATCCCGATTTGGGTTAGACTCCCTCATCTGCCTCTCCACTGCTGGAATAAAAAATCCCTCCAGATAATAGGTAATGCTTTGGGAAAATACATAGACCAGGTGGCATGAAAGGATCAGTACTCATGCGCACGCATCTGCATAGAAGTGGACCTCGAAGAAGGACTACCGGAAGCAATCAAACTCACCGTCGCTGGGTGGACGCATGTCCAAGACCTGGACTATGAACAACTGCCATTTAAATGCAGACATTGTCACGGGAACGGACACTTTGCAAAGCACTGTAAGAAGAAGGCTGAGAAACATGTAGATAAACAAAACGGGGAACAATGGACCCTAGTCCAGAAAAACACAAACTCAAAAAAAGGAGTAGGGAAAGGCAATATGACTGGAGGTCATACAAGCTCCAAAAGCAACCAAGAAGCGGAAGCAGCACCAAATGGACCAGAAAGAGACCAGGTCAACCAAATCAACCTAACCCAGGAGAATGAGGATCATGCTGTCCCCTTACCTCCAAACAAAGAGGGAGAGGAAGCATCATAGATGGAGGTAAATCAAGGCAGTCCCACCAATCCTTCATACATAGAAATAACAACGAAAAAACCTGTGGATAGCTCTAGTTCTTCTGAGGATGAAACCTACGAACGCCCTTCTAAAAAAGCAGGAAGGAAATCTCACAAAGAGAAGAGGGAAGAAGAGGCAGAAAGGCTCAAGATTCAAGGAAGTCAGTCCACAATAGAAATGTCTATTGGGCGAAATACCAGACCAAGGCCTTCCAAGGGAGGCCCCATGCCCCCTTTTGGTAAATAATGAAAATCGTCTCTTGGAACTGCAGAGGTCTGGGGAATCCCTCTAAAATAGAAGCAGTCAAGGACCTTTTGAAAGCAGAACCCTCAGAGATTCTCATGCTCCAAGAGACCAAAATAGAAGGGCAAGCCCTTCTAGAGCTAGGTAGATCAAAGTGGAACAAAAGAACAGGAAAAGCAGTCAGTTCAAGGGGAACCTCTGGAGGGTTGGCAACACTTTGGATGGATGATCTTTTTCAACTGATAAAATCCAATGAAACCCAGCACTGGATATACACGGAGCTGAAGCACAAGGCAAGTAAGTGGTCTATCTCTCTCTTCAATCTTTACGTTCTGGTTACTTATTCTGAAAAATGATAATTCTGGGATACACTTGTGGCCTTTCTAGAGCAGTCTTCTCCCAGCAATATCATACTAGCAGGGGATCTGAATATTGTTTTGAAAGCAAAGGAAAAGAGGGGGGGTTCCAGCACCAGAGACCCTATGCTGGCCCAGGTTGAGGAGATCTCCCAACTTTGGGACCTTTTAGATTTCAGTCCCATATGAGGTAATTACACTTGGTCAAATAATAGGGCTAGTTTGGACCACAGATCTGCTCGATTAGACCGATTCCTGGTGCAAAGTTCCATTATGATGAACAAGAAAATAACCACCAAAATTTTGCCTAAACTCTCCTCAGACCATAAGCCGATTCAGCTCCACCTGGAAAATGAAGATGACTTGGGTCCATTACCTTTTCGATTCAGCCCTCTCTGGATTGAGAGAGATGGATTCTTTGAGACTGTGAAGGCAGCATGGGCCAAAACAATCTCGGGATCCTCCAGCTATGTTTGGGAGAAAAATCTGAAAGCTTCAAAGCAAGCTCTGAAGGACTGGATAAAAAAACCGGACACCAATCCCACCAATCAGAGAAAAGAAGCAGCGTAGTTGCTGACGTCCCTGCAAACTGATATGGAGAGTAAAGATATTACATCAGAGTTGCTGGAGGAAGAAATAAAAGCTATAAGATCAACGTATCAATCTTTTCGAAAGGAAGAAGAATACTTGAGACTTAAATCAAGAAGCCTGTGGTTGAAGGCTGGGGATCGGAACACTTCCTTCTTCCATAGGCAATACTGAGCAAGACTGTCAAGGAATTACATAGCAGAAATCAAAAAAACCGAGGGTCAAGTTTGCAAAGGATTCAATCAAGTCAAAGCTTCTGCTGAAATCCACTATAGGAATCTGTACAGAGAAGAAACTCAAAGCAATGAGGAGGAGGAGGCTGACTTTCTCTCCAGTATTCCTCCCCTCATCAGCCCGGAAGACAATTCAATCCTCTGCAGATCTATTTCTGAGGAGGAAATCATAAAATTTATTTGGTCCATGGAAGCAGACAAGGCCCCTGGGCCTGATGGATTCTCAATCCACTTCTTTAAATCCTGTTGGCACATTATCAAGGCTGACCTCCTTAAAATGATAAGAGGATTTATGAAAAAATCCAAGATTGGTGGAGGAACCAAGTCCACTTACCTCGCATTAATACCTAAAGAAACCAATCTCGACTCCTTTGCTAGATTTAGGCCCATCTCGCTGTGCAATGCTTCTTATAAAATTCTGGCAAAACTACTAGCAAATCATATCAAGCCATTGTTAAAAATACTGAGCTCCAGCTCTCAAGGTGGTTTTGTGGAGGGTAGGCACATTCTGGACAACGTTATCCAAGTTCAGGAGACATTACATTCAAGAAAACAACGGAAGGAGAAAGGTATGTTGATAAAATTAGATATGGAAAATGCTTTCGATAGAGTAAATCGCAATTTCCTTTCCAAGGTCCTGCTCTCCTTTGGTTTCTCGACACACTTTGTACGATTAATTAAAGCCTGCATTGATAGTCTGTGGATTGCTTCGTTAGTTAATGGCAGACCAACTAACTTTTTTCAAGCTCAGAGAGGTATCAGGCAGGGATGCCCTCTCTCCCCCTTCCTGTATATCTTAATGGCAGATTCCCTTAGTCGAAAGCTTACTGCTGAAAGAATAGTTGGTAACATTCTGGGTCTCAAACCTTCCAATGGAGCTGAATCAATGAACCATGCTCTCTTTGCCGACGACTCCCTTCTCCTCGGAGGAGCTTCCATCAGAATAGCGAAAGAATTCGACTCTGTCCTCAAAAATTATTGCAGAGTTTCAGGTGCCTCAGTTAATGAGAGTAAAAGCGAAGTCTACAGCTGGAATATAGATCAACATGAACTCTCCGCAATCACTGCTCTCCTCGGATTCAAAGGCCAAGAAAACTGGGACAGGTTTAAATATCTTGGTCTCCCCATAACATCTGGAGTTAACAAGAGATCGCTATGGAGTGATATAATCTCAAAAATAAAATCCAAAATTGTTGCATGGGGAGGCAACTGGTTGACTAAGGGAGGTAAAGTAATCTTAATCAAATCCGTGCTATCTGCGCTTCCAATTTTCCAGGCTGCCTTTCTCCTTGCACCAAGAAATGTGATGGAACAGATCTCCAAGTTGCTCAGAGATTTTCTATGGCAGGGAGGGAAGGGTAATGAGAAAAAAATGCACCTGGTTAACTGGGATGTGGTAAAAAAACCAATGACTAAGGGCGGGCTGCAAATTAGAGATCCCACGCTTGTCAATATAGCGTTGGGAGGAAAGATTTTGTGGAAGATGATCCACGAGCCCTCTCATTTGGTAAATGTAACCTTGCGCTCAAAGTATGGACCCAATAATACACTCACCAATCTTCATAACGCAAGCACAGCTAATAGCACGCAGGGTTGGAAATTATGTTGCAAAAGCAACAACTTTTTAAGAAAATTAGTCTACAGGATACCTAGAAACGACAAGCGTACACATTTGTGGCTCGACAACATAATGGGAAGTGAACCATTAGCTGAGAATGATGACATTGCAGACCTCAGGAATTGGCTGGAGCGTGCAGGAGTAAACAGAATTTTTGACCTCTCGAGCTGGGATCAGCGTGGAGATTGGAATGGATGGGATTTCCAAGGTGTACCAGCACGGTTTTCTCATCAACAAGCATTGCTAGTTGATCTGTTGGAGGACGCTGCTCCTGTTTATAGATCCAAGAAAGATAGTTGGGGTTGGGGTCAGACTGGAGTATATACCACAGCAGCTGGATATAAAGCATTACAGGTCTTTAGAAATAGCAGTCAAACTCCGGAGTTCTAGAAAAATGTTTGGGAACCTCTTTCCCTACCAAAAGTAAACTTCTTCTTCTGGACCCTGGTTCATAACAAACAGCTTATGGGAGATAACCTGGAAAAAAGGAATATAGCAGGGCCTCACAGATGTGCGTTATGGAGTAAAAAATTCGAAACAGCCCAACATCTTCTCATGGAGTGCAGATTTTTTGAAGAGGTTTGGGTTCTCATTTTACAGGAATTTCAGATCCCAGCCCCTAAGCAGAACTCTGTTGCAGATCTCTTTGCCTCTTGGAGTCAATACTATCCACATCGACTCCCTTCCAAATCGTTCTGGCGTAGAATCTGGATAGCACTTCCCAAATACGTATGCTGGCAGCTTTGGTTGGCCCGCAATCAGAGGATTTTCAAAGATCTGCAACATACCCCTCTGCAGGTTGCTGCCAAAGCAAAGTCCTTCCTCTTGGAAGCGGCCCAATATCAGTATTTTAAAGAAGACTATTTGCTATTGCCCGAAGAAAAGAGGTGGCTAGGAATGCTAGTGACAAGCCCACGTAAGTATCTCCACTCCCCTCAAAGTGACAATCCAGAATGGCGCATAAGATTTGAGGATGATTTTTTTCAATCTCGGTGGAGGTCTCAAAACTTATCCACAATCTTTTTTGATGGGGCATCCAAGGGGAACCCCGGTGCAGCCGGTGCTGGTGGAGTTATCTACTCTCTTGGTGGGTCTTCCAAAGACTGGTTCTGCTGGGGAATAGGCAAGAAATCTAACAATCATGTAGAGATCCTTAGGCTTCTAAAACCTTGTCTTATTGCAAGAGACAAAGGAATCAAAGTTCTCCAAGTCTTCGGTGATTCAGAGATAATAATAAAAAATATAAATATGGAGGCACCGTTCAGCAATGCCAACCTTAATAGAATATTGGAAAGATTGAAGAGAGTTCTTCTTGACTTTGACAAGTGCAAATTTCATCATATATTGAGAAATTCAAACAGTGAAGCTGATAAGATGGCAAACAAAGGCAGCTTGCTCATGAAAGGGCAGCTCATTGTCAACAATGTAAGCACTGTTCAAATGCCCTGAAAGTTGTAATAGATCAATAGCAGCAGTATAAAGAACACTGATTTGTAATAGGGGAAGCCTCTGCAAAGGCCCATAATCTTTTCAATATAATCAAATCCATACCCGTTACAGTTAAACGTTTTTTTATTTTATTTTAAATATATTGTTTTTTAAACGAAATAAAAAGAAATGATTTCAATGCCCTACCGGATGCCGGAGACCGATGGGGCAACGCTCCCAGCACCGCCTGGCTGACCTCCGACCTTGACGGGGCAAAAAATAAATAAACTCGATATTAATTTAAAAAAAACTATAATATAATTTATTTATTTATTTTAAACTTAAAAAAAACAAATTAAAATATATATATATAATTTAAAAATAAATAATACAAAAAAAAAATATATTTATTTAAAATATATATATATATATTGTTTAAATTCAAGAAATAAAAAGGTGTTCTTTTGCAATTTAAGAAAAAATTAATAAATATAATTTCTTTTTGTTATGTGTAAGGTTGTTTTTTTTGTTTTTTGTTTTGTCGAGGAACCAAGCAAGCCATAAAAAATAAACTTTTTCTAAATTTTTGTCCAAAAACCCCTACAAAATTGAGTTTTGTTTTTGTTTTTTGTTTTTTGTTTTTTTTTTTTTTTCCGCTATAAATATTAAAAAAATAGGGTTTTGGAACCTAAAAACCATTAAAAAAAAAGTTTTGGAGCTTAAAATCCCTTAAAAAAACAAATTCTCCCCAAATTCATCTTTAAATGGTCAAAATAGAAGGAAAACTAACCTTTTTAATGCAATAAACTCGCGTTCAATGTGTTTTCAATGCCAACGCAACGCCTCCACAAATTGCTCCAACAAGACATAGAAGACTTGATGTGATAAGAGGAATAGAAACATTGATTGTTATTATATAGCGAGGATTGTGTGATTGTTTTAGCGTTTTGCAAATGTGGGATTAAAATTAAAATTAGGAAAGTTTAGATGAAGTTAATATTATAGGTTTATATTAAGTTTTATTCAATTTCGGCCAAAAAATTAAAACATAAATTCTAAAAATTAATTTCGATACGCAGTCAATGTTAAATCATTTAAATAAAAAAATTATTTTAGTTTGGAAGGAAGATTTTTGTGGATATTTTGAATAGAAAGTAGGGTGAAATATTTCAAGACTAGCAGGTTAGTAAAATGTTTTGAAATACATTTTAAACGAATATTTTGGAGGGAAATATTTCAAACAAAAATTTTCGAGGGAAATTTTTCCGTAGCGATAATTTTTGGGGGGGAGTTTTAGAGGGAAATTTTCAGTATTTAAGCTATGTATTGTCATTAGGAGAGAGTGCATTTGCATCATTCAACATCTTCTTGTTGAAAGTCATGGGTTCTTCTGATACTGAAGCTTTTATTTCTGTAGCATCAACATCTTCGTTACGCAAAAACTCTATTCAGATTAATGAATATAGCATGAGTTCGTTTACCATGAATAGAGAGTCAAATTTTTGACTTGGTCGTAATCCTTAGGATGATGAGAACATAATTGATGAATGTCAGCAAAATATATTTATGTAAATCAAGAGTCAGTTATTCCACTTCATCAAAATGCTAAGTATTATAAGAGCACCAGTGATGAAGGACATGATGAAGAATTTCCATGGTTAGAATATCCACTTCGTCCTAATCCTAAGGATTATCCGAGCACTACTGATGAAGGGGGGAATGAAGAATTTCCAAAGTTATAATATCCAATTCGTCATAATCCTAAGGATTATGTGAGCACCATTGATGAAGAGGGGAATGAAGAATTTGCAGAGTCAAAATATCCACTTTGTCCTAATCCCTAGGATTATGCGAGCACCATTGATGAAGAGGGGAATGAATAATTTCCAAAGCCAAAATATCCACTTCATCCTAATCCTAAGTGTTATACAAGCACCACTAATGAAGAGGCGAATGAATAATTTTTAGAGAGAAAATATCCACTTCGTCCTAATCCTAAGGATTATGCAAGCACCACGGATGAAGAGGGGGATGAATTTCCAGAGTCAAAATTTACACTTCATCCTAATGTTAAGGATTATAAGAGCACCACTGATGAGGGGGGGAGGGATGAAGAATTTCCAAAGTCAAATTTTCCACTTCATCTTGATCCTAAGGATTATGAGAGCACCACTGATGAAGGGGGGGATGAAGAATTTCTAATAAATAGATATTCAAACCGTCCACTTATTCCTAATTCCTAAGCATTATGAGAGCACCAACGAGGAAGGGGGGGGCGGGATGAAGAATTTATATTGAATAGAGATTCAAACTTCCACTTAGGCCTAATCCTAAAGATTATGAGAGCACCACTGAGGAAGGGGAGGATGAAGAGTTTCTTGAAAATGATAATTTTAGAGGCACATATTTTAATAATGCATTTCCTCCAAGTTAGTGTTTCAGAGAAACTAATGGTGATGAAGAATTGAATCCTCCAAGCGAAGATTTCGAAAGCATGGATGAAGATGGTGAATAATTTCATCTAAGTCAGGGTTTCAAAAGCGCAGATGATTCTTGTGAAATTTTGTCTTCAAGTGAGGATGGTAATGAATATTTTCCAAGCAATGATTCTGATGAATTTCTTAACTATGTTTAGAATGATTAAAGTAGGGATAATCTTAAGGGTGGTGAAAATTCTTATACAAAGGATAATGGAATGATGAAGTCGTTGCAAGAAAATATTGTAACTAGGAGTATGAGCAGACCTTTTCATTTCAATCCAAAATATTCCAGATATACAAGGGTTAGGAAAACATATCTCACAAGCGGAATTTATGTCATACATCTGATTTCAAGTGACTGTTGTCCAAAGGATTGCTTGAAATATGTGGATTTAAACTATGTTTTGGAGAAAAGGAAAAGATATTTGTCAATGAATAAAAGAATGCAAAATTCATATTTATTGGGTTGGATGCGATCCACACTAGCAGGTTATGATTATCATATTGGGAATGTATTGCTCTGTAGAAAGGCTTTCAAAATGTTGCATTCAATTGGTAATTTTCGTTTGTCAATAATCCAAGATAGACTGGAAAAGGATCCCACATATTATTCAGAATTACGTTATAAACGAGAGGTTGGTTCGTTAGCAAATAATGCTATGTCATGTATTAAAGACTTCTTTTCAAAGAATGGAGAGTGTATTCCAAATAAAGACACAATACATATTCCAGATAATTTCTCGAGATGATAAATCTACAACTTATACAAAGAATATGCAGAAGATGTTGAAGGAGTTGGTAATTTTATTACATATTCATATTTTACAAGGGCATGGAAGAATGAATTCAACAATGTTCGTAATCCTAAGAATACATGGATGGGGATTTGCAGTACATGTGCTTCTCTTAAAGAAAAAATAGATAAATGTCAAGGGGAAGAAAGAGGTATGTGTTCCTAACAATATTTTTAAAAATTTGATAGTTATCAACTATGAAAATATATTTATTCATATGTTTATTTTATTTTATGTGTACTTTCCATTGCAAAGACCTTCAAGAGCATCACAATTAGCAAGCAAGTGAAAGACAAAAATTGTATGAACTTTGAAATAAGTGTCATGATAATCCAAATAAATATTTGGGTTTGATAATCAATGGTATGGACCAAAAGAAAACACTTCTGCTACATTTTGTCTGCACACCAAAAAAATTACAGGAGTAAAATTTCATTCAATTTCATCTGGTTGGTTGTATTGTCTTTAATGAGAAGATGTTTCCAAGGGTTTACTTCATAACTCCAAATATTCATAATGATGCAAATTTTACCATAACTATAATCCACGATGTGGTTACTAATTGGTATAGTATTCTTCCTAAAATTCTGTATGTACAATTAGACAACACAAGCCGTGAAAACAAAAATCAAGTTCTTTTTGGGTATCTAAACATGTTCATTGAATTGGGAATTTTTAAAAATATAAAGGTTGGCTTCCTTCTTGTTTAGAATACTCAATGAATTGGGAATTTTTAAAAATATGAAGGTTGGATTACTTCTTGGGAGCCTACCATCATTAATTGAATGTATTAATAAAGCATACATTCCAGAGCCTAGCCCTATTTTCCATGTGTTGGAAGAAACTATTGACATGTGAAGGTTTATTCTAAGATCACATGGTAAGGAGAAATGCATTGAACAACTTAATGACATTAGCTTCCAGCATCAATTTCGTATCAAAAAAATTGATGGGATAACACTGATATGGGGCAAGAAGTATTCAAGTGCTGCCGAATGGGGGCCATCATTTGATTATCATTTTTGAAGTTCATTCCAGAACATCCAATATTTGCATTAAAGGTATTGTTATTATAGTCAGTTGTTGAAATCCATAATGCACGAAGGCATAAGAGAGATATAAATTATTTTGAATTTTTTGAGGAAATTAAAACATGTATTAGAGATACATATGAGTACTTTGATGTTGCTAATTCAGTTTGGTGGGAGTCTTTTTTCAATAATTAAAGTGATATGATTTCAAGATCAATACACGAGGATACGCCTTTGAAGACTCCATTTTTTTTGCCACAAAATATGCCAAATGAACATGAGGAAACACACAATTTTGAAAAACAACAGGCTCAAGCTATTATTAGTCCTCCACAGGTAGAGGAACGAGAAATATATATTGGTTCTAAAAGATCACGTGTACAACGTGAAGCTATGGAAGACCTTTACAAGGGTTATGTGCAGGATCTTAAGGAGGGTTGCATGATAACAGTGTTATCAAATGAAGATCCATTTGGCTATCCATTCTGGGTTGCCAAGGTTATAAAGGCCATTAAATAAAATGAATATATTACAGCTGATAAAGTACATTGGTATGCCACAAGTACCCACCCATTCAATGGTGTGTAAAAGCTAGAGATTGTAGTTGAAAAAAAAAATGGCGGAAAGAAAAAAGAAAGGGCCCAAATATAAATCGTTGCCACATAGATGTCTTGAAATTGGAGGATGTTGACATGCTTGCGTATGACTTCAATTTGACAAAGAGATGAACTCTTCGCTTGAAGACCTAAATATTTTGAAGAAATTGCTACTAGAACAAATAATGTTGACATGGGACTCTGCTGAATGTAGTCGTAGATCTAGAAGACTTTTGAAAATTGAAATGGTGGGCATGCATGTTGACTCAGATGGAGCAGTAGTTGATGAAAGAGAAGAGTATGGATCATCTTCATCTACATCTAGTCATTCATCTAAAGATGTAGGTTTTGATGGTGTTCTAGAACCTATGACTGATTTTGAATATCTCTCTAAGACATTTTTATGTAATTGATGTTTGCATGGTGACTTGAAATAAATATTTTTACTTCCATATGATCTTACATGAAGTTATGATGCATTTCTATGTTTGTTGGATTATATTTTTTAATTATAAAAAAATCATCTCTTTAGAGTATCCATAGTGCCACAATGAATTACAAAAATAATTTATGTTATATTCAATATACCAAAGTTGATATTTTGATTAAAAGGAAAAAAAAATTAGAAATTAATGTTGATTTTTTAGGTTATGAAGTGATATTGCCATGATATTATTTATTGTTAACATTTGGTATAAGATACTTTTAAAAACTCTAAAAACTTTATACCTCATTGAAAGGGGACACTTCGTTTTGATGGTTGATTTTTAGGTTTTGGTTGCAATTAGATAAGTTGTCTTAGGTTAAGATTTGAAAAGAGTAATATTTTTATCATTTAAAATAAAAATTACTCTTGGAATAATAAATATTTCATTTACTTATTCATTTAAAAAAAAAAAATTAAGTCATATAATTTTTCCATAATTTCATGGTTCAAGTATGTTAAAAATTTAATATTAAAAACTTGTCAAAATATTAAGGTTTTTCTGCGCTACGATATTTTATCTTTAATGTTATGGTTTAAAATAATTACAATTTTAGAGTTTTTAAGAGTCAAGATATTTTATCTTTAACAAGATATAAGTCTTCAAAATATAAGTAGTCAAAATTGTTGGAAATAATAAGGCTTTCAAACATGATATTTGTATCTTATCAAAATTGTTCTAATTTACGATTTTTCATTATCTTAATATTTCATCTTTAATTCCATTGTAAAAAAGTGTCAAAATTGTGAAACGATTTTTTTTTTTGGTTATTCCACCATCAACACTCTCTGTTTCGAGGGTGTTTTTTCAATCATTTTTTCAAGAAAAAATTGGTTTTTAACATAATTTTAAAAAATGTTGAAATTTGATGCTAAAAAAAAACATTGCATTCTGGAAGACACGCTTTTCATTTTTGAGGTGTTTTTTCATGTTTTTTGAGTTTTTTTGGGTTAGAGTTATCATTTTGAGGTAATAGTTTATGTTTGATCAGCAGCTATGTTCTTTAACATAATTAAGATTTGAAATGTTTTTGAAAGGTAGAATTCCAGAAGATATATATATTTCCTTAAAAATTCAAAAAGAATATTTAATTCATTATATATATAGAAGATGCATGTAGAAGTCTCCTTCAACCAAAGAAAGCATATTTAAAGATAATAGAAAGAAATAATTAAATTATGTAGAGGAATTAACTAAAACAAATAGTTCTAGTTAATTAATCTTTCTAATTGATTATAAATTTGCAAGGGATTTTAGAAGATTGATATTCAATCTTATCTTACCCATATTTATTATACGTTTAAACATGTGGAGAAATAATGGAAACATAATAAATAACTGGAAAAACTCACAAGAAAACACAAACTGCTTCAAAATGAGTCCAGAATCCTTCTATTAATTTCAGAAACAGTTCAGAAAATTACAATCATGTTCAATGGCTTATCACAGGGGTTTAACCCTCCATACTTCGAATTAAAAAGTACTTATAGATTTTTCTTCAAAATGTCTGGACTAAAATCAAAATTTATTACAAAATATCTCGTCCAAAATGATTTGGATTTTTACAAAACTAGAACTAGAAAATAGGAAAGAACTGATTTGATCTTGCACATAATTCAAGGATTATTGTTGGTGAATGGATCTGTAACGCTGCTATTTTGTTTCTTGTTCCTAGAATTCTGCTCTTTGTTCCTAAAAACATGCATTTTGCTGTTGAAAATTTATTGTCTTCTGGTTCGATGAGCTCACAAAACATGTCCTATATTTTCTCATTAGGGATAGAAAACTTCATTGATTTTCTGTATGATTCATATAATTTAGTGTATTTTTAAAAAATGGGCTTAGTTATGAACAATTTCTTGATTTCATGCTCGATTAATAAATCATAACTTAAACCTTCCATGAAATCTTTTCTAGTGATAGTTCCTCTAATTTTTGCAAATTTAGCTTTGTCTACTACTATATTATGCAATCTACACTGATATTCTTCCAGTGTAACTAGTTTATCACCTATACCTTGTAGACCTGCAAGTCCTTTTTGATGTAATGAATTCAAATTCATGTGAAACTTTTTAATCTTAGCTTCTAAATTGTGACATTTGTTCTCCATATTTAGAATTAAATTTATTTTACTGATTATCTTTATCACCTCCAAGACAACTTCAATCTTGTCTTCAATTTCATACTCTTCAAGTTCTTCTTTTGTATTATAATTTGTAACTTTTAGTATCATTGTAGCCTCTCGTAGTTTGTTGTCCAAGTATTTCTTTACTTTTTCCACTTCTTCCTCTGATCTCTTCAACAACTCTTCCCGTTCAAAAATAATTTCAATTGAAGGCCACAATTCAGTCATTGATTCATTAATATTCAACCAAATATTTTATTTGGACTGATCAATGGTCTAAGGAATTGCAGATTCATTTTCATAAGTTCCTATTTTCTGAGTCAACTTATAAGTTTTTTTCATCTCGGCCAAGTATGCATTGTCAGTTTTAATCTTTTGTTCTTGAAGTTTTTGAAGTAGAGTCTTTGATTTATGAAAATCCTGATCCTTTAGTGTCAGGTCTCCCATGGCCTTTGATAAATTTGTTGTTACATCACTAGACCATGTATCCACTATAAAAATTGTTGTTGTAGGTGTCCCTACTATTGAAGTAATTGAAAAAGATGTTATTTCTATGGGGATAGTTGTTGAAACATTGAGGTTTTGTTCTTTATCTTTTAAAATTTTTTCCATATCAGCTTCCATTTTCTTTATTTGGAGATTTTGTTCAATTATCATCTTGAACATATTCCCTTTCTCTATCTCCAATTGTCCAACTTCTTTGGCCTATGGATGCAATGTAGTAGGAAGTTTCAACTGCTTCCTTAATGCCTGGATATGAGCATTATTGTTCTTTATCATTTCTTCAGCTGCTTTAACATCACTAGGATCATATCCCAATCTTATTACCAGATATTGTAATGATTTGATTCTGGTATCTTTTTCCAAAGATGGCATTTTATCCATCTTTAATTGTGAATGAATGTTATTCAATGAAGCTTGTAGTTTGAAGGATTCCGTAGCTGAACTGCTCAAAGTAGAATAGATCATTTCTCCATCCTGTTTATGCAGGTCAATCTGATCAATTGTATGAATCTGTTTAGTGTCAAAAGATAAAATTGGTGTTTTATAGCCTTCCACACTTTTAGGGACTGGAACTTTGGGTTCCAAGAAGGCTAGCTGAAATTGACCCTTTTCTATATCCAGTACAGAAAGAATTCTGTGTTGGGTAATAGAAGTACGTTTCCAGAATTTAGAATATGTGTGGCGTTCAGTGCCTCATTCTTTCTTTTAATTTCCTTGTACCTGGAAAAAATGGTATGCGGTGTTGCACCCTAAGTCATTAATGACATCTGTAGAGGTCTCCTCAATCCTCAAAAATTTTGAAGTGTGTAAACCTATTAATGCCATTGTTTCTTGATCCTATGAACTTTCTCCTTGAAATGGCTCTTCATCAGTATTAATTTTCTTCCTTCTCTTAAACATTGTGAAGTTTGTCTCTTGAATTTATGAAGTAGAATGAGACACACTTTCCCTTAGCCTCTTAGTCTCTTTCTCCTAAGGAACTGGATTTTGTGAAGATGTTGGAATAAAAATTTGTTCCTCTACCTCTTGCAATGTGTTATCCTGCCACTCCTCTTGATTCATCTACTGATGTATTTTTGGCTTGGGTCTCTGTGCATAAGATTTTGCCTTCTATTCGACTCTTACCTTAGAAATAATCCCCAAGGGATCATAGGACCAGGTGAAGCTCAATTTGAACTTCATTTTCTTTAACAAAAAATATGCCTCCTTTGCTACTGCCCTAGTGTTGACAATAAATGGTCCAATATGTGCTTTCAATTTGAACTGATATTTCTTCTTACTAGACACAAAGTTTAGATCATCCATATTCATCATCTATATGATGTATTCTAATGCAAAAATATTGATTGGTACAAACTTCAACAACCTATAAGGAGGAATATCACACCCATAGATCATGATATTTGTGTAATTCTAGTAAAGGTGCCATTCTCCAATCTTAGTTTTATCGTTGAGGTGAAGGATTATTTTCATTTCAGGTAAAATCCTAGGAATAACATCACTACTGAGAAGACACAAAGCCACATGTAGAAATTTATTTACATAATAACTAAAAGAGTGCTCCTATGTGTTATTCCTTATCAAATAAGTCCAATCATGAATTACAGACCGAGGATTTAAATGAGAAGGTGGTTTTCGGGGGGTAGGCAATTTACTGTTTTGGAGAGGGGGGGAATGAAATGGTTGAGGGGAGGCCCCATAGCCATGGGTGGTATTTACAAAACATATTTTTAGACCCCCATCCATTTGTTAAATGTTGATAGAGTGGGGGGGGGGTTTCAAATTTTATCCCCCACCATTTATTCAAGTATGGATCATATTGATATTTGGTTCTCACTTAGGCTATATCGCAAGCCGACAAAATGTCCAATCATGTCACTTTATATACAATATTTTTAATTAATCCTTTATTTAACTAATAAAAAGGATTATCGTTAATCTAAGATAACTACGACGATATTTAAACAAGTGGGCCTATAATTTGGTATTTTGACATATACATACATACATATCACCTTAAGAGTAATATGGTGTAGAATGATGTAAATAAATATGGTATTTCTGACAAATCTATATCATTTTAATACTACTGAAAGCTTGTGGATTGTCTGTAACTATTTGTTGTGGACAAAAAATCTAGACAATATGTTCTCTTCAATGAATTTGATGACAACTGTATTTTTTTCGTTCTTGACAGGGATTGCTTCTACCCACTTGGTGAAGTAGTTTGCAGCAGTTACAATCCATATGTGTTGGTTGCTTAATGTTGGAATTATTTTACCTATGAAATCTAATCCCCATTGTAAAAAGGGTGCTTCGATTAACACTGGAACAAGGGATAGTGTTGTTAATCGCTGCTTTCCAGACAATTATTTACATGAAATGAAACTTCTCACTTTAGCGCCAACCTGTGAAAATAATTTAGGCCAGTAAAAGCCCGCTCTCAAATTTTTTTATGCATTTTCCTTCCAAGCATAATGTCCTCCATAAATTCCTTCACAAAACTGTCCAATAACCCCTTTTGTTTCACTTTTCAATTAGACATAATAGCAGGATATTTAGAGGATCCTTCCAATACAAATTCACATTTATGATATAATATTTAATAACTTTAAGTCTAAAATATTTAGATTGATTCCTTATGAATTCAAGAGGATACATTAGATCTCAAAGAAAATTCACTATGTCTCTATACCAATCTCAAAAGAGAAATTTTTCATCCATGTGTAAAGGAAGAGGAACAGGATCTGGACTAGGGAAAATTTTAAGCATGGAAACTTATTTTAAAGTTTAGAAACCTTGGTGAATATTACTTGACCCTAATATGAAATCTATAAAATGTTTAGAAATATTTTTGTAAAAGTGTTGAATTTTCAAATGATTTTATATTTCTCTATACAAAATATTGGTGATTTTTAAGGTAAAATAATTTTACACTATAAAATTTGGGCGAATCAGTTTTAGAAAAAATTGGAAATTAGCGAATATCTTTTTTTTGAAAAAGCATTGAAAATTAGCTCAACTGCGAATATTAGCCCTTAAAATTTTCCTTGATTTGGATTGGAAGAAGGTTCTTGTGGATTCTTCTCATTTGAAATTTGAGAACGTTATTGTGGGTTCTTCTCACTCGAACTGGAAGAAGGTTCTTTTGGATTCTTCCCATTTGAATTTTGCAAAATGGTATTGATGCCAAGAACCTTACAGTTTGATTCAGTCCTTTTACCAATTTAGTGGGTCTGATATCTAGATCAAATTTAAGTATCTTTGCAATACATCTTCCCCTATTTCCATTTGTATCAAGTTGTGTTAAAGCTCTCTTTACTGCATTACTTGGAACATAAGCAATAATAGGAGAATGTAGCTTGTACAAGGGAATAAGCTTTTTTTTCTATGATATCATATCTCAATTCAGCGTCTCTCATCAATTTACTGAAAAAGGCTATGGGATGCTCATATACATCATCATTTTTTTTCTAGTATAACAATAACTAAAGTAGTGTCATAGGCAAAAGAGAAGATACTAAAATTTTTGGAGTTATTAGGACTAACTAGTACTAGGGCTTCAGAAACGGCCTTCTTGATTTTTGAAAAATAATACTTAGCATGTACTTTCTATTTGA
Source organism: Pinus albicaulis (assembly GCA_034641835.2). NCBI lineage: Eukaryota > Viridiplantae > Streptophyta > Pinopsida > Pinales > Pinaceae > Pinus > Pinus albicaulis. The sequence goes on from CM076573.1 coordinate 290,983,580, forward strand.
CTTCATGATCCATTTTAAGAATATCAGTAATATCTTTGACTATCTCAGCATAATTTGGTACAAATCTTCTCAAGAAATTTATTTTTCCTAGAAATGCTTGAATTTCCTTTTTATTTCTTGGTAGACTAATTACCTCAATTTCTTAGACTCTTTTTGGATCAATAACAACTCCTTCCTTTGAAATTATGTGTCCTAATAGTTTCCATTCTTTCATTGAAAATAAGGACTCTTTAGGATTTAGTGAGATCTCATATTTCCTACATCTTTCAAAAACAGTTCTCAAGTGCTTCAAATGTTTCTCATCAGAATTATAAAATACAGTTAAATCAACAAGATAAATAAAAATGAATTTATTTATCTGACTAGCAAATGCAAGATCCATTTCTCTTTGAAATGTTGCTCCAGCATTTATTAGACCAAATGACATTCTAGCATACATAAATGTACCCCAAGGAGTTGTAATTGTTGCCTTTTTTCTATCTTCTAGACCAATGAGTATCTAATTGTATCCAGAAAATCCATCTAACATTCAAATTTTGTTTAAACTTGAGACTTTCTAAAGTAATTGATCCATCTTTGGTAATGGATAATTATCCTTTAAAGACAAATTGCTTAAATTTATAAATTTGACACATAGTATTATTTCACCATTTTCTTCCTCACAAGTACTAGGTTGGCTATCCATTCATAATATCTTAAGGGAACAATTATTTTTGCATCCGATAATTTTTTATTTTTTATTTTCAATAATTGGAAACAAGACTAGATTAATTCTCCTTAACTAAATTTGTTGAAAGGGTTTAGATTATGGTTTGAGAGGAATTTTATGTTAAATAATAGTTGTGTCATAAGTTTTCAATTCTTCGTATGACCATGCAAATACATCTCTATAATGTTTGAAAATATCGATATATTTGTTTTTAATTTCCTGAGGCAATGATGCTGAAATTTTAACATTTCTAACTTCTTATGTTGTTCCAATATTACAATATTGAACATACTCTTGTTGTGAATTCAATAATGATGTTTTTGAAACATCATTATGATAGAAAAAAATTCAAGGGGAACTAATCATTTTGGAATGTAATTATTAGATAATTGAATGATATTGTTATAAGCTATTTCTTGATCTAACTCTGAGTTCTGATTCTCATCATTTGATTTACTTTAATTCACTTGTTCTTCTTCAATATGAAAAGATGAGAATTCATCTATTTCTTGTAACAAATTTTTCAATAATTCGTAATCTTCGAAAACCTGCTAGTGTTTAAGGTTATCAGGAATAGAGGGCTTGTAATTTACTTGAATTTGGTAATGCAATTGCATAGGATCAGGGATTTCAAAATGACTTGCAGAAATTATTAAGGCATCAACATGAATGTTTTATTCTCTTGGGATTGATGTGATATTAAAGGCTTGAAAATAATTCTCTATAATATCCCAAACTTCATTCTTGTAAGATCTTAGTTTGTGGTGCTTGGTTTGACATAAGTTTATGATTTGTTTTACAATTAAATCTGAATCACGAAATATAATCAAGTTTTGAACCTTTAGGGTTTTTTCTAACTCTAATCCTAAAAGAAGAGCTTCATATTCTGCTACATTATCTATAACATCAAAGTCTAATTTAAAGGATTGAGTTATGTTTTTCTCATCAGAGAGATAAGTATAATTCTAGCTCCACCTCCATCTTTAAAAAAGTTCCATCAAAGTGCATTTTCCAAATATCAATGTTTAAAATTGGAGGGGTATTAACAAATTCTTGAATGTTGATTTGAGAATTTGAAAGATAATTATCAACTAAACTAAAGCACCCAAAATCTTGAAATAACATAAATTGGTTGATTGAGGACTTGATTTTCTTTACAAACTGTTTTAATAAAATCCGACCTCTCTATACAACCTTAAATGTTCTCCTCCATAAAATGGGAGTGTTGCAAAAGACATGCCCATTTGTAAAATCCCTTCCAAATTTTCACAACAAGACCTAGACAATAGCATTCCAAATTTGGGTGGAATATTTGTAACTACTATATCCAAGACTAAAATTTTAATAGGGATTTGAGAAAGTGTTACAACCAATCCTTAACCAATCTGAGGAAAGGTACTTTCTTGGAATCAAAAGTATATATATCATGGTATGGTCTAGTGGTTAGAATGTATCTTAATATCCCCTTATTAGATAGTAGGAATGTGTTTTATTAGTATATAATTATTGCGATAACTAGCCTGAAGGTAATCACTATAAAGAAAAGATATTAAACATCATTGTAATCGTAATGACATGCATCTGAATAAAGAAAACTTCTTTTAAGAGTGCAATTCTTATCCAATGAGATTTTCTTCACTATAATCTTGTGTTCTTGTCACTTGTGGATTGCTTTTCCATATGTATATTATATTATTGTTCAAGATCCTTTTCCTCATTTAGTTAGGTTATAAAAAATAATTTCAACATGATGATGATGATTGTTACCATCTATTGAGAATGAATTTTATATCTCATATCTTTAGGACAACTAACCCTTTTTTTTTTTAATTTTATTGCCATGCTTGAAAAGGTTGGAGATACTTAACTAAAAATCTATAGTTTTGAAGAGTTAACTATATAGAAAGGTTGGTTTTGTTACATGTTTTTTGAAATTAAGATCTAATGTGGCATATGTAGGACATTGTAAAAAAAACATTTTTCATCCTCCATATTCTTAGTATCTCAAATATGACACATTGTTTCATCACATCACATTTTAGGAATTGTCCAATGTCACATTTATGTATATATGTTGCGATAGTTCATTCTTATTTTAACAATATTGATTTTATTTTTTAAGCTAGCTAAAACATAAACACAATTTTGATCTTCTAGATTGGGTTGAATTGTTAATGACATTTTTATGAGATCTTAATTTTCTCTTTTCCGTTATTTCTTTATTGCACCACAATTTCTCAAATTTAGTTGTGATAGTATGTTTTATGGTATCAATATTATGCACATGGGGGGTAGCTTAATTAGTGTTTGTTGTGTTATGAATTATTATTTAAATTATGGTATTCAAGGTTCAATTCCCCCATGGGTGTTTAGCTCATAAAGAAAAATGGTATCAATATTCTATACAGTGACTTCCTACTCTATTCTCTAATAATTTATCCAAAACTTAACATCTTCATGATATCCTCTCTTGAGTTGTAACCTACATTCAGTTGAGTTTAATCAATATTAAAAATCCTCTTATCTTTCATGTTAGTTTTTTTTGTGCCTCTAAACTAAGTATCTACTCATAGCCATACACTTAATGGACGGATATCAACCATTCTATGAGGAGGATATAATAAGATGCATTGATTTTAATTAAGGTATGGGGGAAATACTAGATTCTATTATAGACATATCAACCCCAAAATAAGCATCCAGATAAGATAATAGGGGTGATGATATTGTGAAAAAAAAATTTTTTTTTGGGCAGCCATAACTCCATTTATAAATTTTAATTAGGTTTATCTCAAGTGGTTTAGAACAATGATTGAGATCCTCCCCGCTTAGGTTCAATCCCAGAAAGTGACATGGAAAGCATTGATGTAATGGATTCGAGCCTAGTTGTTGAAAATAAATAGTGTCTCAAGGACCAAAAGTTATATATATTCCTCATACAGAATATAAAAGTATTTTTCATGTGAAAAAATTCCATGAATAGACATTTATTTTCAAGACCAAAACAGGCTTTCACCCTCCATTAATCCTTTTCTCAATGTCATAGTTCCAACTAAGCTTATGATGTAGATCAACTGAAGTAACTAACACTAAGTTGCCTTTTCTATACACCAAATTAGTGCAAGTGGTATTTTTTAATTTGATTATTATAACCTTTTTTTTATCAGTACACACCTATGGTAGAGCATAAATCATTGAGAATTCTTGTTTTCTTATTAAGATTAGAGGGACATCTCACCATAAGAATCCTACCATCGATATAAAGAAGAAGTATAATGACAATTCTAGTTGATTTTGTTCTAGCATAACTAGCTTCTTCCAAGTGTTTCTTTAATGTCAATGTAAATACCAAAAAGGGTAGTAGATAATACACAACCTTGCTTAAATCCCATATTATAATTAACTTCTTCTAACCAACCCTCAAGTCAAAGAAACATCTCTCTAACTCAAAGGAACCTGTAGCTCTTCTAATATGTTCCCAATGTTATATTTACGCATTGTATCACAAAATTTCCAAAAGGAAATAAAACAACATGGGATATTAGTTTTATTATTATGAAGTTCTTTGGTGATTATTCCAAGTGTCGTTGGGTGATTTAAATCATAACTAAGTGGTTTATAGTTGAATTATAACTTATGAAACTAACTCAACCTTCAACCCTTTTTCCATAACTTTATAATGCTTATTAATAAAAAATAAATAAGCATAGTGGAAAATCCTCTTTGTAGAATGAATTAAATTTCTTAGGTCTTCCATATAGTGTGAGAAATTACCATCACTAATGCAATCCAATAATAAGAGGAGAGAAACATCCAAATATGAATGAAAACTCAATCAATAAACTTATTCTTAAAAGAATGGAAATCTCACAATCTCACTAACTCAACACTTCTACCATCTTTCAAATATCTACTAAAATTTTGAATAGTATAAAAGTGAGAAAATAAATATAAAGCACAACATGAAAATTAAATATATTACTTTTAATTCACTAACTTTACCCTACATCAAATTTAAACCTACTTGAGTAAGTTGAATTACATCAAATTCAAACCTACCTGAGTAAGTTGAATTAGGCTAACTATTTAATTTCAAAATTATATTTCCAACGGAATAATTATTTTTACAATATAACATAATTTTGGAATGTATAACCTAAATTCTTAAGCTCTCTGCTATCATTTCTTTCCACTTACCAATTATCTTTAATAACCTTAAAATCTATGTAATTTCATATAATTTTAATAAATAAACAAACATATAGTTTTACTAAATAAACGAACAATCAGTGCAAGTGAGGAAAATATCATTATCACGTCGCATTTCCATTAAAAATTTAAAACACAGAGATTTTTTTTGCTCTCAACTAGTCGGAGTCCGAGGGAAACCCGTTGCTTCTCCCATTTAAGCCTCTATCTCGTGATCGCTGAGAAAGAACCCCGTGACTCATTTATGCTCATCTCATATTCTTTAGAACAAGTGCTCTCATTCCCACTCTTCTTCTTTTCTTATCTATCAATTGATTTCTACAGGATTGATCTTTTCGACAGGTGATTTCGAGGAGCACTATCATTTGCAACTCAGCAACGGGCATTGCAGAGCAGCAGTGGGCATTACTCTGTCATATTTCTGTGACGCAAGCCAAGCATCCATGCAAGCCAAGTCCAAACAGGTGAAATATATGCAGTATATTTTTTAGGTTTGCATTCTCTATAGTTCTTATTGTTCAGCTTTTATATTTTAGTGGTTCTTGGTGCTTCGTTTCACGTTTTCCGCGGAGTAAACTCGTTGCTGTTGAGGCGGTATAAGCGCTGGAGATTCAGGTTATCTTTGGCCATTGGAAGGCGGACACAGGACACAGTGTATTTCCCATTTTACGTCACGTAGTCGCATGCGACCCAGATAAGTCGCGTAGTCGCAAACTGGCATAAGTCACAAACTAAAATAAAAGAGTCGCATGCGACCCACAGAAGTCGCATAGTCGCAAACTGGTGATCAAACAAGTCGCACAGTCGCAAACTGGTGCAAGCAAAGAAAAATAGTCGCATGCGACTGAGATAAGTCGCACAGTCGCAAACTGGTGCAAGTCGCAATCATTGGTGCAGCTAAGCTCTATTAGCTCGGTCCTCTCTGCTGCTCCTTGGATTGGATTCTCATTCCCTGCTCGGCTGTGCTATTTTCTATGCTCACTTCAGCCTGAGATCTTTGATTATGTTTTATTTTGAATAAAACACTAACAACTCTGCCATGGTTATGAGTACTTTTATTTAAATCTCTGCTGATCACTTTACCGACGAGTCCCAAAACAGTGCCAAGCCAAGCAAGCCAAGCATTCATTCACGATGTTTTGCATTATCGACGCAAGCCAAGTCCAAACAGATATTGACAGGATCAGGATCAGTCACTCGAAGTGGTGGGTGAAAGTAGGAAGGGGAGGCCATTGATATGGACCATCCATAGTTCATAGCCCTTAGTTCAAGAGGCAGCTTATGCAACTTAGCGACTTGGAGTATTTTATGTCTAGAGAAAGATAGTGGCATTTCAAGGGAGTAAATCATTCACAGAATTTTGAACTCACACTGTTTCTAGTGAAAATCAAATAAATAAGAAGCAAAAACATAGCTGAACTGTGCATTCAACGTTCAATATTTATTTGATAATGGGACAAGAAACTGCAGAACCTGTGGAAACAAATGATATAGGGCAAGTGAAAATTGCCTCATCAGCCAAATTTGGGAAGTGGGTTTGGGTCAATGCCAAACAGTAATGAGGCATTTTAAAATGAAGAGTAGCTCGTCTAAAATGGAAGCAGACAAGGAAAAAAAAAGGGTCTCAAAGGGAAAGTACTCATGTCCTTCACAAGGAACAACACTCAAACAAGACCACTTTGCAAGCATGCGGCAAAAAAAAGTCGAAAGGAAAAGGAAAAATCATTAATGATTTTGTCTTATATAGTCCCACATCCACACCTCTCCTCTGGTCATCTGATCTTTATGTGGCAGAATTGTTAAATGTAAAAACGAGGCTGGAGGTAATAGAAGCTAAAGAGCAGGAAAGAGACTATGCAATCCATATAATAACAGCTGAAAACCAGCCTTTAGCATAAAACAACAAAGTTCTGGAGGAGCAAGTGGCATTGCTACAGGAAGCTCTCCTATTAGGCAAGACAGAATGGCAACACATGAAGACAGAGCTGCAAAACATAAAGAAATTTGCAGTGGAGGATATAGAGGCGATAAATGCGAAAACATTTCAGGATAAGGGGAAAGTAGTTGCTCAAATAGACAACCATGAAGAGACATCAAGAGAAGAAAGAAAAGGTGAGTCCGCAAAACTCCCCAAAACCTGGGCTCAAGTGATTAGCAATTCTGCAAAGAGGGAAGGAGAAACAAGCATTCAAGTTGTCAGCATGCGAGATAGAGAAAGCAAGGAAAGACAAGATAGAGAAACAAACATAATTATTAAAGGGGTGAAAGACTATGGGAAAAATGAATGTACTCTTTACCTTGCAAGAGACTTCTTGAAAGACAAGTTGCAATGGCAAGGTCAAATATGCCAAGCAGGGAGAGTAGGCAAGCTTAGCAATGAGAGAGCCAGGCTTATAAAAGTCATCATGCCTAGTGTGGGTGATAAACATATCATTCTAAGTAAGAAGCATCTATTAAAGGGTTCCCGGTTTTTTCTAGAAGAAGATTTAACTGTAAGACAACAAGAGGAAAGGAGGAACGAAATGACAAAATTTAGGGCAGCAAGAGATGAGGGAAAGAGAGCATGGATTTATAAAGGTAACGTTGTGATAGCAAAATTTGGACCTTCGTCCAAAACAAGGCAACAAAACGATAACAAAGGAGAGGCAAGAAATGAGGAAGCAAGGACAGTTTGGGCAAGCAGGGACAAAGACTCAACTGTGAGTATTGCATATCAAAACAAATAGCAATCAAGTCGAACCCAGGTTTCCTTAAGATTAGTTTGTTGGAACTGTAGGGGTTACCCATGGAGAAGAGGACCTGGGTTAGGGCTTATTGCGGAAGGTAGAGACATAATTTGCCTCATAGAAACACATGAGCATGAAGGGTGCAAGACACCGTTGTTGAAGGGTACTGGAAGACAACAATATGGAACAAGGCATCAGGGAATGGCAAAGGGCACGGGGGTATCATGGTATTAGTGAGAGAAAAAGAAGGTCGTCTCATTCAACTTGAAAAAGAAGGCCCAAATAAGCAATTTGTCTGGCTTAAAATATCAGAAAATGGAAATCACATCAGAATTGCAGCATGTTATTTTGCGCCGCAAGTTTCAAAAATCTACAGAAGTAGAGAGCTTGACCACAAAGATCCCTTTGCAGCCATAAAAACAGATATTGCAATATATTCTCAACTAGGGAAGTCCTTATAGTGGGGGATTTCAATGCCAGAACCGCAAGGGAACAAGCTATCATTCTTTACTGTAAAGAAGACTGTGACTCTATTTGGCTTACAGAAGAGAGTAATCATTAGTGGGAAAGAATTTCAGAGGATAAAGGTTGCAATCTCTTTGGAGAAGAATTTCTTACGCTATGTGGGGCTTTCGATTTAGTCATTTGTAATGGTTTGACTAGGTGGGAAAAGTCCGGTAATTTCACTTGCAATACTTACAATGGGGCAAGTGTAGTAGATTATGTAATTTTCTCACATAGCTTGTGTGAGAAAATGGAGACAGTGTTGATTGGGGATCAATTTTGGGACTTAAAATCGTACCATAAGCCAGTTTATTTAAGTCTCCCTTGGACCGAAAAGAAACAACTAGGGTCAAAAACTCAGTGTGTTCAACAAAATCCCCCAAAGGGCAGAATCCTTTTGACTTCAGAGAATTGTAATACCTTCAAAATAGCGCTAAAGAGGCTCTTCGAGAAGGAGGAAATCCCATTTCATGGCCTTCGTAGCCACGAAATAACACATTTAATTCAAAATGCACTTGTTGAGTGCAAAAGAGCAAAAATTAAGAAGTTTGAAACAAATTGCTTTCCGGTTAATGCTTGGTTTGACAAAGAATACAAAAAGGCAAGGAGAAGGTGGAAGGAATCAGCCAAGGATAACATAAAGCTCAAAGCGTACAAGCAGATATTAAGAAAGAAAAAGGTGGATTTCATGGTTTCGAGGAGAGAAGAACTAATATTCCTTGGGAAAAATAACCCCAAATTATTCTGGAAGGAGCTCCAACCGAAAAAGGTGCAGCTTCTGAATGGTTAGACTATGCAAGACAGCTTTATGAGCATGATACCAAGGTTGACCCTCCTCCCTTGGTCAACATAGACACAAAACTCTTCACGGTGCAAGAGGTAGAGATGGGTATCAAGAAGTTAGGCATTGGAAAAGAAAAAGACTTAGCTGAGATCCAAGCAGAGTATTTAAAGTGGGGCTTAAAAATTATTTCACCTCACATTACAAAAATCTTCAACAACATCATTTAGCAGGGGCTCCCCTCAGATTGGACAACTAGTATGGCAATACCTCTTTACAAGAGTGGTGACATCAATAATCCCTCCAATTATCGAACCATAATGATAAACCCCTTGTTCGCAAAGTTATTTGGAAGCATGTTAGAAAAGAAAATCAGTAAGTGGGCAGAAGAAAGAGATAAACGTGCTAAAGGGCAAGCAGGTTTTAGACCTAAACATTCCATAGTTGATCATTGTATAACTTTAAGACACATCATTGAAAAAGTTTGGGAAAAAAAGGAAGAGGTTTTCTGTTTCTTTGTCGATTTCAGAAAAGCCTTTGACACGGTGCCTAGGGATAAGCTTTGGCGCAGAATGGAGGAACTCAGGGTTCCTAGGCATTTGAGAGCAGCCATGCATAGACTGTACGAAGAGGTGAAAGTCAAAATTAGAACTTCAGTATGGATTTTTGAAAGTTTTAGAAGCGATATCAGGGTCAAGCAAGGTTGCCCTCTATCTCCTACCCTCTTTGGTTTATATATTGACAAGCTTGAAGAGTGGCTAAATTCACAAGGGGGTGACAATTTCCATTTAAGCAAGTTCATTATAAGGCTTCTTTTGTACGCAGATGACCTTATACTGATTGCTAAATCGACTCTTAGTTTGCAAGAGCACTTATGTTCCCTTGAGTATTTCTGTAGAAAGGTGGGGATGCAAGTCAATATTAGTAAAACGAAAGTAGTGGTTTTCTCTAACAAAAGAAAGCATAACCAGCATAAGTTCTACTTCGAAGGAAACATTCTGGAAGAAGTTGCAGACTACAAATACCTAGGCATTGAATTCAATAGAAATTTAAATTGGGATGGTTGCAGAAAGAAAAGAACTTTGGGGGGTTGGAAAGCATTGTATGCTCTTCAAAACAGGTGTACAGAGGCGGAACTGTGGGATTGGAAAACCACTCTAACTCTTTTTGGGCTTCTAGTGATTCCGGTGATTCTCTAAGGTTGTGAGTTGTGGGCTAGTAGTTCAACCGACATGCAATGGAAACAAATTGAAAAAATTCAGAAGTGCTTGATTACAAACAAATTCAAAATTAAAAGTGCAGTTTCTTATGATATATTGTTAAGTGAAACAGGGGCTGATCCTATTGAAGCAATTGCTATGGTGCGAGTCATAAGGTATTTGAAAAAAATTGAGCAAATGGAAGAGGGTAGATGGCCTAAGGCTGTGTTTAATGATAGATTGTGCAAAAGAAAGAAGACTTGGATGAGGCAAAATATCAAATGGTTTAGTAAATGGGGCCACTCATGATCATCAACAAAAAGTGTACATAGGTGCCAATATTTCCTGCAGATCTAAAATTCTTATTGCTCAATTAAGGACTAATTCTCATCAACTTCGTTGTGAAACAAGGCGTTGGAAAAGGCCAAAAGAAATGTGGGAAGAAAGAGTATGTATTTTTTGCTCTTCCGAAAAAGTGGAAACAGAAAAACAATTCATTTTAGAATGCGAGGCCTTCAAAGACAGTAGGGAAAATTATGTATGCGGGTATTCTGGCAGCTAGCTTCTGGGATAATCTATTCAGCAAAGAGTTTGTCGAGAAGCTGGGAGCACTTATTGTAAAACTACATAGGAAAAGCGCTGGTCTTATGAGCCAGATAGAGAAGCAATCTATTCCATAGACTATTTGTAGCCTCGTGGACGTTAAAATTACTTTCTTTCTTTCTTTTTATATTTATGTATAAAATGGTTGCGACTTGTGTGAGAATATATATGTAGTATCCTCTACTAAGCGAGTGGTAAAGTGTGAACAACTTGTTCAATATTATAGTTTAAATCAAAAAATTATTTTATAATATATTTAAGTCGTACAATCTAAGCCGCTGACCACATACCATCTTTTATGTTTTTAATTTTAATAACTACTATCTTTATTGATTGGTTATTAACAAAGCTCGCAACTTTGCCCAAAATTCAAGGGAATTAGTGTGCGCGCCGATTGATTGGTAATTAATAAAGCTCGCAACTTTGCCCAAAACTCAAGGGACTTTGAGTGGGCGACGATTTCTTCCGTAGCTGCGTTTCTACACACCATGGAAAACATAGCAAAAACACGATGTCCTCTCCAAAGAAGCCACGTGGCAGAGTCAATAGATGAGACGGGGAAAGACGCAGCATTGAGGACCAAAACGGTCTGAAGATGACTTCATAATATATTGAATTGTTTTCTTTATGACAAATTACCGTCTTTATTCCTTCACGAAAACGTATGGGATTTGGGTTGCCCTATCATTTTTAGTGGAGTTGTATTAAGTGTGATTTTTTGGAGTTGTTTTAGTGGAGTTGTATTAAGTGTGACTTTTTGGAGTTTTTGGGTCGCTGAAATTAGGGAAAATATTAAAGTGAAATCTTGATTTGTGTTATTTAAAAAGTAGTTTTTTTATTATATATATAAGTTTACTACACTCAAAAACTTCAGATATTTTACTTGAGATCATTAAATTTATAATTTCAATGAATTCTTGTAAAAATTTAAAAAAAAAAAAAAAAAATACATAAAAAAAAACTTTAAAAAATCTCATTAAAAACCACTAAAAACCACTAATTTCTCTTAAACTCTATTTTTATGTCCCAAAGTAATCCTAACAGTTACTATATAATATTATTAAAAGAGCCCATGAGTAATTTTTCTCTTTGACAAACTACGTGTACATTTACATCCCAGCAGCCCCGTGAGTCTTTTATCAAACGTCTCTCGCACCTTCACGAAAAAATTTCGCCGTTAATTTGTGTTTTTTTTTTTAGAGCAGGGAAAAAAAACGCTGATATATTAGGAAAATATAACAGTACATGATCATGATTACATCACAGCTGTGAAGACAGCAGGTGAAAACCCCAAAATTATCCAAATACAATCATGAAAAAATAACTCCATGGGCGAAGTCATATGATGTAAATAGGCAAACAGCATTACGGGTGGAAATAAACCAACCCCAATCACAATATCCAGTGCATCCCTGTTACACTAGTATACATGACATAAAAGATTCATCATAGCATGTAATAAGGGATGCAAGAAGATCACCAAAACAGAAGTGTAAGAAAGTTCATGAAGCATGGTAAAAATATTGACAAAGGATCGATACAGGTAGTCCTGTATGCCTAAGACCAGCATATATATAGAAATATAAGGATGAAAACGCCAGAAGATGAGGTGTATATAAGTCGGCTCGCCTGGTGTAGAAAACTGCAGCATCATCTCCCATAGCATACGTGAAGTAACTTACCAATGACCAGCATATATATATTGAAATATAAGGATAAAAACGCCAAAAGATGAGGTGTTTATAAGCCGGCTCGTCTGGTGAAGAAGAACTGCAGCATCATCAGCAAGCACTCGTGAGGTAACCCAGTCCATATACTCCCAGCGCCGGCACACGTGAAAAAGTCCATATGTACCAAGCACCTGGATCGCCTCGACAGAAAAGATGATCTTCTTTAACAGGATGAAAAAACGAAGAAGACTTAGACCAAAAGGTCCGACATAAAGAGGATATCGGACATATCAGCAGGCGCATCAACGATCCAAAAGGCCACTAGTGCAATAGGTAGAGTAGAGAGCAAAAAAGATGACAACCGCTATGAAATACTATGGAAAGTAACAGTAAGCAACAGAAAGTAAAAACAGAGTAGAAAGGAAATTCAAAATAGCGTCATGGGATCGGAATCACAGATGACCTTTGCTGCACCCCATCGACATACTGTAGCAAATGCATCTGGCCAAAGTCTGAAGAGATGCCTTTTTTCGATAATTTATCCGCCCTGGTATTGTTCTCCCTGTAGATGTGAGTAATAGGAGGTTTATCCATTTTCTGCCACATGTGCAGAGTCCTCTGCTTCCACCCCTTTAGATTTGGAATAGTAATATCACATTTGCCCTGAATCCAATCAATAACAAGCTTAGAATCCCCATAGAAATTAGGATTCTGTAAATGATAAAAGGTGGCAATAAGGAAACTGCCCCAAAGTGCCATAATTTCTGCTTTATTGTTGGTACCGGCCCCTCCATTCCAATAAGCATGTATCCTCTCATTCCCTGTTATTTTTACCCAGACTCCACATCCAATGGTTCCATCCTTTGATGCCCCGTCAAAAAAAATGGCCGGGAGTTTAATTTTGTGGGGTCTATATCTGATAGATCTGTCAGACAATAACAAAGGGGGATCATTCCAATCCAGTAACCAGCTCTCGATGTTGGACACAATATTGTGATGAAGAAAAGGCATGTTCTCGAAAATGAGATAGTTTCTGCCATTCCAGACTTCCCATATGAGATAGAAGGGGAGTGACCTGTATTTTCCATTAAGCTTATCCCATTCCACAACAGTCGATATAAAATCCAATGGAGCCCAGTTCAGATTGGATAAGTGGGGAAGAAAAGTTCTCCAAATTTGTTTGATGACCGGGCAAGAAAAGAAAAGGTGATGTATGCTTTCCTCCTGTGTACGACATATAGGACATCTACTCGGCCCTTGCATACCCCTTCTACATAGATTATCCCACGTCATTATCTTATCTCTCCAGACTAACCATCCGAATAGTATGATCTTAATGGGAATTTTGCGCTTCCAAAATGGGAAGAAGATCTTTGAAGTGGTCCCATTTGCCGCCATGTAGACCAAATACCTGTAAGCATCTTTTACCATGATAGTATCATTCTTCATCGGACCATACCAAATGATTTTATCACCACCCGGCGATCTACAGAAACCCGCAGCTTTAAAAGATGTAATAATGTCCTCCCATTCCGCTGCCTCAACACCCATCAAATCCAATTGTTCAGCATTTTTAAAGACCGGAACATCATTAGACCATTCGGATATGGTTTGTGATATCAGAAAAAATCCCCGCTGCATGAGAGAAGTTAATAGGCGAGGGGAGAGAGTACATCCCAAGGAAAGACCAGATATCGATTTGAAACTTATAGGTATCTTCCCTCCATCACTGAAACTCCATGTAACGCGATCACAAATATGAGGAAGGATCTTTTTAAAACCGCGCCAGATGACCGATACATTAGGTGGGGAAAAGAGTTCCCTGTGTAAAATCTGAGGTAGAATGTCCCCCGAAACGTATTTACATCTGATGATAGCGCACCATATGTTATCACCATTAAGAGCCCGCCAGAAAGATTTGAGTAAGAGAGCAATGTTAAAGATTCTGGTGTTGAGAACCCCACAACCATCAAAATCCGTAGGCCTACAAATGATGTCTAGTTGACAGAGATGCACCTTCTTAACCAAATTTGTGCCGCCCCACAGAAATTGGGAGATGATCCCGTTTATAAGCTTTACAATCTTGGCCGGTAAGTAATAGAGGTGTCCCCAGTAGACCATGATCTGTGATAATACCGCCTGTATAAGTATGAGTCGGCCCCCCATAGAAAGCCATTTGTGAGTCCATCTGAAGATCCGGGTTCTAAAACGATCCACCAACCACATCCAGTCTCTGCATTTATATCCACAGGGTTTTAAAAAGCATCCCAGATATGTGAATCCTTCAGAAATGTGATGACATTGAACCCCCAAAAGATCAGCAATATAAAAAATCTCCTCTCTATCGCCCTTGTCAAAGAGTAGAAAAGATTTTCCTTTGTTCATACCCAATCCGGTGGCTGTCTCAAATTTCATCAATATCATTTGAATATAAACCCAGTGACCCCTATTAAGGTATCCAAAAAGCAACATGTCATCAACAAAAAGTGAATGATGGGTGGCAATAGATTCAGAGAAGGAGAAACCTTTGATATGACCCCGCTGTTCAGCATAGTGTAATCTTCTGCTAAAGCCATCAAGGATCAAAATAAAAATAAGAGGGGAGAGGGCACATCCCTGACGGAGGCCTCTGGCAGCTTTGAAAAAACGAGTGGGGACTCCATTAACCAGAACAGCGTATCTGACAGTAGATATACATGACATGATCCATCGAAGGACACCGATTGGGAGGCCACATCTGAGAAGAAGAAGCCTGATGTATGACCAATCAACCGAGTCATATGCCTTATGTAGATCAACTTTCATAATCAAAGTTTCCTTTTTCCCTGTATGTGCCGAATGTAGAACTTCTTGTGCGATGGCGATCGCATCGTGAACGGAGCGGCCTTGCAAGAAACCATATTGTTCTAGGCTGATGTGATTCGATAATATGGCTCTGATGCGATTTGATATGATTTTAGAAGTGATTTTATACATAATATTGCACAATGCAATAGGTCTGAATTCATTGAAAGATTGTGGATCAGCCGTCTTGGGTATCAGGGCAATAAAGGTGGAATTAAAGTTTGCAGGCATATGACCTCTTCTCCTGATCAGTTCAATCACCTCCGTTAGCTCTCCACCTATAATGTCGAAAAAATAAATGAAGAATTCCACCGGCCAGCCATCCGGCCCCGGGCACCTATCATGAGCAAAGGACTTCAGCACCTTATGCACTTCACTCCCTTTAATTTCCTGTTCCAGAATCTCAATTGCCGTCGAGTCAAACATTCTCGGGACACTATCTAAAAACCATTGTTGATTTTCCACATCAATATGCATCTCCTTTTTATAAAAATCAGAGAAATGTGTGAAGGCTTCATCTTGTATGTCCTCTGTTGTTATAGCAAAAGTGCCATCTGCCTTCTTAATTCTTCATATGGCATTCCTGTTCCTTCTTTCTGTTGCATATTTATGAAAGAATTTGGTATTATAATCACCCTCCTTCAGCCATTTTATCCTACTCTTGAGTTTCCAAGTGGTTTCTTCAATCTCCAGAATCCGTTTCTTCCTCGTCCCCAACTGATCAAGAGTAGTATATGACGCTTCCTCTGGTGCCGAAGTAGTAAAACCTTTATAAATCTCTTCGATCTGATGTTTTATATCCTCAAGTTCAGCCTTGAGGGCAGCCTTCTTCAGAACCTCCCACTTCTTTGAGGCCACTTTCAACCTTTGAAGCTTGGAATGAAAGCGATCAATAGGGGCAGATATATCACTGTCAATCTCGTCCTTCCATGTCGCTTTCACAAGATTGATGTAATCCATATCAGCCAGCCACACTCGGTTAAACTTGTATGGAAAGCCTTTTGAAAAACTCCAATCGTTCCATGATAAGGATATGGCCATGTGGTCGGATATATCAGAAAACACAATCATAGACCTGGGGGTCCCCCATTTGTCAATCAAGTTGTCCTTTATCAATGCTCTGTCCAGCCGCTTTGCAATATACTCATCCCCTTTTCTTTTATTAGTCCATGTGGGAAAGAGTGGGCTAGGTCTCACATCAATCAAATGAGATTAAAAAAACATTGCATTTAAAAAACTAGAGAGTGGATCCAAGCGAGCATGAGCCCCCCATAATTCATCAGCCTGCAAAGTAAAATTGAGATCGCCCAATATGATCAGGTTCGGCAGTCTAAAAATGCTCGAAAAACGCAAATTGTTCCAGAAAAGTTGCCTGCCCGCATATGGGGCATATAGATTGATGATATTGACAGGTTCGATCCTACCTCTCAAGTGACCAAAGAGGAGAATACCCCCAGAGAAGCTGTATGCTTTGAACGTGAACCAGTCAGGATCCCACATAGCAATTAAACCACCAGAGTGTCCATTAGAGTTTGTAGCCGCCGCATGCCATCCAATCTTGAAATTTAGGAAGATCTTTAGAGCCTTCTTCCATAAGCAGAGAGTCTCCTGTGCCAAAAATATGCTACACTTACTGTCTTTAATCAGATCCCGTAGGCAATGTGTTTTGGGGCCATCACCCATACCCCGAATATTCAGTGATAAAATGTGGTTCATTGGAAATCCATATCCGGGTAGCTTGCTCTAAGCGCCCGTGACCCCTCCCAGTTTGCCACAGCCTTCGATATTGGGACATCAGAGAGGTTTTCCCCTCCCTCATCAAACAGAGCAATGGATTTGTATTTCCCCTTAATCTGTTTCTTGTTGTTCTTGGTATTTTTCCTTATGGATACACATGCATTAGAAGGTTGAGGAGCAATATTATCCAGGTCCGAAGGAGGCCTTTCGAATACAGACAATGCAACGAGATCAAAATTTGGGTTGCGAAGAATAGAATCAATATCACATCCTACCGAGTTCCTGGGGGATTCAGGAGGGGTGATAGCATCGTCAGGGTCAGAGAAAGAATTAGATAAGGAAGGCCGGAGCCCAGGTGAAAAGGATGGAGCTGATGGACCACCAACCGAGGAGAGAATAGGTTGGAAAAGCGGGGGGTCCGATATGATGTGGTGACCAGGTGAGAAGCTAGGAGATGAGATCCCAGTACCGGAAACCATGACAGGTGGAGAGAGAGATATACCATGCGGAGAGAGAGAAAGAGCAGGCTCAGTAGATGGTAAAACAGGGTTAGCAGGAGACGTGTTATCACCCACATTAGGAGGGTCAGCCAACAAAGTAGGGGCACGTGATTCATAATTCTCATCAGCAGATAAAAAAGCATCATTCTCCGAATGAGAGGGATATGGGTTACCTGGAATATTGCCACCCGAAGTGCCAGTCGCTGCATGATCTTGTCTGCTACCATCTTCACCCGCGGTTGCATCCATCGACCTGCCAGAGCGCAGTCGGAGAGGACATTTGTCCCTTAAATGTCCTGTTTTATAACAAATCAAGCATCTGAAGGGGATCCCCCAGAAATCGATACGTTGTCTGTGTCGTCTGTTCCCCCATAAAAGGTCGACGTCGCCTGGTAGACCACCCACAAAATCGACCTCCACCAACAGCCAGGCTATTCTCTTATCAGCAGCACCAATAATGCTCGGGTCAATATACTTTGTGGTGCCAATTGAGTCTCCAATTTGTTTTAGAGCCTTCAGAGTCCATAACTCCAGTGGTAGACCTGGGAGTTTTACCCAGACAATCCGGCTGCGTGGAGCTTCCATTACCGGGTTGAAACCCAGGTACCACGGTACCAATTGCAGATAACTCCTACCTCTGACCCACATCCTGCTGATTATCTTGTATACATCTCTCTGGTCCATAAAATGGAAGGAAAACCAACCATTAATTAGTAAACTGACCTTTGGTGCATAACCGATAATGGGGCTCCAATGCTGTTTAATCCATGCATTCGTATCAACTTCTGTGTTCTCAGGAAAAATCCATCGTCCTATAACAGCCCTTCTCTGTAAACTTGCGACCCTTCTGAGCATATCATCATTGTCCAGGTAAATCTCGTTAATCTCCATTCTATGCCTGTAGTAATTCTTCTTGTTTTTCCTACGTCTATTGTTATGCTTCCTGTTCTTGTCTAGCTACGGGTAGTAAGAATCAGACTTGTTATAATCAAGTGCACTTCTAATTATGTGTTCATCCACCTGGTAGTCAATAGATTCCTGCTTCGCTTGACCCGCGTTTGAACCACGAAAGGCCTTATCTAGAGAAATCCTGTCCAATGTAATTGTGCCCATGTCCATTAATAAATGAAAAGATGGTAATGCTGTCACGTAGGGAAAACAGTACACCTGGATAGCCAGATAGCCGTCAATGGAACGAAGGTAGGTGAAGACTTAAGAAGGATTTAAGTCATAATATTGGTACAACGCGCCATAAGCCTAATCACAAATAAAATAATCTTAGTAGACCTCGGTAGCGAAAATAGCGCAGTGACGGTTCCGGACAGCAGAGTAGGCCGTCAGGAAAAAATAGGAAGATGCAATCAAGGGTCCAGCAGATGAAAGGATAGGATGACCGGGATTCGATAAGCTGCCACTAAGCAAGTATGTCAGGTGATCAGAATACAGATCAAAGTGCCACCTTCCTCATATAAAACTCGAGAATAAAAGATCATTAAATCAGTCAGGTGACGTCCTGATCAAGAAAGCATTTTCCCAGCACCAGCTCGACAGAGTGGCCGTCCCTATGAAAGAGTAAGCACTCTTAAAAGGCCAACATTTAGTGAGGGCGGATAATCCGGAAATCCCGTGACAACCACCAGATGAGTCAGTAGACAGAAAACAAATCAGAGAGCCGCCACTATGTAGATCATGTCCATTACTAAAAGTGGCGAGATCGGAAAACATTAGAATCAAAGGAGGAGAAACAAGGATCCATAAAAGGACATGTGATGCCCATCAACAAAATTAGAGGGCCAGTCTCGATTCAATAAAAAACAGCCAATAGTCCTCGTGAAGTGGGAGGATCATCCTGATCTCTGCGAAAGGATATCACCCTTAAGATCACTACCAACAACGTGATCCAATAGGATACACCAATCAGACATATAAATGCCTGGATAATAAATACCAAGAGAAGTACATCCAAGCGCCGAACCGAGAGACCATCAGAAAATTCAAAAACTGACCAGAAAACTATGGAAAACGGTTATATGCGCCGGAAAAAACCGTCGTGATAACCAGACCAGAGAATGGCCATCATCATTCAAAGCTGCAACAACAGCAGTAACAGCCCGGAATAGTCCACCACCTTTCTCTAATACGAAAACCAAAACTTTTACATGGTCAAGAAAAAGTAATGGAAATAATACATCTATTCCAAAAACTCGGACCAAAAATCCACCCAATAGGGACGATGGTGTGGGCTTTCGAAGATGAATGAAAAATAGACGAGAGAACGAGGATTGGCGAGGTCCTCTTTCTATTCATAAAGCTTGAAAAATGAAAGCGATGAAGAGGTAAGACGGATCTCAATATCCTCGGAACACCCGGAAATACATGGTCGAAAGAAAAAGTATTCCCGAGGTGAGCCAGATTTCCGTAGTGTTGAAGTTTCCCCAACATATCCTCACCATATGCCAGTTCTCTTTGGTTTCTCAACGGAGCGGTAGCTTCCCGAGTTGCACGTACAATTCGGGTATATGCATCTACTCCGGGCTAAGAAGGTTTGTAGGGGGGAGAAATCGAAACGAGGACTTTGGTGGCTCTAAACCGACACACTAAGCGTGGCCCCGCTTCTTAACCAAGCTCACTAATTGACGGAGTGTGGGACAGGTTATTCGTCGAGCGGTGTGCATATATGCACTGGAAAAACATGTTAATTTAAATGGGAGTTAGTCCTAATGTAACCGAATAGGGAAGTTTTTCGGGAATTTTGTTAAAATTCAAAAAATCGGATATTTACAGAGTGTCGAATTGCATTTTTTATAATTAATTCAAAAAATTATTTTTATAGTGAAAATAAATTCAACACTTTTTGAGAATCTATGCTTCGTGATCCATATAAAATTGTAAAATCTCTTTCGATAATAATCACATATCATGAACAATTTTCCATGAAATGTGATTATTACCGAAGAGATTTTTTACAAATTCAACACCATCAAAAAATCATTAAAACACTTAAATACTAAAATTTAACTACCTTAAATCAAAATATTCAAAAATCTTTGCTACGAGTTTTTTATAATCTTACCCGAATTGCTACGGTATTATATGGATATTGTTGATACAAGAATTCTATGTGATATGTATCATGCATTAATGACTTAATTGCATATGTGTATCCTTGTATTTTTCGAGTTTATGAATTTGGGGTATGTATAATATTGTCTCATACATAGTACTTAGAAGAAGGGTTTAGTTATAAACTACATTTGTGCATAACATAACGAAATGAGATCGAGATTGAGAGCGGTTGAGTGCATAGTAGGGTTGAATATTTGATTGGAAGTAGTTTCGAAGCATCAATGCTCTCAAAGCGAGAGAACTCAATTCAAACTCGGAAATTTCCATTCCACGAGAGGCGGGAACTATTTCGATTACTTGTGGTACGAGTGCGTTAGACGCACGGTATGAGCAATTTAGTTGAAATCACGGTTAGTGTAACCCATAAATACGGCGGAACTGCGAAAGGTGGAACTCGGAAGGCGAGAACCATAGTTAAATGTGTAGTGTGAATGGAGCTATGCGTCGTAACGGATGAAAACACGTGGAAAAATGCAATGAACCAAAGGGTCAACGTATAAAAGAAGTGGAACACAGCGTGCCGAGGAGCGGAATCTTGCGAATGAGCAGTGAATGCGGGGTTAAAAATTTTGAAGTAGTTTTTATCGCACCACCTTTGCGGCGAAAGTCGTGAAAATTTGGAGCGATTCCATAGAAGGGCGGGACACGTGGCTCCAAAGGTTCGGGGAAAACCGCCTCCATTGCACGCCATCGCGCGTTATTGTTTCCGCATCTTCATCGAGCGATATCGATCCGATCAAATGAGGCGGTGCGGCGCGATAACAGCGAGTCGGATGGGCACGACCATTAATACTAGGGCCCGATCCATCGCGCAACTATTGAATATTAACCCTCGTGCAAGTTAACCGCGCGATTTTCGTTGGATCGAGAGGTTGAAAAAGAGATGAATTATCCACATTGGAGTCATGAATAAAGTTGCAAGGTGTCTAACAAGGTATGGGTCGGCGTTTAATTGTTGGTTATTAAATAATCGGTATAGGATTCAATTATATAGTGCGAAATGCTTATGATTGGAACGCGAAAGCCCTTTGTTTATTAATAGTTTTAATGTTTGAATTGGGGAATATGCATACATGACGATATATATTTATATACGTATACAAATTCAAAACCTATGAAATGAGATTGGGTTTATTACAAGAGCTGCGAGAACGAAAAACGAGAGACAACGGCGAGAAAAATGGTACGGGGAAAAATATGAATTGAAATTGTAATGTGAGTTTCAAACCATTATGTTTAAACTCATATATGAGCAGAGAATGTAGACGATGGCAGAGGAGAACGAGAGATGGTAATGAGCTGAGACATCACCCATATTCATAAGTATTTGAGAATAAAACCTGAAAAGAAGTCATATATGTAGGCTTGGTGCACTCAAGTACGATTGAACGGATGAATAGACACGAGAGGTGAACCAAAATATACGAGCAGTCACTCAACAATGAGCTGAAAGACAAATCCGGTAAAGCCAAAGTCCGGAAAAGGAGAGCTGAGTGGAATTGAAATGTGCTTGAAAATGTAAATATTTTTGTTTATATTGTTTGTGATGCAAAGGCAAGTATCCTAAGAAAAAACCTCATGTAATAATATTGAAATTTGTACATTGTTATATTTTTAATGAGTTGAATAAAAGAATTGAGAAGGTAGAAGTCAACGAGTCATGGTAGTCCTCCAAATTCCTGTGGAATACAAACGATCATGTGAGGAACTCCATATATAATTTGATATGCATAAGTGAAAATATAGGAGAGAGAGTAAGAATAGAGAATGAAAATATAGAAGATTCGGGCGAGAGAAGATAAGGAAGAGAGGAGGAGAAAGAAATGCTACGAACGGAGATGATAATACGAGGTTACTGCAAAAAATTGAAGGGAGTTGGAAATTCCTTGCAAGTTGTAGCTTGCGAGAATCGAGTTGGAGCCTCTGTAGGTTGGTGCACGTAGAAAAATAGTGGTGAGAGGGAGTTGGAGCTTGCCTTTGCATCGAAACAATAATAAGATGTGGTTTTCTCCCTTTATGGGTTTCCACTTATATCTGTCTCTTCTTGTGTTACTTGTGTCTTTGAGATGATTTATCAAATGCAGCAATGTTTGCGCTCTCATAATAAGTTTAATGTCACATTAATTAAATACTTGTTTACCCAACATATTAAGGCTGTTCACATACTAAGGTTGAATACAAAAGTAAGCTATAAATAAGGCGATGAAAATTTAAAAAGCTCATGTATGTATTGAGCTGATTCAACCCCCCCCCCCTCTCGGTTCAACTAAGAATTCAACGGGGGTTGAGCTTAGGCCGGGATTGCCCCATGTATCTTGTGCACTTCCACACGAAATCCTCAGATAATTTTATTCCTTCCCAACAAACTTCCCAAAAAAATAAGAAAGGGAGGGAATAGTACTTCTTCTCCTTATGTTCCCAAGAGAAGATGAATTAAAGAATCCTAGAGGTCGCCAATTAAGATCTGCCAAAAATTTAGTGAACAAAGACCATACACCTATAATAACTTCCACTCCACCTTAGATTACATTTGCACCATAGTTTTAATAAATTTCCACCATAGGTTTATTTGTATATAATGTTTGCGCCATACTTTTAGGTTAATACATATTCACGAAAACCATAGGTTTGGCCATAAAACTGCATAACATATATGCGGCCATCTTCATGCATGGTTTTTTAGTATAAGTTTGATATCCTAAGGTGTTACGCTGCTTTGCACTTAACATAATGTCACCATGAAAATATTAAGGCACCCTCAATTAATATATACACCTTTTAATCGATCAAACTCAAACTTTCACCATACACCTAAATATTTCTGAATAAATGAGGCGTGAACCTTTTTATTGCATTGAGAAGTGGACCCTTGCCACGTGTTGAGTAGTGGGAATGCCACATGGCTAGCAAGGCCTTTTGCACCGGTTCCCCACAAACTTCCAATGGATGATTTCTCCTTCATCCCTGAGCCAAATGAGAAATCGAAAGTAATGCTGGATTCGGAAGCGACGGACTCTACGGTTTGTCATCATTTACGGAAACAATTGAACCCGCTGCACTTTGAGCAACTGGAGAATCCTCTTGGATCATTCAACCTTATTCTTGATCTACTTTCAACTTTGTGGCGGGGAGCATCACTATGCAACACTTTCTTCGACCCAAAAATTTCGACCTTGCTTTAGAGACTTTGATCATAAGGAAATAACGATCTTGACTTAGGGAGTTTGGTTTTGACCCAATACATCTTCATGTTCCCTTTCATCCTCCCTTGTCAGCCAATGTGATCCCCAAGTTGGTTGAAGCACAAGCCAAATTGTTTCGGACCATTTGAAACCTCCCTCCACAAATCTTGTGAGCACCCTTATAGGCCGAGTTGTCGGCCTCCTTCAAAACGAGGGCACCCTGTTTGCCGATTGAGAGATTAATTGAAATAAATGAGAAAGATCCCATTTTGAGCGAAACAATGAGTAAGCGAGTTATGGCCAACTGAAGTATGGCATAGGTCCTTTGATGTTGTCTACACCCGAGAACAATGTTCATCCCATTGCCAAACTCCTTGAAGTACGCAATGTAGGAAGTGAGCAATGCGATTGAAGCTAAGCCAAATATGTGACACGTGATAAAAGGAAAGTCATTTTAAATACCTTAAAACGACAACGAGTCACTTTGGATGTTGTATTTGCCTCGAAATAGGGAGGGCCATAGGCCATTTCCCTTAAGATCACTTGAAAAAGATTTGACAAGGAGGGCACATGAGAAAATGCGGGCCTCGACAAGCTCCCAACCCCAGGCGCTTTGGAAGGCAATTAAATCTAATCGGCAAAGATGAAATTTTGTAGGTCCCACCTAGAACATAAGAAATGCGAGATGGTGTTCTTGATATGATGGATGATGAGGGCGGGAATGTGAAAGCAGTGTGCCCGTATACGACGATGCGGTTGTAAGACATCATGTATGAGGATGAATCTCCCTCCGGGGGACAACCAGCGGTGTGACCAATTATCCGGTGTTTTGTTGAATTTTCCAAGTAGCCAATACTAGTCCTTATTTGCAGCAATTACGGCTTGAGGTGGAAGCCAAGATAGGAGAAACCCTCGAGAGAGAGGAACTAGAGACATGTTAAAAGAGTCCATGTTTATGATTTGGAAGGCTGAGAGTCCATAGAGTGTAAAATATTTGATTTGTGATCATTAATCCACGGAACCATAAGCCGCCACGAATCTAAGAAGTATACAATGCATGGCAACCTAGTGAGCATGAGATATTATCCCAAATAGAAAGATATCATCAACGGATAAGGAGTGAGTGACCTTGATGCCCCTGGAGGCTTGTATGCCGAGAAGGTACCCATATTATGAATTTTTGATGTGGAGGCTCGAGTCATCCATAATGAGGATGAAATAAGGAGTGATAGGGAACATCCTAACGAAGGCCACCTTTTAGAAAAATCAAGACTAGTCATTTGTAATAATTGGGAACCGTGGAGATATACAAGTTGAATCCGAGTTTACATTCCCGGGAGCGAAGATGATCTTGCACATCGAACGAGGTATATGAATACCCAGTCAACGGTGTCATAATCCCTATGGAGGTCGATTTTTCATAATGACAACGTGATCGGGTGATCGAATCCTTTGTGGAAAAATGCTCAAAAATTAGTTGCTCAAAATTGGTCAAACCGAACGACGAAAGAGCTTGGAAAACGATCTTGTAGATGCGAATGGCACTAAAGTAGTATTTGTATGAGAAAGTTATTCATCTTTTTAAGTTTGTCAATTTCGGTAAAAAAATGACGATTTGACTTTATAAAAATATTTTATTAAAAAGAGAATACTCCACAAAATATTACGGGAATATTCCATGGAATATTCCACAAAATATTCTACGGAATATTCGAGATTCGACGGTCAGTGCCACGTAGCCGGCCCGAGCCGCCACATGGCCCCAAGGTCGAATGAAATATAGTTCGGTAAAATTTTGTGGCGAGGAATCGACCCCGAGTCGGGGCGGGCCAACGGGCGGCCGGCCATTAGGTCACGAGGTAGTTCTTATTATTCATGGGATGAAGTTTATATTTAAACTTTAAAATTGATATAGAGCGGGGCACGAAGGGGGCAGCCCTCATCCTCTGTTTCAAGCTCGGAACCGGGAGCTAAACTCCATCGACGCGCAACATTGGGGTATGGTCACACGACCCGGCCGAGTGCGGAGGAAATTCATATTTTGGTTCAAACTTTAATAAAACCCGCACATAACGCAAAGTCGTTCAACGACTTGAACGGTGTGGTCCCATGGACCTTATCTTTAGCACCACGACTTGACGGGAGATATGGCGAATTCCACCTATTACGAGTGGCCGCCTAAATTGTCGGGCTTATCGGTCTCTCCACTTTTGGTGGAGCTTTCCTTTATTTTCGGTAAAGTTAGTTTCGGTCATAAATTTGGCTAGGGGAAGTCCTTTTGGAACGAATTTTGTTTTTTTTTGGGGGTATTGGAGCATTCGAAGGTTTGTTGGAATAGGTTGCGAGCCATGAGACACTATGTTCATGCATTTGAGGTGAATGAATAGTCAATTTTCTTGTTTCCGGCCTCGATTCTGAATTTGCGGCCCTATTTCGACCTTTTGAGGCTTTTCATGGTGTAATACTTATAAAAGGGGAAAGCCCATTTGGAGGCTTTTGGACCCGAGTAGAGGTAGCCTAAGAGAGGTGTGAGCTTGCTTAAACGGATGCTTGTTATTATCTTTGTGAATTCTTCTTGCTTATTTCCCCGAGTTTACTACACATTAAACATTAAATTTAAATAACACTACAGAGCTTTGGTGGTGAGGGCGAAAATGGTCACCATAGAAAATGTTGGTGAGGGTCGAAAAGGGCATTCCCTTCATCCACCAAAGGCGGAACATCACCAAGGTGAGCGTCGCCAAAAATATAGGTGTTATTGGTGACATTCAGTGTCACCAATAATTTATAGTAGGATAGTGACCATCACCATTTTCATATGAGAAATGGTGACGGACAATAGCCTCCATCACCAAAAAATTGAATGTCACCGAGAATTGGCGTCGTCGAAAGTATAGTGTTTTGGAAACATTGTCATTGATGGCAAAGGAGAGAGCGCTCGGGGGGAAAGGAGAGACGGCGGGAAACGGAGGAAGGCAAAAGAAGCACGAGTGAAAGCAATAGAGGCGACGAAGAATGTCGAAATATAACGGTCATAGAAGCACGATCGAAGAACGCGTTATCGGAAGATAGAGACGAGCGAGAGCGACGAAGTAGCGAGCAAGACGAGAGGCGAGAGATAGAGGTAGAAGTCGTTATAAAATTCCGGGGAATCGCACTCTCCGGCCCGGCGCGGCAAAGGAAGAGACGAGTCGAGACGAGCGAGCTGTTATAAAATTCCGGGAATCTCTCCAACACGGCATTATACATATAACTTATACAAACATTATTCCGGGAATCGCTTCATTCTAGCGGCCAAAATATATATATAAACATATATCGGTTATATGCAAGCGGAGCACATATAACATATACAAACATAATTAGTGAATCGCTTCACTCCCGGCAAAATATATATATATATATATATATATATATATATATATATATATATATATATATATATATATATATATATATAAACATATATATCGATTATATATACAAGTTGAGCGCTTTATATCTATATAATCAAAGGTTCTATCAAAACGAAATGGCTTATAAGGTGGGACCCCTCACCCAATCGCAATCGGAGAAAAGGTTCAATCGGCGGAGTTTGTAATATGCTCCGTCGAGTAGCGGACCGATGGCGATTATACGATGGGTTAATCGGTTCAATCGCGTCCGGGATCTTAATCGCAATCGGAACTTCCGATTCGACAACGATCCGCGCGTATGCTCCGATCGAGTGGCGGACCCCGATGGCGTTATACGATGGATATTAATCGGTTCAATCGTGTCGGGATCTTAATTGCAATCGAAACTTTCAGGATAGTCGCAAGTCCTTTTAATATGTCTCCGATCAGAGTAGGCGGACCGAATGACGTTATATGATGGAGTTAATGGAACAAACGCGTACGGGATCTTAATCACAATTGGAACTTTACGATTGATCGCACGAATTTTGTAATATCTTTGCGATTGAAGTGGCGGACCCGATCTGATTATATGCGGGAGTTAATGACACAAATCGCATCCGTGTTACGTCGCAATCTGGAACTTTTCTATTATGCGCCCCGATTGCATTTTTACAAAGTTCGGACCCGATTGCGCTATGATACATGTTTTATGTGGTCATGTCATTTGATCAATCGCAATCGCAAGTTTTCGTTTGACACCACCGATCCTTGTGAGGATGTGGGGCAGGCCACTCATATATTGGTTTATAGTTGGCTGTGAGTGTAATAAGGATAAAGGATTTCAAAGTCAGAACGTTAATTTTTCTCTCAAAGGATTGTTGTTAGATATATAAAACACGGTTGTAGTTGTATTAAAATATACCCACATGGGTACAATGAACCCTCGGGCCTCGGCTTAATGGGAGGGGCGATTATTAATATACAACGGCGTGATCATCATTCGTTAAAACTGCCGGAAACTTCCACATCAACAAGACACTAACATGTGTAAAGGGTTAGATTACGGTCAACGATTACATATATTTATATAAAATACGCGATATAAAAAGCACGGTTACACGTATACGTGATTACACCACGAGCGAGAGGACGGAAGAGCAAACGAGCTGAAAAGTGATAAAACACGATCCTGAAAAGACAAAGACACGGTCGAGAGAAAAGAAAAATGCGCGGCAAACCAAAGAATAAACGAGTAGGCTAGAGTTCTCATTTAAATTTGAATGTAAATGTTTTATTTAAATTTATATTGTTGTGATGCATTGGCAAGTCTCGGAAGAGAGCAAATATCCCAACGCAATATTAAAATAAGCACTACAGTTACATTTTCTAAGTGGTGAAAAAGAGATGAGAAGGCAAAAGGAAAGACAAAGAGACATGGTACATCCATTTCGAATTCTCAGTGGGACTTAAAAACGACCATGAAGCTATTTTTGTATAAAATAGGAGTAATATCAAGTGGAGAAAGTTGACGAAAAGAAGTGAGAGAAGAAGAGAGTATGCGAGAATTAAAGAGAGTTGAAGAGAATAAGCAAGCTGCAAGAAGAATGTGAATAAGGAGGGCGAGCAAAGAAGAAGAAGGGCGAGCGAGGAGATGATGTAGGTCGATATAAGAGTTGATGAACGACGAGAGAATAAGGTACAAACGAGTAATAAGAGTGAAATCGACGTGTTTTATTTTGAAAGAGTAAGGAAGTTGGAGTTTCCCTATCAAAGTTGTAGCTTGATAGATGTCGGTGTAGGCCGGGCGGGGTAGGATTCTCTGTAGGTTGGTGCACCTTAGAAGACTATAGATGGGGTTAGATTTCCTTGCAAGTTGTAGCTTGCAAAATTGAAGTTGGAGCCTCTGTGGGTTGGTGCTGAGAAAATCGGTGGTGAGAGGGAGTTAGAGCTTGCCTTTTGCATCACAACAATAAGATGTGGTTTTCTCCCTTTATGGGTTTCCACGTATATACGGGTGTCTATCATGCATGATGTCTATGTGTTGATATGATATATAATGCCTTTAATACTTAACTGGCAACATATTAAAGTTCTTTGGTACATTATCTAATGCTTATTAATTGCTACTCATAAATAAAGATTGCTCACACATTATGTTGATCATGAAATGAAGGTGTTAATAAAGTAAAATAAGTTTTAAAGGAAAAGTTTTAAAGGTCCATGAATGTGTTAAAGGCGATTCACCCCCCTCTTAGTTTAACTAAGAGTTCAGCAGTGGTATCGGAGAAGCGGGTTCCTTGTATATCGGTCTTACAGGCGAAAGGAGATCTAGGCTCTCAAGATGGCGAGTCAAGAAGGAAGCTCAACCAATAAAGCCTTTCTTTACGGAGTGCAAATTATGCCTTTTGGAAAATAAGAATGAAAGCTTATATAATGTCTTTAGGATTAGAAACTTGGGATCTTGTGGAAATTGGATATGTCACAAAGTCAGGCGATACGAGAGAAGAAGCTAAAGAAAGCTTTGTAGCTAATGCAAAATCAATGAATGCAATCTTAAATGGACTATGTGAGGCGAGTTTATCAAAATAATGCACGATTAAGACGCAAAGATATGTGGGACACTCTAGAGAATATCATGAGGGAAATAAAGAGTTGAAATTTCCTTGGAAACTTCTTAAAATGAATGATAGTGAAGATGTTGGGAGCTTCTTCTTAAAAGTTGCGAAATTGTTAACGTGTAAGCTCTTGGAAAGCAAATACCGAGGAAAGGTATAATTGGCAAAGATTCTAAGATCTCTTCCCATCGATTCGATCAAGGTGTACGCAATAGAAGAAACGGTGATTGGGAGACCTTGACCATGAAACAACTACTAGGAAATCTTACGACGCATATGAGATGAGGCTCCCCCTGGAAAGCCAAGTACGAGGAGAAGCTGACATTCAAAACAAAAAAGAAGAAAGAAGAAAGAAAAGGAAGACATATGCTCCTGTACGATGAAGAAGACGCTAAATTTGTCAAGAAATTGGATAGGATCGGGTAGATACAAGGTAAAATTCCTTTTAAATGCTTTAAGTTTGTGGAAGAGTTGGACATTATCTTCTTTAGATGTCCTCATAAGAAAGTAAGGAATCAAGCTCAAGAATCGAGAGAAAGACACATCAAGAATTGGCGAGAAATAAATTCAACGAGAAAATCCTTCCGACAGACGACGGTGCATGCGAAGACTCGGATGAACCCTCGGGAGAAGAGGGGAACCTTTGAATTTTTACTAATGGCCATATAAGATCTTGAAGGACTCTTGCTAGAAGAAGAAGAAGAAGGGGAAGTCGATCTTGAGGGGGAGCTAAGAAGTGCTGCGGAGGAGATTGACGGACTCAAACTAAAATGCGAGGAAAACAAAAGAGATTCTCCTCAAATGTGTGAAAGAATAACAAAATTCGAAGTCCTCATGCGAGTTTGAAGGTAAAGCTTGAAGAAGCTAAGAAGATAGAAGATATATTACTTGACAAATCGGATAAAACCCAAGAACAAGAGAAGTTGGAGGAAGAAGTGGTATGTCTCGGGATGAAACTAGAAAATGCTCAAACGACGAGTGGTTATAAACTCTTCTCAAACAACAAGCTCTAGCAAGTTGAATGATATCCTGGTTGCTCAAGATCCCCAATGATAAAAACGAGAATATGCTATGAAGGAGAATCGAGTAAAGGCAAAGAAAAGGAAAACAAAATATAATTTTTGTAAAAGCAAAGAAGGCGATGAAGAAGCCCGAACGATTCCTACGAAGAAACATGTAATAAGGATGACGAGAGATCAAAGAAATCTCTGGTAACACGGAATATAATGAATACTAAGATGGCGAAGAATCATATGCCCCTGAGTATATCCAAATTTGGAAGTCATCGGAAGGAGATTCTTGCGTCTATGAAGAATGCCACTGTTATGTCTACCACGAACGGGACACATTGCGCATATTGTCATGCAAGGAGGAATGATTCAAACCAACAAAAGATGCAAGCATGGAAGAGACAACACATCGGGTATGCAAGTAATTTCTATATGGTTATTGCTTTTATTGTAAGTATTTTGGCCATAGAATTATTGAATGTAGAAAGTATGGACAAAGGCGATGTTGATACCTCAAGGAGGTTTTATGAGTCAAGAAATTTTTTTCATATACATTCTAAAACTATAATCAAATGTTGTATATGCGATCAAGTTGGACATATATCTTGATGTTCTCTAAAGGGATATAATTCATCACCTCACAAGATACTACCAAGCCAAAAGGGGGCCTCCGAGTGGATAAAGAAGGTGAATAAATGTGACTTGGATTTAGCGCTCAAGATTTGAAGAGTCGATGGTATTTGAATGATGTTTGCTCTAAACACGTGACGAGGAGATAAAACAAGTTTTTAACTCTTGACGAAAAGAAATCGGGCAATGTCACTTTTGGAAATGACAAATCAAGAAGATCGGGGAAAAGGATCGATCGGCATAGACAATGGCAAAGGAAAGGCCCAAGATGTATTATATGTAGATGGGCTGAAGCAAATTTGCGAGTGTGGTGGATGTATGATAAAGTTTGTGAAGTTCTCTTTAGAGCACAAGATTAAGTAGCCGAGATCAAGCACAACGGGGAAAAACTCTACTCGAAGGTGTTCGACGAAATGTGTACATAGTGAAAGAGGAGGGATGAAGCACATGCATCTTAGCAAACTCGAGTCATGGTTATGGCATAGGAGATTGGGACATCTCGGCTTTTGACCATATCATTAAGCTGAGCAAGAAGAAAATCATCGGAGAGATATGCTAGAAATAAAAAGGCCCTCAAACACAATATGCAAATCTTGTCGGTTGGGAAAACAAACTCGCACATCCTTTAAATCTAAATAAGAGTTATCAACAAAGAATACCCCCAACACTTGCAACTTGTACATGGATATGTGGACACACGAGAACTAAAAAACCAAGTGGAGAGTCCTACTTTATGCACTTTGATAATAGATGATTTCTCAAGGATGACATGGGTTGCTTTTCGAGAATAAATCGGAAGCTCTGGAAAAATTCAAAACATTTAAAGCATTAGCGAGAGAAAATCGGACGGGATGCAAGTTTGAAATGCATCAAATCGGGCAGAGGAGAGTGAATTCACTGATTGTGACTTTGCGAACCTATGTAATGAACATGGAATAAAGCAACAATTTACTATTGCGGGGACACCTCGAGCGGGGCCGTGCCGGAGAGACAAAACGGGTACGTACAACAAATAGCAAGAGCTATGATGCGAGAGAATAATATTGCTCGAACTTTAAGGCAGAAGCGGTACACAACGGTACATATCATTAATAAAGCTCACTTAAGGCCAAGCGGTGACAAGACTCCATATGAACTATGGCATGGAAAGCCGGCTTGATAAAACATTTCAAAGTCTTTGGTAGCAAGTGTTACATAAAGAATAATGATGAAAACCTTGGAAAATTTGATGCGAGAACGGATGAAGGGATTTTTCTAGGATATGCTTCAAAAGTAAAGGGTACATGTGCTACAACAAGACTCTTCGGAAAATAGTTGAAAGTATTGATGTGAGATTTGATGAAGAATTTCCAAACAATACAAGAAATACGAACAACGCGATCCATGAGTTAATCATGAAGAAGGAGCCGGAATGATGATGAAACCGACGAGACAACGAGAAGATGCGGCTGAGAGCTCAAGAAGCCCCCTCAAGATACACTCGGAAGAATCATCACGAAGATCGGATCATAGGGGCTAAGCAGAGTCCGGACAAGAAGGCGGCTAAAAGAACAAAGCAGAAGAAGTATACATAGCCATGTTATACAAATAGAGCCAAAGAAATTTAAAGAAACTGACAAGGACAAGTATTGGATAAAAGCAATGAATGAAGAATTGGACCAAATTGAAGAAAATACAGAGACTACGTTCTAGACCTATTGAGAAAAATATCATTGGTTTCAAAATGGAGTATTCCAAAAACAAAATGAGTAGAGCAAAGAATGATAATCGGGAATAAAGCTAGGCTAATTAAAGGATACTCACAAATAGAAGGACTTGATTATGATGAAACATTTGCCCTGACGAGAATGGAAGCTATCGAGAATGTTCTGGCATTTGCATGCTACCAATACAAAGGTATATCAAATGGATGTAAAATGTTGCTTTTCTTAATGGCGATCTAGAAGAAGAAGTGTACATGGAACAACCGAAGGTTTCTCATTGACGGATAAAGAAGACTATGTATACGAGGCGAAAAAGGCCCGTGGGTAAACGAGGCTCCTCGTGCTTGGTACTCAAGGCTTGGATAAATATTTGCAAACGAGTTTTTTTAAAAGAGGTGGAGTAGACAACAATCTATACATAAAAGCTCATGAAAATGAACCTAATTGTTGTTGTATATGTTGATGACATTATGTTTGGAAGCAACGAGAGATGAGCTAGCAAAGGATTTGCGAAGAGATGAAATCGAGTTTGAAATGTCCATGATTGGAGAGCTGTTTCTATTTAGGACTTCAAATTCGGCAAAGGAAGCGAGAGGTACATTCATCTCACAAGAAAAATACCTAAAGAAATCTTTGAAAAAATTCAAAATGGAAGATTGCAAACACAACAATAAACTCCATGACTTCACAGTTGCAAAGGCATTGTCTTGATGATGGGTTTCTTGATATAGATAAAAAACTCTGAATCATGATTGGAAGTCTATTGTACTGGTACATCAATGCCGGACATCATGCTACTTGATAGGACTAGTGGCTAGATATCAAGCGACACCTAAACAAAATCTTCTTGCGAGTCAAAAGAATATTCGGATATCTACAAGGAACAACAACGTATGGACTTTGGTATCCTAAAAGCAAAATTCACTTTATCGAACATACACAATGCATATTGGGCGAGTTGTGTTGATGACATGAAGTACAAGTGGAGGTGCTTTCTATCTGGAGAAAGTCTAGTGGCATGGTACAAGTAAGAAACAAACATCTATCTCCTTACATCGTAATTTGAAGCGAAAATATATAGCGAGCGGCTTTGTTGTACTCAAGTCATGTGGATGAAACGGACTCTTCCAAGACATGAAGGTAAGCATTAATGAACCTATCTCAATCAAATGTGATAATACAAGTGCTATAAGTATATCTAAAAATCATTGCTTCATTCCAAAAAACTAAACATATACCAATCAATATAACATAAGAACAGAGTGGCTCGAGAAGATAGTTAAAAATTTGGACTATGTATCAACGAAAGAACAAATAGCGGATATATTTACCAAACCACTTGCCGGAGAACCATTCGAATACTTGAGGGAACGGACTAGGTGTAGTATACGCTGAATACTATTTCTCTAATATGAAGAGAAAGTACGGTCTCGGGGGGAGAACAAAACGAAGATATCATTCCGGGGGAGAACAAAGCGAAGATATCATTCCAGGGAAAACGGCCAATAAAGAGATAAGCATAAAACAAGTCCACGGGATCGACGTATCGGTATTATCAGCATTATCAATATTATCGGCATTCGAAGCAACAAGAACCTTTCAATCGTAAAATGCATCATCTCGTAACGATCGCAATATTACGGGCACTACAAATGAAACACAACATAGTCAGTTTCGGGAGAGAGGACACAAACGTAACTCGAAGGAAATACAACGACGAGAACCCATACGGAGAGATGAGGAGTCATCCTTTGCCATTTATGTCAAAAGGGGGAGGAAGAACAAATAACGGGGAAGAGCGAACCCAAACGGGAAGAGCGAGCGACGAGAAAGAGAAAGCAAGCAGTGGTTGCCATCGGTAAAGGGGAGGCGGTGGAAATATTGTCATTGATGGCAAAGGAGGCGGCACTCGGTGTAGGAGGTAGCGGCGAGAGCGAGAGGGAGGCAAAAGAAGCACGGTGAAAGCGGTAGAGGCGACGAAGAATGTGGCTCACTGCTTGATCCTTAGAAGCACGGTGAAGAACCGTTATTGGAAGATAGAGACGAGAGCGGAAGCGACGAACGGCGGAGAGGGCGAGAGACGAGCGAGAGAAAGAGAGAGAGAGTCGTTATAAAATTCCGGGAATCGCACTCTCCGCCGGTGCGGTAAAATCGAGCCGAGTCGAGAACGAGCGGGCGGTATAAAATTCGAGAATCACACTCTCCAACGAATTATACATATAACTTATACAAACATTATTCCGGGAATCGCTTCATTCCCGGCAAAATATATATATAAACATATATATCGAGTTATATGCAAGCGGAGCACATATAACATATACAAACATAATTCCGGGAATCTCTTCACTCCCGGCGCAAAATATATATATATATATCGGTTATATATACAAGGGCGAGGCGCTTTATATCTATATAATCAAAGGTTCTATCAAAATGAAATGGATTACAAGGTGGGACCCCTCACCCAATCGCAATCGGAGAAAAGGTTCAATCGACGGAGTTTTGTAATATGCTTTCCGTCAGTGGCGGACCCGATGGCGATTATACGATGGAGTTAATCGGTTCAATCGCGTACGGGATCTTAATCGCAATCGGAAACTTTCCGATTGATCGCAAGTCCTTTTGCATATGCTCGAATCGTGGCGGACCCGATGGCGTTATACGATGGGGTGTCGGTTCAATCGCGTCTAGGGATCTTAATCGCAATTGGAACTTTCCGATTGATCGCAAGTCCTTTGTAATATGCTCCGATCAAGTGGCGGACTAGATGGCGTTATATGATGGAGTTAATCGTTTCAATCACGTACGGGAACTTAATCACAATCGGAACTTTCCGATTGATCGCACGACTTTATTATCTTTGCGATTGAAGTGGCGGACCCGATCTGTTATATGCGGGAGTTAATATTTGCAAATCGCATCCGTGTTCGATCGCAATCGAACTTTTCTATTATGCGCCCCGATTGCATTTGCTCAAAGTTCGGACCCGATTGCGCTATGATACATGTTTTATGTGGTCATCGCGTCCATTTGATCATCGCAATCGCAAGTTTTCGTTTTGACACCACCGATGCGCCGGCCCAGTGTGGGGCCAGCCATACCTTATTAGTGGTTATGATTCGACTTATTGGAGTGTAATATAAGACCAAAGGCTTAAGGTGGAGGGCGTTGTTTATATATAAAGGATTTTGTTAGATATATAAAACACGGTTGCGATTGTATTAAAATATGCCATGGGGCAGCCAGACCCTCGGAACTCGGCAATAGGAGGGCGATTATTAATATACAACGGCGCTGATCTATGTTCGTTTCGCTTGCGGAGACACCACATCAACAGACACTTCTTGTGTGTGTAAGGGTTGAATTACGATCAACAATTACATATATTTATATAAAATGTAACTGATATAAAAGCACGGTGCACGTATGCGCGGTTACACACAACGGAAGGACGAAGAGAAAATAGAGGCGAAGAAGTGATAAAACACGATCACGAAGAAAGACAAAGACACGGTCGAGAGAAAAGATAAATGCGCGGCAAGCCAAAGGGGAACAAAGCAGTGAGGCTGGAGTTCTCATTTAAATTTGAATGTAAATGTTTTATTTAAATTTATATTGTTGTGATGCATTGGCAAGTCTTCGGAAGAGAGCAAATATCCCTTTGTAATATTAAAATAAGCACCTACGGTTACATTTTTTAAGTGAGGCGAAGAGATGAGAAGTCGGAAGGCAAAGAGACATACTTGTCCATTTAATTCCCGATGGAATACAAACAACCATGAAGCTATTTTGTATAAATAGGGTAATATCCAAGTGGAGAAAGTTGAGCGAAAAAGAAGTGAGAAGAAGAGAGTATACGACGGAAATTAAAGAGAGTTGAAGAGAATAAGCAAAATTTTACCCAAGAAGAATGTGAATAAGGAGGAGGCCGGAGCAAAGAAGAAGAAATTTGAGCGAGAGATGATGCGAGGTATGATATAAGAGTTGATGAACGGAGAGAAGAAGGTATAGAAACAGTGATATCAAGGTAAATCGGCAAGTGTTTTTTTCTTTTGAAGAGTAAGAAGTTAGACTTCCCTATCAAGTTGTAGCTTGATAGATGTCGATTGGGCGGGCGGGGTAGGAGCCTCATGTAGGTTGGTGCACAGGAAAATAGATGGGAGTTGGAGCTTCCTTGCAAGTTGTAGCTTGTAGAATTGAGGTTGGAGCCTCTGTAGGTTGGTGCAGAAAATCGGTGGTGAGAGGGAGTTAGACTTGCCTTTGCATCACAACAATAATAAGATGTGGTTTTCTCCTTTATGGGTTTCCACGTATATGTTTGGTGTCTATGTGCATGATGTCTATGTGTTGATATGATATGTCTATTCTGCTTCAATACTTGTTACTAACATATTAAGGCTATTTGGTACATTATCTAATATGCTTATTAATTGCTACTCATAAATAAAGATTTCTCACACATTATGTTGATCATGAAATGAAGGTGTTAATAAAGTAAAATAAGTTTTAAAGGAAAAGTTTTAAAGGTCCATGAATGTATTGCGTGATTCACCCCCCTCTCGGTTGCTAAGAGTTCAACATGGGTGTTGTGGTGACATTCAAGGTCCGTCACCAATAATGATTTATAGTGACGGATAGTGACCGTCATCATTTCCTGAGCAATGAGTGATGGACAAGCCTCGAGTCACCAAAAAGGCGAACGTCTGGATGGCGTTAGAAAGTATGTGTTGTGGTGACATTCAAGGTCCGTCACGAATATTAATTACAATGACGGATAGTGACGTCTCACCATTTCATATGAACAACAACGATTTTATGTCATGGACCTTTCATGGCCATCACTATTACAATTTTACCATGGCGGCGTTCATTGACCGTCACCATAAACGCATTTGGTGACATCGAGTCCATCACGAATAATGACTATAATGACAAACAGTGACCCTCACCATTTTCATATAAACAACAAGGATTTATGGTGACGAGACCTTTAATGGTCGTCACTATTGATGCATATATATGGTAGGCGTTCGTTGACCATCACCATTCATATTTTGGTGAGGTCGAAAAGTCTCACCATAAACTCATTGAGTGATAGTCAAAAGAGCATGCGTCGCAAAAGCTGATCTTCGTCATTCCCTATATATGAATATCGGGGCACGATGGAATCGAACCACCAGCCTCACCTTGTAAACGGTACTCTTCCATTGGGCCAGCACCCTTTAAATAATTAGACTTTAAACTAGCAATTGCCCCTAAAGTTGCAAAGATACACCAAAGGAATAAGAACCGGGAAAACCGAAAGAACTCGGTGTCCTTGCTCCTATTTTATTCTACGACACTCTAAAAAATATGATGATCTTGATACATGACGTATTTGTGCGAGTGGTTCTAATTTAATAGTAAATGTTATATTAGATAAAACAAATGAATAGCGGGGAGAGGCCTTACATGCTAATTTTTAATCCTTACACCAAAATCTCTTAATATTCAAGTCTATGGAACAACTCGTTCAAAGTTGAACTGAAGTAGATTTTAAATGGAAAGCCTAAAACTGACTAAGTAGTTTACAAGTTAACATTTTGGATATAAGTGTTTGTTCAATTTATATGACAAGTTATGCCATAACCTTGAAACTAGTTTCTTAGCTAAAGAATTTCTTAAGTTAACAATGACAAAGAAACTTAGTCATGGCAAGCAAAATTCTCTTGTTTTTCGAATTAAGGGGTGCATGTAACTTGATAAAGGTTGTATGAGAGTATCAAACCATAAGCAGGTTTCACTAAAACATGGAAATGAAAAGTCTTGTTAAGCAAGAAAGGTTTAGTTAAATATATGGAAAGCATCGAGCTAAATGATATAATTAAACTAAAAATGCTTGTAAAAAAATGAAATTGCCATCGTATACATCGCACGAAATACCCTGAATTTACATCGATATCTTGAATTAATATGACTTCAAATTTTGAAATTTTCTGCAAGATAACATTTACATATTAAAAAAATCGATCCAAACATGAAGTAATCTCATGAATCTTTGATTTATATTGCAATATCCATCTCGAATCAATAGATCGAGAATCATGAATATTCTTATAACTAGCAATTGCACCCGAGAATTGCAAAGGAACGTCGGAACATGGATAAGAAAAAGTGGGGGGTGTATAAAGAAATAATCAAGCGAAATATACTAAAAATTAAATACAACCCATGTGAGGCTAATTTAAATTCAATTGTTGTGAATTTTCAAGTGAAAGAAAGTTTGTAACTAGTGTCCGTGGCAGGACTCACAAAAATTGTTATAGAGAGAAAAAATTGGAAGGGAAATTGATGTTTGAGGTTTGATGATGTTTATGAAGCACATATTCTACTTGGTGAAAGTGGCCAGGTTGCAAGTTATTGGGGTTCGAGCTATAGGCGGGATACTACTTTTGAGCTTGAAACAATTTTTGCACAATATAGCTTTCGAGTTCAAATGGGTGAAATACATATAAATCGAAGCAATTTGAGACCTTTAAATGTATGGTCAAAAGAAACAACTCGAGAATGCGTAAATGCTTCTAAAATCTATTTGAAAAAGAGGAAATTAGTTTGATGCTTGAAGGAAACTTGTTTGGACGAGACATTGGTGAGTTGATACTTGACTCAAACAATTGGGCGAGAGAGATTATTATGTGGTGTATTTTTCAAAGGGCTCAAAGAGTCATTACCTTCTAAATGGCTATATATTTTGGGAGATGGAGTTTGAAAATACGGAGTAGAAGAATCGGCCAATGTAAAACGATTAGGGTGAATTTTGAGAAAAAAACACCAAAGATTTGCCAATTTTGTTGAATTCCTACGAGCAATGTAGTTGTACTTCTTTGTCAATTCCTCCTCGATCATGGATTGTAGGCGTGCAAAAAATAAGAATATTCTTATGATTGGTCTACGTGCAGTGAATAATTTAAAACAATATACTCGTAACCTAGCACAAAATACGGATTCAACGGAAGTAAATACGAGAGAAAACAAGAATAGTGGAAATGATGATTTGGATTTCAAGTTTGAAGGAGCATATAAGAGGCGAGGATGAAGTGATTTTAAAAATTTGGTGGCGAGAGGAGACGAAAGGATGGAATACGACGAAGTTTTAGAGTCTCGGGATAGAAGAGAAGGAAAAGAGGCAAACTTCAAGTTCAAAGCACGGAAGTAATGACCCACGGAAGGGAAGAGATTTTGATTCTCTTGTTCAATCTTGAGGAAGTAACAATACCTTTGATGAAACCGACATTCAATTATTCCGGATTCTGTGGGATGTAGGTGATGGCATTAGCCAAGAGAAGCGATTGGACAAGGTTTCACATGAATATATCCTTTCTTCATGAATGCAATGATTATCAGAATTATGTTCCAAATAAAGAGATGAAGCAGTGTGCAAGAGGCTTTATAATGTTTGATATGAAAAGAATAGAATATTCAAAATAGTACATCTATGAGAGGAGACCTTTAAATCAATTTGAGACCTTTAAATGGGTGCAAATACATATAAATCAAGAAATTTGAGACCTTTAAAAATGGATGCAAATACATATAAATCAAGCAATTTGAGACCTTTAAATGTATGGTCGAAGCAACAACTCGAATGTTCAAATGCTTCTAAACTCTGTTGAAAAGAAGAAATTAATTTGATCCTTGAAGGAAACTTGTTTGGACCCGGACATTGGTGAGTTGATAAGCAGCTCAAACAATTGGGCGAGGAGATTATTATGTGGTGTATTTTCAAAGGGCTCAAAGAGTCATTACCTTCTAGATGGCTATATATTTGGGAGATGCGTTTGAACATACGGGTAAGAAGAATCGGCCAACGTACGAGCAGTCGGGTGAATTTGAGAAAAAACACCAAAGATCTGCCAATTTTGTTGAATGCCTGCGACGATGTGGTTTATTGTTTTTCTGTCAATTCCTCCTCGGTCATGGATTGCGAACTGCACAAAATAAGAAGAATATTCTTATGATTGGTCTCTATTACGAAGTGAATAATTTAAACAATATATTCGAAGTGAATAATTTAGGTGCTACCTCCTCCTCAACGGATACGTAATACGGTAGGTAGTAAATTACCAAGTTCTTTGGGGTGAGAAGTGAACATGAGTTTTCTCCAATTGATAATCTATGCAGAATTTGTAGCCATGTGTGTGTATTCCATGCGAAATTGTAGCTCGAGAGAACCTCCCTGAAAGCATCATTCTCATAGATAAAAGGGCATCCATTCAGACTTCCATTGAAAGGGTCCACGTCAATTGAGAGACATTATTGTGGAGAATGAGATGGTGAATGTACGAACATCATTGGCTACCAGCACACATTAAAACAAGCATACAAGGTGTCATAAGTGCGAAATTAACAATATTTGTCAAATCCATCATAATTTTAACAAGAGAACATACGTACAAGAAGTCTCATTTACGAGGCTACCGTACCAAGAAGGGCATCAATACGGGAGGGCACTTATAGTGAAGAACATCACCTAAGACATTAGCTGTGACATAATTCTCGGCTACATAACCAATACATTTCATGTCGATGTGACATCTCCGACTTTATCCATTGTCACATAGAAGTTAAGTATCCATTTTTCTACCAATAAGTTTGTTTCTACAAGTTTCCCATTCCATGGAAATAGCCTCATCTAAATCTACTTCTTAAGATTACATACGGCTGATGCCTTTGTAATATGCATGATTTTTCCTAATGGAATTTGCGAATTTGTGATAGCACGAAAGGATATTTCTCGATTGAAGTTTCTCATCAATGTGACCGATTATAAGCAGGTATTAACTATTAAATGATTTATTTGAGGGTACCAAACTCTCAAAGGTTGTAGATCAATCGATAAAACTAAAAGAAAACCACGAAGTAGGGACCAAAAGATAGAGCGGTCGGCGGATTAAGCATACAACGAAGAAATGCCG
This sequence comes from Pinus albicaulis, assembly GCA_034641835.2. Classification (NCBI taxonomy): domain Eukaryota; kingdom Viridiplantae; phylum Streptophyta; class Pinopsida; order Pinales; family Pinaceae; genus Pinus; species Pinus albicaulis. The sequence goes on from CM076573.1 coordinate 291,025,683, forward strand.
GGTATACGCAGAACCTTCGAACTCATGGCGGACGTGGTGATTCCTATCATCACAGCTGACATCATCACCACCTCTCTTGCTATTAAACAAATAACCTAGCGGGGAAATATTAACGAAATGACAAATAGTTGGGACACAGGAAAATATCGGAAACATAAATAGTTGAATGGATGGCATTCATTAAAACCATTAGACAACAACCTAAAGAAATTTCTAGAAAAAATGCAAATCTGCCATGAAGCTAAAAAACATAAAGTTAGGCGGCAAAGTACAAGAATATTTAAAGTCAAGACTTCATGCATACGTATATGAATCCTTAGCAAAACACCCGGACGGGTGTTTGACGAGATACCTATTTCCTAATCTCTTATTCCTTTGTAAACGAGACATGTGTTGACATAGGTAGGGTTGCGGGGTGGGCGAAATGAATGTTAAGCCGACGAATAGGACAAATTTGCATGACTTAAATTTAAATTTGGTAGATAGAAATGGTCAATGTATGAATCAAGAGAAAGGGAAGCACTGGGTGCTTGAAAATTGAAATGATGACCATCTTGACAACCATCCCATTCTTAGATGCTTCACCTTCACAACCATACGAAAGTGATACTAGTGTTTCTCATAACAAATTCTAGGTCTAGCAAGCACCCTAAAGAGGAAAAACTACGAGGACCTTTAACCTTTTGATTTATACAACGATCCTACTAGATTCCCTTCGAAATCACCAATGCAAGAACTCATGAGTTCACTCTAGAAACCCTTGTTACAAGTCCCATAAGTGTTTGGACGGACTACACGACGAGTACTAAAGTTCAAATCAGTCCATTTCCCATCTAATCTCAAATGTGCTAATACTTCAATTTTTATTTTTATTTATTCTTTTTAATGCAGATTTATTGTGATATTTTAGATAGGAACTAATCCTATCCTCTTGATTTTCCATAGATCTCAAGTTTCAACATCGAGACAAATTTATTCTTTGGAGCAATGTGAACAAAATAATACATGGCTCATGTTCTCACCTAGTTTCATGTTTTTCTTGCGTAAAAAGTAAAGTGAAAGCTCCAAACCCGGTAGCCAATATCGGACGGTACATGACTCCGTGCGCTGCGCACTCCGGTTACATATTTTGTCTCTATTGGCTTGGAATCGTGGTTGCTACCAATATTTCGAGGTATATCAAATGGATGTAAAATGTTTGCTTTTCTTAATGGCGATCTAGAAGAAGAAGTGTACATGGAACAACCCGAAGGTTTCTCATTGACGGATAAGAAGACTATGTATGCAAGCGAAAAAGGCCTATATGGACTTGAAATAGGCTCCTCGTGCTTGGTACTCAAGGCTGGATAAATATTTGTAAAATAGGGTTTTAAAAGGAGTGGAGTAGACAACAATCTATACATAAAAGCTCATGAAAATGAACTCCTAATTGTTGTTGTATATGTTGATGACATTATGTTTGGAAGCAACAAAGATGAGCTAGCAAAGGATTTGAAGAGATGAAATCGAGTTTGAAATGTCCATGATTGGGAAGCTGGTTTCTATTTAGGACTTCAATTATTGAAAGGAGCGGAGGTACATTCATCTCACAAGAAAAATACCTAAAAAAGAAATCTTTGAAAAAATTCAAAATGGAAGATTGCAAACTGTATCAACTCCCATGACCACGAGGTTACGAACGTGACGATGATGGGTTTACGCGATATAGATAAAAAACTCTACGGATCCATGATTGGAAGTCTATTGTACACATTGCATCGAGACGGACATCATGCTAGCGATTAGGACTAGTGGCTAGATATCAAGCAACACCTAAACAAAATCACCTTCTTACTGATCAAAAGAATATTCGGATATCTACAAGGAACAACACTATATGGACTTTGGTATCCTAAAAGCAAAAATTCACTTTATCAACATACAGAGATCTTGATTGGGCCGGTTGTGTGTTGATAGTACAAGTGGAGGGTACTTTCTCTCTAGGAAAGTCTAGTGGCATGGTTAAGTAAGAAACAAACATCTATCTCCTTGTCAACGAGGTAGGCAGAATATAGCGACGGCGAAGCTGTTGCTCAAGTCATGTGGATGAAGCGAGACTCTTGAGAGCGTGAAGGTAATGAACCTATCTCAATCAAATGTGATAATACAAGTGCGGTATAAGTATATCTAAAAATCCTATGCTTCATTCAAAAATAAACATACTACCAATCAAGTATCATTTTCTCGAGAACAAGTGGCTCGAGAAGATAGTTAAAGTTTGGGCTATGTATGTGAAAAAATAGCGAATATATTTACCAAACCACTTGCCGGAGAACCATTCGAATACTTGAGAGACGGACTAGGGAGTAGTATGTTTGTAGATACTATTCTCTAATATGAAGAGAAAGTACGATCTCGGGGGAGAACAAAGCGAAGATATCATTCCATGGGGAGAACAAAACGAATGTATCGGGGGGAGAACAACTAGCAAGATAAGCATAAAACAAGTCCACGGGATCGACGTATCGATATTATCGGCATTATCCAATATTATCGGCATTCGAAGCAACAAGAACCTTTCAATCGTAAAATGCATCATCTACGTACGCAATATAGCACATAATACGAACTGCTACAAATGAAACACAACATAGTCCAATTTCAGCGAAGAGGACCTAAACGTAACTTAGAGAAAGGAAATACAACGACGAGAACCCATACGGAGAAGTGAGGAGTCATCCTTTGCCATTGATGTCAAGAGGAGGAAGAACAAATAACGGGGAGGAAGAGCGAGGCAAACGGGGAAGAGCAAGCAACAAGAGAAGAAAGCAAACGAGAGAAAGTGGATTGCCATCAATGCCAAAGGGGGGCGGTGTTGGGGAAATATTGTCATTGATGGCGAAGGAGGCGACACTCGACGAAAAGGAGGCGGCGGGGCGGAGGAAGGCAAAAGAAGCACGAGTGAAAGCAATAAAGGCGACGAAGAATGTCAAAATGTAACGGAGTCATAGAAGCACGATTGAAGAACCGTTATTGGAAGATAGAGACGGAGGCGGAAGCGAGAGAGCGAGCGAGCGAGAGACAAAGGCGAGAGATAGAGGCGAGTCGTTATAAAATTCCGGGAATCGCACTCTTAGCCGTGCGACGGGGGGCGAGAGGCAGTCGAGAGACGAGCGAGAGAAACATTATAAAATTCCGGGAATCACACTCTCAACGGGCATTATACATATAACTTATACAAACATTATTAAGACCTGCTTCATTCCCGGCGGAAAAGTATATATATAAACATATATCGGTTATATGCAAGCGAGGAGCACATATAATAACATATACAAACATAATTAGGGAATCGCTTCACTCCCTGGAAAAATATATATATATAAACATATATATCGGTTATATATACAAGCTAAGCGCTTTGTATCTATATAATCAAAGGTTCTATCCAAAACGAAATGGCTTATAAGGTGGGACCCCTCACCCACGATCGCAATCGGAGAAAAGGTTCAATCGGCGGAGTTTTGTAATATGCTCCGATCAAGTGGTGGACGATGGCGATTATACGATGGGTGTCGGTTCAATCGCGTGCGGGATCTTATTCGCAATCGGAACTTTCCGATTGATCGCAGAAGTACTTTGTAATATGCTCCGATCAAGTGGCGGACCTGATGAGGCGTTATACGATGGAGATTAATCGATTCAAACGCGTCGGGATCTTAATCGCAATTGGAACTTTTCGATTGATCGCAAGTCCTTTGTAATATGCTCAACGATCAATGGCCCGGACCCGATAGGCGTTATATGATGGGTTAATCGGTTCAATCGCGTCACGGGATCTTAATCCACAATAGGAACTTTCCGATTGATCGCACGACTTTTGTAATGTCTTTTAACGATTGAAGTGGCGGACCCGATCATTATATGCGGGAGTTAATATTTGCAAATCGCTCCGTGTTCGATCGCAATCGGAACTTTTTTCTATTATGCGCCCCGATTGCATTTGCTCAAAGTTCGGACCCAATTGCGCTATGATACATGTTTTATGTGGTCATCGCGTCCATTTGATCAATCACAATCGCAAGTTTTAGAAAGCTTGACACCACCGATCGCCGACGGAAGTCGCTGTTCGACCCTTCATATATTAGTGGTTATGATTCGACTTATTGGAGTGTAATATAGGAGCGAAGGCTTAAGGTGGAGGGCGATTGTTTATATAAAAGGATTGTTGTTAGATATATAAAACACGGTTGCGATTGTATTGAAATATGCCACATGGGGCATGAACCCTCGGGCCTCGGCTTAATGGGAGGCGATTATTAATATACGGCGGCGCTGATCTATGTTCGTTTAAAACTGCCCGAACTTCCACATCAACAAGACACTTTACGTATTGTGTAAGGGTTGAATTATAGTCAACGGTTACATATATTTATATAAAATGCAGCGATATAAAAAGCACGGTTACACGTATACAACGATTACACCACGAGCGAGAGGACAAAAGAGCAAACGGGCGAAAAGTGATAAAACACGATCACGAAAAGACAAAGACACGATCGGAGAAAGATAAATGCGCAACAAGCCAAGAGACAAAACGAGTATGTTTGGAGTTCTCATTTAAATTTGAATGTAAATGTTTTATTTAAATTTATATTGTTGTGATGCATTATGCAGTCTCAGGAGAAAATATCCCTTGTAATATTAAACAATACCTACAATTTACATCTTTAAAATTGTGTTAGTCCACAAAGTGAGCAAAATATAAACAATACATTTAATTCAGTAAATACAAAATTTTATCATAGCTATTTAATATATGGAAGGTAATATCCAAGTGGGAAAAAAGTGACAATAAATAGAGAAAGAAGAAGTATACGACGGAAATTAAAGAGAGTTGAAGAGAGAATAAGCAAATTGCAAGAAGAATGTGAATAAGGAGGAGGCTGAGCAAAAGAAGAAAGAAAGGAAATTTGAAACGAGAGATGATGCGAGGTATGATATAAGAGTTGATGGCGACGGAAAGAAAATCTGAACGTGGCCTCAAGGTAAATCAGCGAGTGTTTTTCTTTTGAAAGAGTAAGGAAGTTGGAGCTTCCCTATCGAGTTGTAGCTGATAGATGTCGATTATGGCGGGCGGGGTAGGAACCTCACAGCAGGTTGGTGCTGCCCGAGAAAATAGATGGGAGTTGGAGCTTCCTTGCAAGTTATAGCTTGCGGGAGATTGAGGTTGGAGTCTCCTTGTAGGTTGGTGCACAACGGAAATCGGTGGTGAGAGGGATTTGGGCTGCCTTTGCATCACAACAATAATAAGATGTGGTTTTTCTCCCTTTATGGGTTTCCACGTATATGCGAGTGTCTATGTGCCGTGTCTATGTGTTGATGATATGTCTATTCTGTATGCCTGTACTAACATATTAAGGCTGGTACATTATCTAATGTTTGCTTATTAATTGCTACTCATAAATAAAGATTTCTCACACATTATGTTGATCATGAAATGAAGGTGTTAATAAAGTAAAATAATTTTTAAAGGAAAAGTTTAAAAGGTCCATGAATGTGTTAAAGGCGATTCACCCCCCCCCCCCCGGTTAACTAAGAGTTCAACATATAGGTGTTGTGGTGACATTCGGGATTCCGTCACCAATGACGATTTACTAGTGACGGATAATGTGGAAATCATCATTTCTTATGAGCAATGGTGACGGAAAATAGCCTCCGTCACCAACGCCCGAACGTCACAGGTAGGCGTTGCCGAAAAGTATGTGTTGTGGTGACATTCAAGGTCGATCACGAATATTAATTACAATGACGGATAGTGACCGTCACCATTTCATATGAACGGCAACGATTTTTTGTGATGGACCTTTCATGGCCGTCACTATTGGTGCATATGGCGACGTTCGTGACCGTCACCATAAACGCATTAGTGATAGGTGTCCGAATGGCTATAATGACAAACAATGACCCTCACCATTTCATATAAACAACAACGATTTATGGTGACGGACCTTTAATGGTCATCACTATTGATGCATATGGTGGCGTTCGTTGACCATCACCATTTCATATTTTGGTGAGGTCGAAAAGTCTCACCATAAACTCGTGGTGATGGTCAAAAGAGCATCCGTCACCAAAAGCGATCTTTGTCATTCCCTATATGAATATCGGGGCACGATGGAATCGAACCACCAACCTCACAGCAAAGCGAGGTGCTCTTCCATTGAGCTAGCACCCTTTAAATAATTAGACTTTAAACTAGCAATTGCCCCTAAAGTTGCAAGATACACCAAGGAATAAGAACCGGAAAACCGAAAGAACTCGGTATCCTTGCTCTATTTTTATTCTACGACACTCTACAAAATATGATCTTGATCTATGACGTATTTGTCTCAAGTGGTTCTAATTTAATAGTAAATGTTATATTAGATAAAACAAATGAATGTTTAAAGGCCTTACATGCTAATTTTAATCCTTACACCAAAATCTCTTAATATTCAATTCTATGGAACAACTCGTTCAAAGTTCAAAGTTTGAAGTAGATTTTAAATGGAAAGCCTAAAACCGAAGCTAAGTAGTTTACAAGTTAACATTTTGGATATAAATTCGATTCGATTTATATGACAAGTTATGCCATAACCTTGAAACTAGTTTCTTAGCTAAAAGAATTTCTTAAGTTAACAATGACAAAGAAACTTAGTCATGGCGAGCAAAATTCTCTTGTTTTTTCGAATGAGGGTGCATGTAACTTGATAAAGGTTGTATGAGAGTATCAAACCATAAACGAGTTTCACTAAAACATGGAAATGACAAAGTCTTGTTAAGCAAGAAAGGTTTAGTTAAATATATGGAAAGCATCGAGCTAAATGATATAAGTAAACTAAAACAACATAAAAAAAGCTGAAATTGCCATCATATACATCGCGAGCGTATGAATTTGCATCAATGTCTTGAATTAATATGACATACAAATTTGTTCTTGCAAGATAACATTTATCATTAAAAAATACGATCAAACATGAAGTAATCTCATGAATCTTTGATTTATATTGCAATATCCATCTCGAATCAATAGATCCGAATCATGAATATTCTTATAACTAGCAATTGCAGAGGTGCAAAGGAACGTCGGAACATGGATAAGAAAAGTGGGGAGATTGTATAAAGAAATAATCAAGCGAAATATACTAAAAATTAAATACAACCCATGTGAGGCTAATTTAAATTCAATTGTTGTGATTTCAAATGAAAGAAAGTTTTAGCAATAGTGTCTAAAAATGACAGGACTCACAAAAAATTTATAGAGAAAAACTTGGAAGGGAAATTGACGTTTGAGGTTTGATGATGTTTATGAAGCACATATTCTACTTGGTGAAAGTGGCCAGCACGGGGAATTATTGGGGGTTCGGGCTTCTATAGGCGGGATAATACTTTTGAGCTTGAAACAATTTTTAAATATAGCTTTTAGTTCAAATGGGTAAGAAAATACATATAAATCAAAAGAAATTTGAGACCTTTAAATGTATGAGTGGAAAGCAACAACTCCGAATCTGTGCAAATGAGCTACAAATCTATTTGAAAAAGGAAATTAGTTTGATCCTTGAAGAAACTTGTTTGGACGAGACATTGAGTTGATAGCAGCTCAAACAATTGGGCGAGGAGATTATTATGTGGTGTATTTTCAAAGGGCTCAAAGAGTCATTACCTTCTAAATGGCTATATATTTTGGGAGATGGGTTTGAAAATACGGTAAAAGAATCGACGACGTACGAGCAGTCGGGTGGGTGAGAGAAAAAAAAAAACACCAAAGATACGCAATTTTGTTGAATTCCTACGAAGCGATGGTTTGTGTTTCTTGTCAATTCCTCCTCGATCATGGATTGTAGGCATTTGAAAAAATAAGAATATTCTTATGATTGGTCTCATTCGAAGTGAATAATTTAAAACAATATACTCGTAACCTAGCACAAAATACGAGATTCAACGAAGTAAATACGGAAAACAAGAATAGTGGAAATGATGATTTTGGATTTCAAAGTTTGAAGGAGCATAAGGGCGAGGATGAAGTGATTTTGAAATTCGGTGGGCGAGAGGGAGACGAGAAAGGATGGAGTTTGCTGACAAGTTTTTGGAGTCTCGGGATAGAAGAGAAGGGGAAAAGAAGGCAAACTTCAAGTTCAAAGCACGAGTAATGACCCCTGGAATGAGATATTTTGCTTCTCTTATTCAATCTCGGCGGGGAAGTAAACGCGCCTTTGGTCGTCGACATTCAGGTGTCGGATTCTCTATGGGATGTGAGTGATGGCATTAGCGAGAAGCGATTGGACAAGGTTTCACTGAATATATCCTTTCTTCATGAATGCAATGATTATCGGAATTATGTTCAAATAAAGGAAGAACGAGTGTACAGAGGCTTTTATAATGTTTGATATGAAAAGAATAGAATATTCAAAATAGTACATCATATGAGGAGGAGACCTTTAAATCAAGCAATTTGAGACCTTTAAATGTACGGTCGAACGACAACTCCGGAAATCACATTCAGATGCTTCTAAAATCTATTTGAAAAGAGGAAATTAATTTGATCCTTGAAGGAAACGTGTTTGGACCGGACATTGGTGAGTTGATAAGCGACTCAAACAATTGGGCATAGATTATTATGTGGTGTATTTTCAAGGGCTCAAAGAGTCATTGCAACCACAGATGGCTATATATTTTGGGAGATGCGTTTGAACATATAGGTAAGAAGAATCAACCAACATACGAACGATCGGGTGAATTTGAGAAAAAAAAACACCAAAGATGCGCAATTTTGTTGAATGCCTCGACGATGTGGTTTATTATTTTGTCAATTCCTCCTCATTCATGGATTGCGGGCACACTGAAATAAGAATATTCTTATGATTGGTCATTGCGAAGTGAATAATTTAAAACAATATGTTACGAAGTGAATAATTTAGGTGCTACCTCCTCCTCAACGGATACATGTCTGTAGGTAGTAAATTGCGGTTGGCAGGTTCGAGGAAATTTGAACATGAGTTTTCTCCAATTGATAGTCTATGCGGAAATTTGTAGCCATGTTATTTCTTATTAAATAATTCCATGCGAAATTGTAGCTCGGAGAACCTCCCTAGAAAGCATCATTCTCATAGATAAAAGGGCATCCATTCAAGACACCCTAATTGAAAGGACCACGTCAATTGAAGACATTATTAAGGAGAATGAGATGGTGAATGTACGAGACATCATTATTGCAGGCGATAAAACAACCATACAAGGTGTCATAAGTGCGAAATTAATATTTGTCAAAGCCATCATAATTTTAACAAGAAGACATGCGTACGAAGTCTCATTTACGGGCTACACCAATGCCCGAAGGGGCATCAACGGGGGAGGGCACTTATAGTGAAGAACATCACCTAAGACATTAACTATGACATCATTCTCGGCTACATAACCAATACATTTCATGTCGACGACATCATCTCCCGAACATTATCCATTGTCACATAGAAGTTAGAACATCCATTTTTCTACCAATATAATTTAATTTCACAAGTTGCCCATTCCATGAAACTAGCCTCATCTAAATCAACTATTGCGGTGTACATACGTATTCTGAGTGACACCCGCCAATATGCATGAGTTTTTTTCTCCTAATGGGTTAAGATTTGGAAACAGCACCGAAAAGAAGGATACCTCGGTGAAGTTTCTTATCAATGTGACCGTACTAGCTAGGTATTAACTATTAAATAATTTATTTGAGGTACCAAAACTCTCCCAAGGTTGTAGATCCAATCAATAAAACTAAAGAAAACCACAATCGGGACCCAAAAGATGAGGCGAGTTGAGGCGGGATTAAACGGTACAATGTATAAAGTATGAGACACTCATGGAGAACCTTAGGAACTCATGGCGAGCTGTGGAGATTCTATCATCTGTGACATCATCTAACACTATCTTCTATTAAACAAATAACCTAGCGGGGAAATATTAACGAGAAATTGACAAACAATAGTTGGGACCTGGAAAATCGAGCGCGCAAATAGTTGAATGGATGGCATTCATTAAAGCCGTTAGACAATGGCAACCTAAAAGGAAATTTCTAGAAAAATGCAAATCCTTGCATCGGCAAAAAACATAAAGTTAGGCGGCCAAATGTACAAGAATACTTCAAAGTCAAGACTTCATACTTCATACGTATATGAATCCTTAGCAAAAACACCAGGACAGTGTTTGTAGGAATACCTATTTCTAATCTCTTATTCCTTTGTAAACGAGACATGTCTTGACATAGGTAAGTTCTTGAGGGTGGAAATGAAAGTGAATATTGAAAACGACGAATAGGACAATTTGCATGACTTAAATTTAAATTTGGTAGATAGAAATAGTCAATGTATGAATCAAGAGAAAGGGAACTACGATTGTGAAAATTAGACAATGACCATGCGACAGCCATCCATTCTTAGATGCTTCACCTACAACCATCTAAGAAAGTGATATACGGTGTTTCTCATAACAAATTCTAGGTCTAGCAAGCACCTAAAGAGGAAAAACTACGAGACCTTTAACCTTTTGATTTATACAACGAGTCCTACTGAATTCCTTTTTGAAATGCATAATGCAAGAACCATGAAGTTTCACTCTAGAAACCCTTGTTACAAGTCCATAGGCTGGACGGACTGCTTGACGGTACTAAAGTTCAAATCGAGTCCATTTCCTATCTAATCTCAAATGTGCTAATCCTTCATTTTTTATTTTTATTTATTCTTTTAATGCGAGATTTATTGTGATATTTTAGATAAAGACATCCTATCCTCTTGATTTTCCATAGATCTCAAGTTTCAACATCCAAGACAAATTTATTCTTTGGAGCAATGTGAACAAAAATACATGGCTCATGTTCTCACGTAGTTTCATGTTTTCTTGCGTAAAAGTAAAGTGAAGCTCCAAACCCGGTAGCCAATATCGGACGGTACATCCGCTCCAGTACGCTAACTGCCCTCCGGTTACACATATTTTGTCCTCTGGCTTGGAATCATGGTTGCAAATCTTAAAAATAGTTTTTTATTAAAAAAATAATTATTTAATGTATTTTTTTAAAACCGGTTCATTGGCATACGTAGCTCCTGGTTAGACCGGTTCCGAGTTAGAAACCCGGTTCATTAGGTCCACAGTCCGGTCACCGGTTCCGGTTTTAAAACTATGACTTCAATAGAACATTTTACCTTTCCACAAGGTGAGCTATTACAAGTCTTAATTATTTTATCACTAAATATCTAACACTCAAGCATAGTAGAACTTCTGTTGGAACATGAATTTTAGCTCTACAATGTCTTTAGTTTTCGTAATCTTTGTCATTCTAATTTGAGTGAATGTGATGCGGTGAAAAATGTCAAACCGGGAGGTAACTCCTCAAAGGCGGAATTGTGTATTAGGCCAGAAGAATGTACATGCTTATATAGATGGGAAGTGAGGCTATTGGGATTCGGCTCCAAATGACTCTTGGCCTTCCTTATTTCCTAATAATAAATAATATACAAAAATAAATGTGCACACCCATCCATAGGATTAGGTGTCAACATTCCCCCTTTAATCCGAAGGGATGTTGGTGAGTCCAAGCATCGATGCGAACTTTTCAAACTTCTCTCTTCCGAGTGCTTTGGTGAAGATGTCGAGCGGTTGCTCATTTGTGGAGCAAATGATGTAGATGGATGGTTTTGAACATGATGTCGAATGAGATGGTACTTTGTATTGATGTGCTTTGTTCGTCTTGAACTTTGGTTCTTGGCCAACTTTATTGCGAAGTGTTGTCGATCATGAGTGGAGTGGAATACATCGTTTCATGCAAATCTTCAGGTTTCGAACCACACAATTCCTTTGTTGCTTCGAAAATTTCTTGCCACATATTCGCCTCGGTCGTGATACGCACAGGCCCGAAGTTTGTTGCGTGATCTCCATGAGACGAAGCTCTGATCCCAAGACTCATGGTACTCCTTTGTAAGTAGACACCCTTTTTGTTTCTTTGTCGCCATCGAAGTCTTAATCGGAAACATCGGTCAAGATGGAAGTCGCCTACTTTTGTGTGTATATTTGAGTCCAAAGTCTTGAGTCCCCTTGAGTACCTTAGTACTCTTTTTGCGGTAGACCAATGTCCTTCACAAGGTTTTTGCATGAACCGAGAGGATTCCCAACGGAAATGAGATGTCGGAGTGCAGTGGTGGTCGAATAGATAAGACTTCCTACAGAACATCTATACTTAGTTGCATCCTCAAATTCCTTCCCTTCAACGTGTGAGCTTCAAGTTTTTTTTTGTTCCATTGGAGTACTAAAGGTTTACAATCATCCATGCTACAAATTTTTTCAGAGATCTCCAATGTACTTCTTAAGAAAAGAAAGATGAATTGGGATGTGGAATTACTTCAATACCCAAATAGTAATGAACATGACCAAATCGGTCATTTCAAAACCTTTCTTCAACTCTTTCTTCATGAGATGCAATATAATCTCATTGTTTCACAGTATCAAAGATCATCTACATATACCACAAGATATACAACTGTTTTTCCAACTTTCTTAACAAACAAAGTTGCATCATCAAGATCAAAGTGTTTGAAATCAGGATTTGAAGATGCTCGGTCGACTTCTCATACCGAGGCTCGTGGTGCTTGTTTGAGGCCATACAAGGATTTCACAAGTTTGCAAACTTTGTGTTCTTGACCCTTTATCACAAATCCTTCTGGCTGGGACATATAAACTTTCTCCTTCGGATCTCCATTCAAGAACGTTTGTTTTTTACATCCATCGATGAACTTTCCATCCTACGGTACGCTGGGCAAAGAGAGTCCGGATGGTGGTCCATTTCTGTGGGAGCAAAGCGACAACTGCATAATCAATTCCTTCCCCTTAATGCGAATCAGCACACTTACAAGCCTGGCCTTGTGCTTGTCAAGTGAGCCGTACGCTTTGTACTTGTTCTTGTAGACCCACTTACGGCCAATTGGTTTGTTCCCGAAGGCGGATCAACCCGGCTTCCCGAGTGCCATTCTTTATCCAAGGCATCATACTCCTTGCATCGCTTCTTTCCATTCATCATGAGAAGCGGCTTCTTCCCCGAAGGAAGTTGGTTCATGATACGTAGTGAAACTCAATTCACGGTTATAAGCAATATCCATATCAACGGGGAATTAGAATTATCTACATCACCTTCGATCTCTTGAGTGGAACTTCTGGCTCTGTTTTTAACCTCATCGGGATGAACATCCTCCGAGTGTCTTTGTCGGCCATTTGGGGGGGACCTTTCTGAGATGGCCCGAGTTTGGTCACTTGGGCGGGATTGGGATTGATTCAAGATTCAATCTCCCAGTGCAGCCGATCACATCATCCACGATGTCATCGTGGTTGTTTCTTCATGTGGGAGAGTGTGGTTCGGGAAATGATTCCACGAGTTTGATTCAATATCGGAATCCCCTTCAAGGTGTGGAATCACATTATCAAATTCTTTGAAGAAGACTTTGCATGTGTGAATCTATCCGGGCGATGATTTTAGCTCAGCAAACCTTGTCACTCTTGGATGATTCAAGAAATATGACATCTCTTGCTATCACAAACTTCTTATTTGCTTCATCATAGAGACGATATCCTTTGCGGTATTGGAGTACCCCGAGAAAGATACATTTTCTGCTTCTAGCACCAAGTTTGTTCCTTTGACCCTTGTGTATCGAGGCATAACGGAGTGGACCAAAGACCACGAAGCTCTTTAAAGGAAGGAATGTGGCCATGCCACATTTCAAGGGATTTTGTTTTCTAATTGAACTTGAAGGACACCTATTCTTTATGTAAAAAGCACATAGAAGCTGCATCGGCCCAAAACATCAATTTTACATTCTTGAAAAATAACATGGAGCGGACCATATTTAAGATGATTTACGGTATTCTTTAAATACACCGACTACATTGTGGATTATATGGCAACATTGTTTGATGTTTGATTCCATGTTGACGAAGATAATTTTCAAATTCGTTTGAGGTGTATTCTTTTCCATTATCGGTACGTAGAGAGCCAATATGTGTTTGTGCATCATTTTCAATCCATACATGAAAATTCTTGAAAGTTTGAAAAGCATCGAGACTTATTCTTGATAAGTAAATCCAACACATTAAATTGTAGTCATCAATAAATGTCATCATGTATTTGTTTCCATTTGCGAAGCAATAGGCATAGGGCCACATAAATCTGAATGAAAAAGTTCAAGTTTCCTATATGTGCTCTTAGTGTGAATCATGAAATGGGCATTTTGTTTGCTATGCTTTCACGAATACATGCATCACATTCCTTGGATTTCTAGGAATTGTAGGCGGAGTCCATCAGCACCATTTTCTTCAACAAAACGAAGAGGTTTGTCATAATTTAAGTGTCCAAATCTAGCATGTCATAAAAGACTTGATGGAAATGTACCTTCATCATGATATGAGCTCGAATGCAAAGTTTTGAGCATGAGCGAGATGAACCTTTCGGCTTCAAGAGTCTCCCTTCTTCTATTCCCTCCATGACAAGTGAGTGATCGATCTTTGATGCGACCTCTGCCTTGCCATCAAACAAGTGAGCGGAAGTGTCCTTCTTCTTGGGATTTCGATCGGGGACAGTTTCTCTTCAACTCCCGGGAGGTATAGAACCTCATGTAGGATATGATCGGGGAAGACCGAGGGCAGTTTAAGCGTACTTAACCACGATGAACCGTTGGATTTATCTGCGAAATATCTTTGCTCCATCAACTTTGTCGGTGAAATCTTCAAAAAAATCTTTTCTAAATGTCATGTGACATGTTGCTCTGAATCTAGCAACCAATCATCTCTCCATGAAGTAAATGAAACATCAAAGAGGTTTTCGGTTACTCCATTGTTACAATGTCTTAGAACATAGTGAGCGGATTCGAGGTGCTTTACCTTTGTCTTTGTCATTGGTTTTTTGCCTTTGTCTTGATTTATGTCTTTGCTCAATTTTGTTCCATGGTGTTCGCATTTGGGTGCATCATGTCCATCTCTATTGCACTTGGTGTGCAATAGAAGATAAGTTGCTGGCTGTCACCCCTTCTGTGAAGTTCCTTCTTCCTCTTCCCTCTTCTTGCCACCTCTTCCTCTTTGGATGAATGCAGAGCGTGATTCTTTTTTCTCTATGTGCCAAATATGCAGCCTCTTCGGAAGATGAAGGGACTGTCATCTTCCCAAAAGCTTTCTCTCTTTACTTGCAAACTTAAGTTTATCGGTTTACTTGAGTGATTTGTTCAAGGTTTCCACTTGCTTGCAAAGACTCGAAGATAATGTGAGTAAGTCGGATATAATGCCTTAACATATGCTATGAGAGGTATGTCATTTTACACCAGTGTTTTGAATGTCATGCATTATAGATCTTGTTACGAAGCTAAAGCGAGAGGATGTCATTCCTTCATTTCAAGGCGAACGGCTTAACCATCGATTGAACATTTTCTAATTAAGATGTGAGTCATAGAGTTCTTTTAGTTTCTTCAAGGCTTCATAGGCATTTGAGAATGATGAAATATGGCGACTCACCTCTTCTCACTTCTTTTGAAGAGCACGATCGAGGCATAGGCCTTGCGGTTCTTGTTTTCCCGGATGGCAAGCTCTTTATACGAAGTGGGCTTCTCGGTGGATTTTACGCTTGTCCTTCACGGATTCCTCTCCCGACTCATTAAAAAATGAGTGTGTGTCTTAAGGACCATTCCAAGGTCGTTCATCTTGCAGAGAAACTACCAACAATAGAATGAGAGAATGCATTAGGCTGTGGAAAAAATCTTCGAAAGAGGAAACAAATTAAACATAAAAACTTCAAACTCTTGAAATATTTCAAATACGAGACGAAAACTCTTCTTTGGAAAAAATTTTACGAGTTTAAACTCTTTACGGAAACCTCTTGCTCGGAAAACTTTCTTGGAAATGAATTTTAAAAAAACACTCTATGCTATAGGCGGGTGTTTTGCATAAAAAAATGTATTTTTTTTTGTTTTGGAAAAAAATGTATGTGAAAAAGGTGAATGGTTTTGTAAAGGGCGGAATTTTCAAGGTAGGGAGCGAAATTATGAATGGAGCGAGAAATATTTATGGGAAAAGGTATTGAGATGGGAGGGCGCGTACACATACCATGACAACGGGAATTAAATGACAAATAGATGTATGTCCGTACAACGCACATGAGCGTTGGATTAATACGGCCACGTAACAATGCAACCGGCGTTTTAAATACGGTGAGTGGTGTTTGTGGTAAATACGATGAGTGCGTGGAACTGCATATAAGGTGAGAGCTCGGCGTGGGACGGCGGAGTTGTATGTGTAAATGCGAGCCGAGGGCGGAGTGGAGTTAGGAGGCGCGGGACGTTGGTTGATTGAGAGGAAGAAAGCGAAACGGTCGACGGGTCGTAGGGCCCACACGACGCGGGGGGGTGAGGGAGCCCGAGAGCGAGGTTGCGAGAGATGAGGGAGAGGGCGTAGGGAGAAAGTGAGGGAATGGGTGAGGTAGGGAAATGAATGGGCGCCAACAAGAATGGGTCGATAGGTATGGAGTGGGGAAGGAGAGACGAGGAGGCCCAAAAGGGCGTTTCATAAAAAAATTTGAACTTGAATGCGAGAATACGGTTAGGGGCGGGCCCCGGGCCCCGCGGGCACAACGAAATGTCGGTGCTAAATAGGGAAAAAATGCGAGTGTGATGCAACAATTAGGAGCGACGAAAACAATTAATAAAATTGGTGAGCAAGGTGAGGAGTTACACCACGGGCGAGAAATGCAGATAATAGAGCAGGCTACGATACCATGTCAAACCGGGAGGTAACTCCTCAAAGCTGAGTGTGTATTAGGCGAAGAATGTACATGCTTATATAGATGGGAAGTGAGGCTATTGGGATTCGGCTCCCAATGACTCTTGGCCTTCCCTTATTTCCTAATAATAAATAATATACAAAAATAAATGTGCACACCCATCCATAGGATTAGGTGTCGAAACAAAAAAGTACGAGAGACTAAAAATATGTCTACTTCAATAGGACCTTTCCCTTTCCAAAAGGTGAGCTATTACAAGTCTTCCATAATTTTATCGAGTAAATAGCTAATGTGAATCGTAGAACTGCGATTGGGAAATGAATTTTAGTGCAATAATGTAATTTCTTAATCAAGTCTAAATGTAAAATGAGGGAAAGCATTTCTCATTCTTATTTTATTGGGAACTTCACGGATAAACACGAGATTAGAAGCCTCATCTTAAACAACAATCTAATGAATTAATATTGAATGTGTAGGAAAGTGAATTGATGATTGTAGACACATTATGAAGATAGCCAAAACGGGCATGGCAACGGAGAATGGAGATATTGACAAGACTTATCATTAGTAGAAGAATTTAGAAAATATTGAAAGTGGTACGGCTTACCGAAGCCACTATCCTCGAAACTTAAAGTCATGCAGAACGAAAAGAGATTTTAACTTTAATCATTGAAAATAATGACGATGTTCTATTCTAGATATAGCTAGAATATATTATGGTCACAACCCTACCACAATCAAATTCCCAAGAACAATCTCGAGTGATAGTTATTAACGCATCAACCATGCATGTTGTTTGGTCTCTAGAAACACCTTGACCTTCAAATAAATTGCATAATCTTTTCTCATTATAAATCACAATGCCAATTCTTGAAGTCTATGGTACGTTCAAGTAACCAAACACAAACAAAGAGCTTTACATGGAATGAAAGGTCTTTAACTATAGCATTACCTCAACAACAAAGTGATCCCCGGATCTTGTCAACGTGAGCCCATGACTCCCTTTAAAATCATAAACCCAAACCTCAAAACCGTGTCATCCATTTCAAGGAAGAGCCCCGCTTCTCACATAGCATCTACAAAATTGGTGAAAACCAACAAAAGATAGCATGATGACTTTAAACCATGTCTCAAAATAACAAAATTGAATTATTGAGTGCATATAAAAACCATTTTGTTAATCTAACAATTTAAGCGACCTCTATAAGCGATTCTTGGGGGCGACTCATGTTCTCCACTATGATAGGGCACCCCATAGTTTGACGACCCAATTCCACTGACTAGCTTGCACCACTTTCTAGGTTACCTTTTTAAATAAAGTCACCATCCTTATCAAGCACCTACATAGTTTCCAGAAATAAACAATTATACTTGAATGGCGGATTTCTGATCATATTATTTTTTTTAAGCTGTTGGAAAAGCAATTTATCAATTGGAGAAAAACAATCACTGCACGGATGGACAATACAAATAAGCTTTGAAGAGATGCAGTTACAATTATAAATCCCAGAGTAGATGAGAATGTCAATGTAATATTTTAAAGCACAGAGTAAACACCAAGAATGGAGATGGAATACCGGTTAGTATTATCTCAAGGACTAGGATGAAAATGCGGAAATTATTAGCTTATACAGTCTCTTAAGCTAGAAACTTTCGAAATAAAACAAGAAATATTAAGATTAAAGGTAGATATTATCCTCTATTTTGTTAGCAAAAGCTGAGATGTGAGAATGGCACTTACGTTTTGTAAATGTATCTTTGGTTTTTCTTGTGCATGGAGGGAAAATGCGGAAATGATTAGCTTAAGCGGCGCTTTCGCTAAGGAATCCTCAATTGACCATCCGGTAATATGCCCGGATTCTTTATGCTCCTTTTTCTCCATAGTTTGTTTTGAAACCCACAAGTTTGAATAGTTCGTTTTGAAACCAACGATCGGCTGAAGAAGGCTAAAAAATGGCATGTGCCCAAGAAATTTGTATTTTTAAAGTTCTTTTAAATGAGTAATTTCTAGGGCTATGATCCAATAATAATATAGAAAATTCTCATTTCAATCTTAAAATATAAAAATGAGAAACTCGCACATATCAAATTTTTATGTGTTCGAATTTTTGTATGAATAGATTAATGGATACTGATCCGAAAACAATAGTCAGCATCATTGGCGGGGACTAAAAATATATCTACTAAAATGGGCCTAAGAATTTTTATAGATAAGAAACAAAGGAATCTCTCTTCCATAACCAAATATCAATTTTGGAGTTCTCGAAACAAAATAGAAAAATCAATATGTTTTATTTCTTAAGGTTGACCATATTCCTTCCACGATACGAACGGACATAATCCCGTTCACGTCAACGTTGACATCGACATCGGCTATATCTTCTTCAGTACACATTTTGTATCTTGAAAGTCCACAACATGTGACAAATGCATACTCGGGTTCATATGATGCATTACTTCTCAATCCTTTTGGAGGACATGTTAACACACCATGCAGTTAGTCTCAAGCTTGGATCTTGTACATAGAATACTTGTTTAGCTTGCGATGCTAAGAATAAATGGATCATCTTGCCAATGATTTTGGCTTAAAATTTCTTCATATTCACCATTGTAAAACCAAATCATCGGTTTTGATCCTATCTTATTATACATCAATCCAATTACATTTGAACAATGCTGTACTCCATACGAAAATAGTCAATGTAATTATTTCTTCTACCACTCCACTGTGATATTGTGGTTTAGTATAGGGTTTGCATCTTTGGAACTTGACCTCATCATTGTTTGGGCTTCCATACGGACGCCACTATTTTGGGTGGTTCTCTCATTCTCCATGCTTTTTGTATGGAATCTATAACCATTGGTTAGGTATCCCTTGTACTTATTCACGAATTTCTACGGGACCACGCGGCCCAGCCATTTAAATTATGTCAGAGACACATTTCCATCTCCCTCCATTTGTATAGTTTTAGATTTTTAAATGGACGTTAAATTCATACATTGACCTCTAAAAAAATATTTAATTTCCTGCATGATAATATTCCAATGTAATGATTTTTAAGTACACTTATAATATAAATAATGTACTTACTTTTGTTATTTTAACCGGCTAATTATGGTTATGGAGTTACGCAATAGAGCTTCATCTTTTTTCATTTAGGTAATTGAGTTGGAAATCTCCCATTTTGTGCATCTAATTCAACGATTATGGACAATAGATATGGTGGTTAATGTGTTTTGATTAAATATGAATAAAAAATTAAAGGTCGAATATCTTAAACCTTAAACAACCTTAAACAAAACAAGCAAAAAAAATTACGGAGCCAAATATGTAACTTACTCTATCCATGGAACAACTTCGTTTGTGTGAAATAGAACCCACCTATGGGCTTGTTCCCAACTAATGCCATCCAATTCGAAGGTGGGCAGAATAATGGCTTTCCATCAGGGTAACTTCTTCAAATTCCTCATCCCACACTTCACATTTCGACCATGTGTGGATCCAATAGCTTCCATACCTTTCAAGTATCCTCCCACAAAACTTTATTGATTCCTCCATAGTATAGCTTTCCAGCAATGCATCCTTCAGGCCTATTTTTGTTCTTAACATAACTCTTATATACTTTCATGTTCCTACAAAATTAACAAACAAAAAAATTAAGTAATGTCAAAATCTTTAAAAAAATATTTGTTGTCTTGATAAAAAGTAAAGTTTCACGTACCTCTCAAAGGGGGTACATCCATCTATATGCAATGGCCCACAATATCGAAGCTCACGTACCAAATGTACATTCAAATGCAACATTATATCAAAGAATGAAGGAGTGAAGTACTTTTCAAGAAAGCACAATGTCTCCACAATATCATTTTCCGGCTTATCAAGACTCTCTACGGCGATTTTGCAGTTGCCTATAAAAGTAACAAAGCTTGCAAAGCGTCTTCCGGACAAAAATTGGTAACTTACATGGCCTTAGAAACCCTCGGAGGAGTTGTTGCATTGGAACATGGCAATCATGTGCTTTCATACCATGGAACTTAAGCTCTTCCATAGATATATGATTTTGGATTAGAGGCATGTGAGTACGCACCTTTAACATGAAAAGAACATGACATAGGGTACGTTTCTCTTTCTTTGAAAGAGTATGTGGTGCGGTGGAAGGAATATTTTACGTCCTCTAGAATTAAAACATAGTGATTTCCTCAAGCCCATTTTTTGCAAGTCATCACATGTTTTCCCATCTTTGGACTTCCTTTTATATCCGGAAAGAGGTTCCAAAAATTCTTTCACACACGTTCTTCTCCACATGCATTACATCTAAATTGTGGCGTATTAGGAGATTAAATTGCATTCCAACACATCGAGAATATCGAACAATATTTAATATGGACAAAAAGATAAACGAGTCAATTCAACCAAGACATCTAATCACAATGAGGTCAACTAAGCAAGTTGTGTCAATAATTAGGCATGGTTGATCATGGGTCTACATACCTCCCAATATGGTAGATTGAATAAATTGATTGTTTCTTCCAAACCACAACATCAGTTTTCACACATTTCTTGTTTCTTTTCCTTTTATTTGATTCAATCTTCCCCCATATTGCTTCCTTTCCCTTTGTTTCCTTAAAAGTATACGACACTTTCACAATTGGAGGGGCACTTGATGCTCCTCCTCCCCCGTGCGGTGCCTTTTGTGAAGAGAAAATTACTGTGACGTTGAGGAAGAAATATCCTATGTCCCATGTACACACATTTCTGCTACAGGCGGGGTATGATTACGTATTTCCTCATCCTGAATATGCATTATAGCCTTTTGTTGTGCAACTTGACCATATTCCCATAAGCGGGAAAATCATGGATCACCCCTTAAGAATTTCCTTCATGTTAAAACAGTGTCTTGCTATAAGCATCATATGTCCATACCCCTTGGTCCCATAATTCCTTTAGTTCATCTACGAGGGTTCCATTATAATGTCATTTCCTGGTTGCTTGGGACAGTGTTAACAATGTTAGCATACAAAATTCCTTTTTGTGCACAACCATGGTGGAAGGTTGTATGTAACTAAAACTACGAGGCCAAACAGGTTTGTATGTGCTGCCCGAGTCTCAAAAGGATTAAATCCATCTACGCCATTGCAAGTCGTACATTGCGAGGTTCGCTAGAAAAACTTGTTCATTTTTCATCAATAGTTTTCCATGTTGGGCTCATGACGGGATGGGCGCATTTGACCATCATTGCTTGCATTCTCATGATGCCACCTCATTTGTTGAAAATATGCAGCCAGAGCTATAATGAAGAAGAAAAAAAATAAATCATTTATATAAAGTATTATCATATAATAACACTATGACAAATGGTAAAGATAACTGGAAGGGAAAACTTGAATAAAATTATAGTGTTCAAGATCATACCTATACATTCTTTTAGCCTTGGTGCTATGGGGAAAATATCTTAACACCTTGGCTAGAACACCTTTCCGCACCTTTTGAGATTGAGCATCCACCTTCCATCGAGATTTTCCACATGTTGGGCATTGATCTTTACTTTCATATCTTCCTCGATATAAAATGCAATCATTTGGACATGCGTGTATCATATCATAGTTTAACCCCAATGATTTTATCGGCTTTTGCGGCATATGCGAATCTAGAAATGTGTTATCTTTAGGAAGCACCTTTTTTTGCAATTTAACATTTGGTCAAAACTTGTATCGGACCATCCACTCTTAACTTTGATTGTAGAATTCTCTACGATGTTGTGATTTGTGAAGTCAACACAACCTGGAGTCTGATGGCCTCTTGGCATCTTGGTAACTTCTTATATTCATTAACTTCATTTAGTACATTTGTTGATACCAGCATAATTATCACAACTCATTGATGTTTTGATTAAGACATCGATTGGCATCATTCACTATTTCAAGCATTTGATCTTGAGCAATGGTTGCATTATACATCATCATCATCAATTAGAGGTTCATATCGTTCTAAACAATGTTTCATGCTCATCACCTTGATTATCATAATCATGTTCCACAACATGTTCATAACCCTATTAATAAGAAAATCAAAATTTATGTTAATAATTTTATGGTTTTTATGAAAATTAGAATCAATAGCATTTGGTCAACCTAGTCAAATAGGACCCTTGACTAATATGGAAATGGCTTACCGGTTGAGATGAAATATGCTCGAAACTTCATGTGGCTCATTTCGAATGTTACATTCCTTGCCAATAATAGATGGAATCTAAAAGGAGACAAAGAAAAAAATTGAAGTTTGCACATATAAAAATAAGTGATATCTTTATTGTAAAACATATAAGAGTAAAACTAGATCAATTCAAAAAAATTCAAGATACACAAGATAGGAATGCTCTCTCCATGGAAACATCAAATGCTATATTGTTCGATTATACCATCACAAATCAAGTGCTCTGCGTACTTTATCAAATGTTTGTACTTTGACTATGCCACATTTATTACATGGACATTTTGTGGACATCTTATTCATGATTGCTCCTCGGAAAACTTTAAGAATTCCTCAACCCCATCTCTATATTCTTTTAGTATTCTACACATAACCAATTAATAGTGATCATATAAATTTAATTGAGAAAAAGTTACCACTTATACATTTTTTCACATATCCACGATGAATAATCAAATATACAAATACCTATTTTTCAATTTCATCAATTTCTTTTTGTCCATTTGATAATATGTTCAAGGTCACTGAAAATTAACGTCGCAAAGAGCTATAAGTTGGGTCTGATGCTAAAGATGATAAAAGTATTTGAAGATAGATTAGTTAACTAATTGTCGAAATTCGATTACAAGTGAAAAATAATTTTTGTCTCTATACATTTGGTGACCCGAGTAATTTGATAATTGACTTGTTTAAAGATTAAAGAAGAATATATACATAAACAAGATCACAAAGAAATTAGCATGAAGAGAATTTTATTAGACTACAACCCTACAAGATTCTCAACATGGTATCGAGCTAAGGTGGCGATCAAAGAAGGGCATATTAAGTGGCAAGGATTAGATCACGATCGGCTTAACAACTCAAATATCTTTCGAGATAGAAAAGTAGATGAGCTCGATCTATTAAATCATCGAAGAAGGGACTGGTGAAAGACAATGAAGTATAAATGTAATATTCCCAATTAGCAATGGCTAATTGAATATTATATTTTGGTCAATTTTGCCTTATGTGACCAGATTATAATAAAAGTGAGTAGAGGGGACATAACTCACTCCAAAAAATAAAAAGTGCGCTCCTAGTGAGCACACATTGTAACTTAAGTGAGCCAAGGGGGGCCAAAGAGACCATGTAGAGGGGCCCACATAGACCACATGGAGGAATTTGTGCGAGGCCAAGATGGAGAGGCGCGTGGAAAAGGGAGGCTACGTTGGAGGAGGTGAGCCTTGTCCTAGAGTTTGAGAGAGCTAGCATATATAGGGGAGAACCTCTCATTTTGGTCATTCGATGTTTATGATATTGAGGTAGTCATTTCAACTTCTTGAGCACGGATTGTTTAACTAGTCTACAACAACATTTAGTGCACCGAGTGTCTCCGTTCGAAGATCTCATCCTCGGCCAGGGATTTTTGAGTGTACGCTCGGGTGAGGTGTCATTAGTATTTTGCGGGAGGGTTGGAGTTTGGCTTTTGCGAAGAGACGTGCATGCAGCAGAACGCGATCCACGAGAGGGAGGGCGTAGTCCATTTACGGGAGCTCGGATTGGGTTTCTTTCGGAGGTTTTTGAGCTTGGAGATTGAAGCGAGCTGGCCTTTTTGTGGGAGGATTTTGGCGAGTTTGTGGCCGTGTTTTGGTGGTTTCCATTTAGCCTCAACGCGAGCCTTGGAGGATAAGGTAGATCCTCAAAGGGGGTGATTTTCGAGGTTGGTGTTCGGAAATTCTCTGCAGGTTTTAGGGTTTGGTGAGTAGAGGCGGATTCCGGAGTTTGAAACATTCCGAGTAGGGGAACGAGAAGCGGATACTCATCTTGTTCCAGAGTGGCGACTACGAGGTAGTTTCTAGCGACTAGGACACGGATACGAAGGCTGACCATTCCATCAACATTCGAGAGTATTTTTTCTTCGCTTGCCTTGAGCAAGTCTAGGTGCCATCACTGCGATCACCTATTGTACTCATATATTTCTCGGCATAATAAAATGGCTCAACATTCTCTTGCATTTCTGATACGTATGTTCTATATATATGCTATTGTATGCTTGCACTACGGTTATTTTTCTCAGCCAGGCTTTCCGGTACTGCCTACACTTGTGTGTTTTCCCCATACTCTTAGAAAGGTCTTGGAAAGGGCCGGATAGCCTCCGGATCTCACCCTCTTTTCGGAGGTGAAATATACGGTAAATGCCCTCCCGAGTCCATCTAAGTTTGGAGATTTGCTTGTGTTTTAGAGATATCTACGACAGGATATTAAAGTGGTATGAGCATAGATCTAGCTTAGCATGGGTAGTTGTTTATGACACGAGGTGACCTACATGCGCTACGGAGGGTAGGAACTACAAGATATTCGAACAGGTTGGAGAGCACCTACGGAGGGTGGCTTGTGCTGGGTGGTGATGCAGAACTCTTGCGCCATCATTGGAGGATGATGCGAGGCAAAGCAGTTTGGGAGGCACTCCTCGTCGGTGCGGGATGCGGCGAGACGGATTGAGGTGATGGGTCGGAGATTCTTGTTGTGGAGGCTGAACGTAAGAACCCCAAGGGGTTTCCATGTTGGCGAGGGGAGTCGGAGCACATCCCATCATTTTTCGGAGCGGGATGCCACTCCACACCCGGAGCATCACATGCACCCACACGTTCCACTATTCCCACCTTTACGGGTGAGAGGACAGGGGAGCATGAGTGACATAGGCAGACGTCCTCGATGGCTGGCGATTACGAGCACCATGAGGAGTTCGGGGATGCCCTTTCATTTAGACATTTTTTCAGCTCCGGCGGGACAACGGACACAGTGATCATCACGAGCACCGGCATTATCATGATGGGGACACACAACATCGACGAAGCCGATTCCATTTGCCAAACGTTTGATGTCTCATCGAACGGTTCGACAAAGTCTCCATGCTTTTAATAATATATTTCAACAACGGGATGGCGAGTCGGAGGCCATCAGGGTGGCTATCTTTTGCATTTTGGATGGTGAGGCCGGTTCGTCGTTTATGGGATGGTGGCCTCGGGGCATTCGACGACCACCTTTTCGAGTTCACCGGAGGCCCGATGAGAGATTTGGCCCAGGAGGATCTGGAGGAGCATTTTGTTGAGTTGTGAGCTCAAATAGACTTGGAGCCCGGAGATGTATATTTCAGATTTACGAGGGTTTCGGTGATGGTGCCGGATATCCGCAGCACGGATGATCTACATGTTTGTTGAGGGGTTAGCGAGCCACTTTGGGGTCTAGTTAGATCCACCGGACCGGCCACACTCCGGGATGCCATTAGCGGGGACCGGGATTTGCGGGATGCCTTACCCGGGACTAGGACACCTTACCCCCGGAGACGGACTTTCCAACCAAAGGGGAAAGGATGTGAGGATTCGCTGCCTCAAAGGGAATCGGGGGTAAGGGTCTGACTAGATGATGATGCTAGGAGGAGTTGAAGAAGAAGGGTTTATTACTTCCTGACCCAAGGTCATAGAACCCCGGGACAGATGTGCTCTGCCGACAAACACATTTAATCGAATCTTCTCAGGAGAAGCCGACGAGGAAGAGGATGAGTATGAGGATGGAGAGGCAAGAGACGATCAGACGGCGCAAGACCATTTTTCCACCTCCCACCTCCGGGAGCCGGGAGGTGCATCTTTTGCACCCACGGGGGGAACCCTTTGACATTGCGAGGAGTACCCAAGTATTTGACGTTAGTGTCCGAGGACGAGTATAGAGCTGACGAAGTTTGATTTAGTAAAACGATGGGGAAACCCGCTTCATCGATGCACAAATGGTTGAAGGCGGAGGCATGCAGAACGAGAAGCTTCGATGGATTCTCGGTGTTCGATGGGCGATTACTTTGGGGAAGGTCACCACGAGATTGGGAGGCCTTGGAGATGGAGTGGGATGATAAGAAAACCGGGAAGCATCGAGAAGATACGTGGGATGCACACTTACCCACCCCGGACTATTTTACAGCTCCTTTGGATGGAGTTAGACTTCCCGGAAGGGAGACATACGGTGGGCGGTTGAGTTGCGGGCGTCGAGGAGACGAGGGGACTACGAAGCGAACGAGTTCATCCGGATATACGGGCCATCCTTGACGGATATGATACGGTGTTTGGGGAGATACGTTTGGGACAACCACCCAGTTAGGGGTTTGAGCACACTATTGAGCTAAAGCGGGGCATCCGGGCCGTTATTACCACACCCTATAGGCACCCCAAAGCCTATCGGGATGAGATTGATGGGCCATCTAGGATTCTTTGGCTCTTGGACATATTCGGCCTAGCACTAGTCCTTTTGCTTCTTCGGTGGTGTTGGTGAAGAAGAAGGATGACACATTGAGAATGTGCATTGATTACGGGGCCATTTGAATAAGAAGACCATGAAGAACGGTACGCCATGCGGATAGATGAGGCAGTGGATGAGTTGAGAAGACAGTTCTTCTCAGATCGACTTGAGATTCGGCTACCACCAAATTCGCGTGAGAGAACGGGCATTCCCAAGACCGCTTTCGGAGTGCCATTATGGCCACTTTGAGTTCTTCGTTATGCCTTTCGGGCTAACCAATGCCCCAAATACTTTCCGATCATGCATGAACCATATCTTCACTTGATCATCGAGGAAGTTTATGTTGGTCTTTTTGATGATATACATATAAGTTTGGGAGGAGCATCTCCGGCATATAGAGCGATCTTTTGCATATCTTGAAGAACCCGGTTCTGCCGCTCCAAGTGTGAGTTTGGGTTGACGGAGATGTTGTATTTGGGTCACATCACGGGAGTGGACGATGTGAGGGTCCACGAGGAAAAGATAAAGGGCCATCGAGAGATTGGCGAGCCGAGAAACGTGACGGAACCGAGGATTTGTTGGTATGCACTTGCTTATTACGGAAGTTCGTCGAAGTTTCTCTCGGCTTGCTTTGCGCCCTTCTGATTTGACGAAGAGGGCATTCGGTTGGACAAATACGGTGCGGCGGGCCTTTGCGGGCTCAAGGAGGTTGTGACGGTTGCCCCGGTGCTTGCGTTGCCAAATTTTACGCAGCCTTTTGTTTTGGAGTGTGATGCATCGGGAGGGGATCGACGCGGTTTTTGATGCGGGGGGCCACCCCCTGCGCTGCGGGCCCCGGAAGCTCCTTCCTCATCGGCGGTTGCTCTCTGTCTTGACAAGGAGATGCGGCCATTGTCGCCGTGGCCAAATTCAGCGGTACTGGTGGGTAATAGGTTCGGGGTGAGGGACGATCACAACGACCTCGGAGTTCTTTTGGAGCGAGAAAAAAGCTACGGGAGAGCGACAAAAGTGGATCAACAAGATCTAGGCTTATGACTTTGACATTGAGTATGTCAAGGGGAAGAACAACGTGGTAGGCGATGCACTTTCACGCGGACTAGCCACGTTGTCTCGATGAGTTTGGATACGGTGGGGGGCTCGACCCTTGGTGGAGTGCTCCGAGGAAACGACATGGCATAACGGAGTGGACTAGATAAGGAAATTACGTGAATCAATTTCGATAGATGACATGACTCGGGATGAAAGTGATGGATGATGTTGTGCCCTATAAAGCTAAAAGGTTGGAGATTCCTCAATATCGAAATCCATGACATCGAGGATAGGGATTCTTCATGGTAGGTGTCTCACCATTGTTGTTGGGAGTCCCTAATTAAGAGGGACTTTGAATTTATTCACTTTGATTTTCTTCTCTCTTGATAGCAATGGAGTTGCGTTCTTGAGTCTTTGCGTATTTATGGAGTGTTCTTTGTTTGGGTTGTTAAGGGTTATGTGTGACATGCTTGGGTTTGAATGACCTATTGGAGACTTTTCTTGGTAGAAGCATCTGTTGATGTAGTAACACCACCATTCATTATCTCTGTTTTGGCTTGTCTTCCATCGATCTGTGTATATTTCTATCTCCTTGATGTGTGTGCCCTAATACGAAATGGCATAGAATATGTTGAAGTATACATGTGCTCAAAACTTTATGGGGAAAACAATGCCCAATTTGTGTTGAATTGCTAATATCCGATCTATTGATCCATTGTGCAACATAATCACAAGTGGGCAAGCTCATGGAGGAGAGACTAAGTCTCTATCTTAGGCACAACAAATGAAGTTCAAGAACGGGGAGGCATAGATGATTGTTTAGGGTCAATTTAGGAGGGCCGATGGACTTTTCGGAGGGTCGAGGTAGGAAAAGGCATCTCTATGGACTGGTAGTGGGTGGTTTTGTCTAAAGCAGAGTGTCGAAGGCTTTGTGAGGTTTCGGAAACTGCCACGGAGATTAAGGACGTTCGGGGCCCAGCAGGACTAGGAAACAACTCGGACGTACGGCTAAGTGTCATGACCTTCAAGGAAGAGATAGACACATCTAAGGAGCATTTATGGGCCAAAATTAAAAGGGTGTTAGGGACTATGGTTCGTGCCTAACCGATCAGTTGCGGCATGGAGGCAGGACCTAAAAAGGGGGCCAAGTGTGTGTTTTGGGTGCATCTTAATGTATGTTGGATCCGGTTTAGGGTCGGTTATCAGTTATCTAGCGGCATGTGGAAGCCAAGGAAGAAGACCGCTCTCTGTCACGGAGGACAACCACCTCCGTCTGAAGCAATGTTTGGGCATATTTAAGGGTTTATATATTGTTTGAAGATTCCTGGGGCCAATGAAAAGTCGCCTTCTACGACGAGACTTGGGCATGATTTGAAGTTGTGGTGCTAGGCCACGGGGCATAACATGGACAATTGAAGGTCAAATTAGAGGGTTTTAAAAAAGTGGAAAGCAACCTAAGGAGCGGTATAGGAATTGAAGGAACCCCTCCTAGGTAAGCGCGTAGAAGGGTTTGTTTCTTGTGTGATGAAACTAGGGATCTGATACGTGCCTATCTAGCAGTGAAAAATGTATTACGGTAGTGTCTTGTGGAAGTGTGTTGGGTCCATGATTATGGGGGCGAGTGTTGGATCATGTGCTTGTCATCTTTATGATGTGCGAAGGTGACAACATGACTTGGACTTGTTGACATAAAGGACCTTGTACAACGAAGGTGGACACACTTGGAAATTCATGATTAGATCATTAGTAAGTATTCGATGAGAGACGGCTGGCAGAATATACGAAATTGGTACGGCGATAGAATGGAAGCGTATGCTACTATATTAGGAAGTCATTGGCGCAAGGGCAGTCCATGTTTTGACAAGGT
The DNA here is from genome assembly GCA_034641835.2 of Pinus albicaulis. Classification (NCBI taxonomy): domain Eukaryota; kingdom Viridiplantae; phylum Streptophyta; class Pinopsida; order Pinales; family Pinaceae; genus Pinus; species Pinus albicaulis. Next base: position 291,055,866 of record CM076573.1, read on the forward strand.
ATGTATCAAATACCTACTATGGATTGCACACCTTTACGGTTGCAAAGAAGATATTATTCGGGCATGCGGAAAAAATGCGTAGATTGCACAAATTGTATGTCTAGCAACGCTCAAACCGGAAAACGAACTTGTCATGCAAGCTTCAGCGTTGAGAGCTGTCTAGCAAGTTTGTCTAGTCAACAAGGCAACATATCAGAATGTCATAGAAGGCCTAATGGCACAGAGATTCTGTGTACTCGGAAATTGAATGATGCCATAATTCCTACAACATAACAGAGACAATCGGCGTAGGGGAGAAACTCTAGGGTGAAGGCAAGCCACATTGATAGAAATTATTGTTAGCAAGTGTTGAGAGGGCGGCTGGATTGTCGCTAAGCCCTAACTAGATTGTAGAATACAACAATTACCAACACATGAGAAGGTATGTTTTTGTGTTAAATTTTTGGTCCTAGTTTGGACGGAGTTGGAACATTTTAGTACGGCTTTGTGGAAGCGAAGAGAAAGGGAGGGCTAATGTGTTGGTTAGAAGCCCTAACGAGTGTAATGATTGATGATAGGATCAAATTCATGTACAGCTTGTAGGAGCCATGTGTTGGGGTTCTCTTTAGGTGTTAGAAACCCCAACTAGGACCGAGATCTGTAATGAAGTAATGGGTGTCACAGGACGGGACTATTAGAGAATTCTCTTGGTAGCCACGAGGAGGATTTCCTAAGTGTGAGAGTGCCCTAGCTAGAGCCATATGCTACAAAAATTATTGGTCACTGCGTGGTCTTGGAGAGACAACGTGAGATTGGGCCAAGTGTGAACGTGGATTGTGCATTTATGGTATGTTGGAGGACGTGTGATGGTACCCATGTTGGGGCCCGGTGTGCACCAACTTCATGGACTAGGTGGTTGCTAGAGGTCAAGGGGTGCGATCAACTTCGGAGTAGTTTTGTCTTATTAGCAGCCTAGACTTGTGTGTGGAGAACTTCTACATCGGATGATGGGCGGTCCTCTAACTATATCCAATTGTGGGATATAGACATCTTGTAGTGATAGGTGGTAGCCCTTCATGCCCTATGTTGGCCTTCATCGGTGCGGCATAGGAAGACCGTAGTGGTTTGAAGTCCTAAGTAGCGAGGGCAACGATGAGAAGATTGAGAATTTTTTCACAAACGAAGTTGTTGAACAATTCGACAGGAGTCTCGATGTGTTGTGCCCTTGATGGACCAAAGCACAACTAGTGAGCAGATTGGTAGCCAAGCTTTAGTGGCTAGATGGACTTGGAGCATTGATAGAGTCAAGAGCTACAAATCGGGAGCCGAAGGACCGAGCTGGTACAGGGCATGACCGAGAAGATCTGAGAGAGAATGTGACAGCGACATGGTCAGAGTATCTTGTTGAGGGCAGATTGGTTGTCGATGGACTGACACCAAACCCAGTTTTGTATCTTGTATCAATGGGTGTATGAAGGCCATTATCCTTGGTATGGGAGCCCTAGACTATTGTATCATATGTTGATTAATATAACAAAGTTGGGTTAAAAATTGTAAGATGTTTTCTATATTTTGTGCATTGGTAGATTTACTGCTTTTTATATTTTGTTGTGCAAAGTAGTATCATTTTGATTATTGGTTTGGTAGCGTGAAATATTTTAAGACACTATCCTAGACCCAAGATCGTGGAAAAGCAACATGGTATCAAAGAGTATTTGAGCTACTTTAAGGGATAGTGAATCAAAGTGTGGTTAGCGAAGCAACTCATAGGGAGTTGTGGGTGTCTAGATCAAGGAGCAAAAGGTTCAGCTAAAGAAGAGTCTAGGTTGGCTTGATGTTAATAAGCCATGTGACAACTTGTCAAGCCAATGTGGACACCCAAATGAAGCCTTTATATTGCATGTAAATATAAGGTGAGGGAGGCTAAGATAACATCCAAGCAAAAATATTTAGGAGTAAAACACCTTTTGATGTAAGCCACAGCTTGAAGAAGAGAAGACTGAAGCCTGAAATGACTGTTTTGAGGTCAGATTAGAAGATATAACAGGGCCGAGGAGTAGCTGTAAATACGTTGATAGTAGGGTTGTTTTGGTACCAAAAGGGGTGGCATATTTATTGTTTAAGAGAGTCTTAGGCACTATAGTTATTATAGAGATAACGCATGTTTGTATGAGGCTTGTTGGAGGGGCCGTAAGGACTAATTCCTACAACAAAAGTAAGGGACAATCAGCGTATGAGAGCAGCTCTAAGGAGTGCCTGGTCTTGCTAACCACAAAAAAAAATATGATTGATTTGATAAAATCTTGTCAACCCTACCGCTGCCTTCTACATAATTCGTTATACAAGTTTAAATCTATTGAAATTTTAACAATGAAAGTCATAGATATCAGGAAAATACCTTTAGAACTTATCAATACACACTCTCCCTCTTTGAGTTGTCGAAGGTTGCAATTTTATCTCCATATGCTGGCAACGGACCACATGTTTTCTGTTCCGAATTGTAGAGAAACCCCCAAATCAGGAGAATAATATCTCAATTAAAGCTGGAAAAAGAGTTAAACCAGATCTGATATAATAAAATCGCGTTAAGAATATAGTCGAATCCAGAGTGCAGCGAATAATAGAAGGGTATGGCATCTGCGCCAAAATCATAAAGATTGTTAAAGATCACCGAACTCTGTCCTGAACCTGGCCAAGGGAAAATATTCGCCCTAAATTAAAGTTTCAGAAGCCGCCGAAATTAAATTTTAAGAAGCCGCCCGAAATTAAAGTTTAAGAAGCCGCCCAAAATTAAATTTTAAGAGGTAACAAAATCTTATAAAGCAATTGCAATAGTCGTTTTGATTTTCATAAAGTTCTAATTTTATTTCAGCAAAAGGAGGTCATCTAGTATTTTTATTTGAGCAAAGGAGGTCATTTCACATCTAGGAATAAATTTTAAGAGGTCCATTTACTAGAGTTTAGACGAGCAGCCAAATTAGATTTTAATAGGTAGTAAAAAATTATAAAGCAATTTCTATGTTGGCTTTGGTTTTTATTAAGTTTTATTTTTATTTGAGTAAAAGGAGGTCATCTAGTATTTTTGTGGTCATCTAGTATTTTTGGTTTTCATTAAGTTTTATTTTTATTTCAAGAACAGAAGTTCAATTCAAATAGAAGCTATATTTAATATTTAATGATGTTGAAGACTCATAAAGTAATAATTTTAGTTTAATTAGAGCATTAATAAAAAATATATTAGGGAATATAGTTTTTACACAGGAGCTCGTGCGTGCTACTTGATCTAGGCTGGTGTTTGAAATTCTGACTCCGCCCTCCGCCACCATGCCCCCCAGAGTTCGATCTCGATAGGGAACCACCCCCTACTGCTCCTCAAAAGGATGCGCAGCCTCCTCATGATGAATCTGTAGTCACTTTTGTCTCTTTGGTTTCCTCAATGGGACCTCCACGATCACGCCCAACTATGACAAAATTTGTGAAAAAACTAGATGGAATACCAGAAACCACTCTGCCTCCAACACTCCCACACAGAAAATCCCTCTAATGGGAGCTTGCTCCTTTTCATTTACAACTCATTATGTGAGAGAACACTACAAGCTCCATCTCAACATGATGAAGTGTAGATATTGTGAGTAATTCAAAACGAAGCTTTGCGAATTATTCAATTGTCTACATTTGGTATACATGATAATAATGGCATTACCCACAAACACATATCCTCGTAACCAGTACCTATTTCTCTAAGAAACAATTAATGTATCTAATATGCTCAGTTAGAGATGAAGGATTCTCCTGGGAGGTCAATTTGCTGGTTTGGGGTGTTGTACTTTTAGTAGTTAAGGGGTTAGTATTTAAGGTGTTTAGGGGTGAAGGGTTAGGGGTTAATGGTCACAGGTTAAGAGGATAAGGATTTATGGCTTAGGAGGTTCATGGATTAATATAGGTTAGGGGTTAATTTCATAAGATTTAATGAATGAAGGGGTATATGGGTTATGCTTTATGAGTGCAAGGCTAAGGGATAGGGACCATAGTGGTTATGGGTTAAGGGCTTATGTTTTGTGATAATTGGACTCCTAATCCCCTTATCACCATTATTTTGGGTTCCCTTATCAATTTCTCTCGTTGCCTTCCCTCTAGGTCCCCTAGGCCCTATGAAATTAGGTCCTAAGCCCCCTTCTCATTCTCTAATGCTAGGATTATATATCTTAGTAAACCATGCTTGCACCTTTGACTTCTACACATACATGCTACCCTTGTGTCCCCTTGGCCTATTTAAGACACCATAAGATACCCCCCCCGCTAAACTTTTTGGTTAGGTCATTCCACTTTTCCTAATGTTATGACCCCCCAAATTTGGTCTCAATGCCCCTACAAGTACACCCTTGGGCCCCCTTGGCTAAGGGCGTAAACGTATTAGGGGTTATGGGTTGTGATAAGGGAGCCCCTAATCCACTTATCACAACTATAAATAGCCTTATGAACACCATCAATATCTATTGTAGGTGTTGTGATGAAAGCAATAATGAATACAAAATTTGTGGTCAATAGGATAGGGAAAAAGTATGCCAGAAACATAGTAGGAAATTTTTGAAAAAAGGTTTTAAGTAACCGGGACTGCGCTCCCGCTCTTATCTCCTTAACCCTGCTCTAATTTAAACTCTTTAAACCCTCCCTGTAATAGGAGCTTGTTCCTTTTCATTTACAACTCCTTATGTGAGAGAACACTACAAGCTCCATCTCAACGTGATGAAGTGTAGATATTGTGAGTAATTCAAATCGAGGCTTTGAAAATTATCCAATTGTCTACATTTGGTATACATGATAATAATGGCATTACCCAAAAACACATACCCTCGTAACTAGTACCTAGTTCTCTAAGAATCAAGTAATGTTTCTAATATGCTCAATTAGAGACGAAGGATTCTCCTAGGAGGTCAATTTGCTAGTTTGGGGTGTTGTTTTCAGCTTTGGATACTTAGTGGTTAAGGGCTTCAAGGGTCAAGCGTCAAGGGCCAAAGGGATTTAGGGTCATAGGATTTAGCGGTTAAGGACTCAATATTTAGGAGATTTAGCTATTAGTGGTTAAGGGGTTAGTAGTTTAGGTGTTTAGGGGTTAAGGGTCACAGGTTAAGAGGATAAGGATTTATGGCTTAGGAGGTTCATGGATTAATATAGGTTAGGGGTTAATGTCATAAGATTTAATGAATGAAGGGGTTTATGGGTTATGATTTATGAGTGTAGGGGTTAAAGAAATATGGATTGGGGGTTAAGGGAAAAGGGAATTTAGTGGTTACGGGTTAAGGGCTTATGTTTTGTGATAATTGGACTCGTAATCCCCTTATCACCACTATTTGGGGTTCCCCTATCAATTGCTCTCACTGCCTTCTCTCTAGGTCCCCTAGGCCCTATGAAATTAGGTCCTAAGCCCCCTTCTCATTCTCTAATGCTAGGATTATAGATCTCAATAAACCATGCAGCTTGCACCTCTGACTTCTACACATACATGCTACCCTTGTGTCCCCTTGGCCTATTTAAGACACCATAAGATACCCCCCCCCCCTAAACTTTTTGGTTAGGTCATTCCACTTTTCCTAATGTTATGACCCCCCAAATTTGGTCTCAATGCCCCTACAAGTACACCCTTGGGCCCCCTTGGTTAAGGGAGTAAACGTATTAGGGGTTATGGGTTTTGATAAGGGAGCCCCTAATCCACTTATCACAACTATAAATAGGTTTATGAACACCATCAATATCTATTGTAGGTGTTGTGATGAAAGCAATAATGA